>JARHVA010003096.1:485000-562500 GCA_037957365.1 Torreya grandis | reverse complement strand
TGTCTCCAATTTTCAATAATGCTAAATTTTTAATACAAAGTCTTGTCTTGCTTGGAGGTTCAAAGGTATATTATATAATGTTTTAAATTACCTAACTCAATTCTATATTTTTTATTATTATTGTACACAATAATGGAAAAATTAAATCTGATTGAAAAGTTTGAAGGGCAAGATTTCCATACATAGAAACTAAAAATGTAATTACATTTAATAGAAAAGGAATTATGGGATGTAGTTAAAGATACTAAAACTCCATCAATGACTATGAATTATCTAGCTAAATAGAATTAAAAATATCAGAGAGCTTTGGGTATCATTAGTCTGAGCTTATCAAAAGCTTATCTGCATCATGTGGATTTCACAAAATCTACTAAAAAAATTTGGGAGTCTCTTAAAAAATTATTAGGTTATGAAGCTGAAACAATAAAGACTACATTGAAGCAATGCTTGTATGGGTTGAAAATGGAAGAGAACTAAAAAATTATAGATCATATAAATAAGTTCCGCTCTTTACTAAATCAACTAGCTGGAATTAAAGAGTCAGTAAAGGATGATGATGCTAAAGCTATACTCCTAAATAATATGCCTAGAATCTATTCAAATATTGTGTTTACTTTAAGTAAGGTAATAATTATCTTATAATGAGTAATCTCCACATTACTTCATCAAATTAATTATGAAGAATATGAAGAAGTAATGTATGTACAAAATAAAGCAAGTACTTCATCTAAGAAAGGAAAGTTCAAACAAAAACCTTTCCATTTGAAAGGTAAAATGAAATGTTATTATAGTAATGATTCAGGATATGTAGCCTTCAACGATCGAATTGATGGAAAAATAGATCAAAAATCTCTTTTGGATAAAGAAGAAATTGATTGGGATGAATACTCTAATGATGAAGAACTTTCTTGTCCTAGTGATGAGAAATTATTATGGTAAATAATTCACTTTTTGGAGGAAATAGGAATTGGAGGAAGGAGGTGTTATAGTGCCTCTCCTCAGTCACTAATGATGGGGCCACAAATTTATTTGGTGGAATTTTCTTTAGCATGTGTGGTGTGGTTTGGTGTGGTTCATTTTAAATAATGTGTCAATATGTGTTCATTAAATTCTAACAATCATTATTAAGATGTCTATATGGTGTGGAAGAAGCAAAACTATAAGACTTTTTTTACAAGGGGAAGCGTCTACATATGATACTTGACTGTCATCTAGTCCTCTAACTACTGTACTTCATTGGAAGATGATCAATCGATGAATAGATTTGCATAGAGAGGTGATCATGATCATTTGGTGAACTAGAGAGGTGATCATGTACAACAAGATCTAGACAACAAGATCTAGTAGAAAATATGGAACTCTATCATACTCATGTTTTTAGGTGCCTTTGACCCATGTTCACACTAAGGGGGTGAATGTTAGAAATATTCATATTGTAGAGTAAACATAAAATATCATGTGGGTGATTATATTATCTAAGATAATATAAAATGAGTTGTAATAGTTAATTACATTATGGTAAATGTAATTATGAGTGGGCGAGTAAATATTTTTATGAGCTATTGAGTAAACAACTCATAAATAATATTAGTATTGTGAGAAGACAAAAACTCACATAAAATAACATGGAGTTATTTTAGGAGTTGTGTGTAGAGATATTTATAGAGATTAGTTATCCTTAAATATAGGAAACATATCTTATATATATTGGTGTAATATTTCCTATGATATAAAAAAAATAAAGAGTATATATATTTTTAGTTTAATTTATGCAATTTTAATATTAAATTAGCATTATATTTGTTGTGTTCTAATTTTTTATGTAGAAAATTATCTTATCCTAGTAATTAATTCACTTATTTGCCAAAATTTGATAAAATAAATTCCAAAATAAGTAGAGAGATTCAATTATAAATATCCTCTTTATTTCCTACATATTTTATTCATTCACATTTGTGTGGAACTATTTGTTATAGATGGTATTTTCATGACATTTATGGGTATTTGGAGTGTTCTTGGATCCCTGGAAGTTTTTTCACTATTTTTTTTAGGATATCTTAATAACCAACCTTCTATATTTGTTTGGTGGAGTAAGATTATATCGAAATCCTCTTATGTTTCATAATATATGTTTATCATTGGTAGTTATCTAATATAATACACATTCCTTATTTATTTAAAATATTTATCATCTTTATCATCCCAAACTTCTCACCAAACCACATTCAATACAATTTCTACAGGTAAATATGTTACCATACCATTACTTTGTAACATTACCTATTCCATTGTGGAATTCAACACAAAATTATTATCTAAAAACCATTATAGTATATGAATTAGTTCCCATATATTTTTATGAATCCTAAATCAGTATTCCTTTTAATATACTTTTACATTCTCACATACCTATTCTTGAAGTACTTTTTTTTATATAAGTATCATAATTTATGGATTTAATATTTTTATTCACATCATTTTCCATATACTTATATTCAATACATTTATAATTTATCTTAATTCAATCAATGTCTCTCTAGTTTCATAACCATCAATCCTAACATCTACCAAGATTACCTTTCTTCATTCACTACCTACAAGTGTTGTCATGATTTTCCTCATTCATGCACTTCTTTCAAATTTATTCCCTCTACTCTTTTCACCCATATTTACTTATCAATTATTATTATAATATTAATAAAATTATTATAATTTTCTAATAAATTATTAGACCTAACCATTCTAATAAAAAAAATTAATATGTTGTGTGAACTTATTCTTCCTCAAAGCATGTGGTTAGATTTTATAATTATTTATTATGGTTGTAATAATTTTAAACCATCATATAACACCTATTTATGATATTTATTATTTGGGTACTATCACTTTCCATCAATCACCATATTTGGTAAAAATGCTTTTGGATTCATCATGTTAGAATAATACAAATCTAATGTTTTGAGTACAATGTATGTACATACCCTTAAATACAAAAGGAGGATTTATTTCACTCCAAATAGGAATAAATCCATTGTTTTTTATTTTATAAGGTAAAAATCCAAGTCTTATAGGGATTTATTTCACTCCAAGTAAGAATAAAATTCATTGTTTCTCATAAATAATTATCATACATTTATTTTAAGGAAGAAAATAGGTACTTTTCAACCCTTGCAGTAAAACACAATAAATATAAAAATTATGATAATTTTTTTAATACCCATCACCCATATATATTAAAAACCTAGGACTATTGAAAAGTTGAATGTGTATTCAAGTACTTTTTATCTATTCAATAAACCAAATTAATTAACTAATTTATAAATTAATAGATTTGATAAATTAGTTAACTAATTAAAAACTAATAATTATGTTTTGGGTTTATTTTTCTCCATTTTTATTATCTCCAATGTTTGTTCATTTTTTTGTGATTACAACGAATCACATATCTTTTAATTATTATTTTAACACAAAACTAAAGTTTTTAGGGTTTTTTTACAGTTATGTATAATATTATATTACCCAATGATCTTATTTTTTATAAATGAAACAAATTCCTAGTTGTATTTATTTATTATCCTTGTTTATATCCTATTGAATCATGTTGTGGCATATATAGATTTTAAATAATGTATCTCATAAAATGACTCTAATTGTTTATGGTCTTCTAATATACTTAATAAGTGATTAGATCCCTTGGGAGGTATCACAAACATCAGATCATATATTTTATACTTGCAAAAGTTATTTTACATTAGGAAATTAAATGGCATATGGTTAACTTATTTAAAACCCCACATTGTGTTCATGTTTCCTCTTTATAACTCCTTGTTATGTGTCATTTCTCCCCAGATATGTAACAAGCTATAAGTGACCCATCTTAATTATATCTTCTCCAACACACTCCATTATACTTGACTTGGTATTATCATTTGTGTCTATTAGGGTATCCATCTATATATCCTTCTCTATAATATCTTTTCTAATTTATATTTTTGATGTCTTTTAGTGCTCTGATTGATTTTGGAGGGGATATAGGTTGTGATACTATAAGTTGAGGTTTTTAGTAGATTTTCGATCATTGATAATATTTTTATTGATTTTTTCAAGATATAACATAGGATTTTACTAGTGTTGGTTGTAGATATATTAGTTATTTTAGTGTTTATGTGGTTGAAGCCATTATTTGTCTAAATTCATTCAACTCTTCCATGGAATAATTCCCTTTACATTTATGGTTATAATGATTACATGATGTGTATATAATACACAAAATTAGTTTTGTTCTTTATTCCATCAAATATAATAATAAACAAATGTTAATCATAATGGTCTAATTGTATATGTGCATGTTCTAACTACTTTATGTGTAATGATAAACTACACTATGCACAACCAGATAAATATAGGGCACAAACTAGATCTAAGATATAGAAGTGAAAAATAGTAATCAAATCTATCTCAAGGATAAATAAAGAAACAAAAAAATAAATAAAATTAATAAATAAATAACAATTTAAAAAAAAAAAAAATGTTAGAATCTAACACATCCAAGTTTTGCTCTAAATTTTTGACACTTGATCTAGACTTTGAAGGTGATTGTAATACTCTACATGAAATTTAATTATTGATGGTCACTGGGATAGAATTGACTTTCACCACATCCATATGGGATAGAATTGGTATGCCACAAAATTTTTACCACCTATTATTTTTAAATATATACCTTACCATTGATTCTATACTTTTCTCAATTTTATATTCTATATTTTTTTTGGTAGGAGCATTATTACATGCCAAGTAGGGTTATGTAATTTTTGTGCATAATTTATTGGTAGAATGCATTATTTTATATTATGTTTCACTCAACCTATTCCTAAAAAGTATAAATAAAACAAGTATGTATAAGGTTATCCAACTTAGGATACCCCTTGAAGAGTTTCAACTACATATTACACCTGTTCAAAATCAAATTCAATGTAGTTATTTTGTGCATGTGAGTGAAGTGTAATTGAGACAAAGGTTCTACCTTATCTCCCTATAAAATCCAATGGAACTATATGAACATTAAAATAAACCATTTTTTAGTATAATGTAATGGTGTTACAAGACTTGAAGTAATATGGATGCTTCATATACTCAATGTTAGGTCCCTCATAAGTGTTGTAATAAATCTGATCACTAAAGGTTTAAACATAGGTAAGGTTCTCTATTCATCCACCACTTGAATATCACTTGGTAAATGACTAAGGATGAATGCATATATAGGGATCTATATGAGAATATGTGAAAAGGACAACCATGGAATATTGTATCAAGATAATTCAAAGGCATGAGGAATCACATCAAGGCATAAGTACCCATAAAAACATAGGGGATGGAATTGACATGTCACTAGTTCTGTACCACAAAAAATAAATGCTCAAAATAGAGATAAATATATTAAAAAAATGCATGAATAAGATACAAAAGATGATAATATATAAATATAATATTGTCTATATATAACAAGGCTAAATATAGTCTAATGTGAATTGAAATATGACTGAAAATATCCAAATATATACAAGTGGATCAAGTGTACTAAAACACAAATAAAAACCTAATAAAAAATGTTCTTGTACCAAATTTACATGTCAACATAATTACCATAATTTTGTTTGCATATATGAGTGAATGAATGAATGAATCAAAGTAAAATAATAAATGTAAACACTAGGGAAGGATGGATGAAGCATCTAAATGAATAACTCCACCCACATGCGATGATAACTCTTGGTAGATCTTAATTTCTCGTAACAAAATTAAATAAACTTTAAATCTCATGAAATTTCATAAAATTTATATAATTAAAAAAAAAAAAGAACATGGGAATGAATACACTTGATGACACACAAAACATGCTAATGTATCTGATAACTACAATTGAAAAAAAATCATGTTTTCTTGGGTATTATGCATTTGAGAGTATGTTTTGGAAATTCAAATATGCTTTTTGATTAAGGAATAAAAGACTTCACATTTTGTCCATCCTTTTTTACTTCATTTTTATTCATTCTTATCAATCTTTCTCAATTTTCTCAATTTTAAAAAATCAAAATGTAAGACATGTAGATATGCATGCCTCTTTTGAAGTGAGGGATTATGAAACCTAGAATTTCAATCACTCATCTTAAAATAAATATTTATGTGCACCATGTGTCAATAAGTTATATATATATATATATATATATATATATATATATAAATCTATTATAATCCATGATAAATTATTAATAAAACATTTATTTAATTATCATTAAATATATTTACATAATGTTTAATATTATGATATAACCTCATGTGAGGATGAGAGAGTAAGGGACAAACAATATGCCCAAATATACCAATGTGATGTGGAATTAATTTATAACCCAATGTAATCTATTTATGCATAAGATATAAATAATAATAACCTCAAGGAGATATGAAAGGGTACAATTACCCCAATGGAAAAGAAAAATGGGGACAAATAATCTAAATCTAATATGGCAATGTGCCCCTATGAGGGATAGATAAGGCAATGAATCACACACAAAAAAAAATTATTTATAAATATATGCATGTTATGCACCATGGAAAGGTAGGCACCAAGCCTATTGTATTGCAAATATTAATGTGCATGATATGAATCATGGTATGAAACATAATATAGTAAATTATTACACACAAGAATGTAACTAAAAATAATACTAAAAAATCATCATGTAAGGACATATGACACAAAAATGAGGACACGACCTGACATAATGACTATAGGATCCTCTATATAAAATGACTAGATAAAATAGTTTATAAAATCACAAACATGTAGGAAATTAAACAATCATAAGTTTATTAGAGAATACACAATGCATCCATGTAACAATCAGATGTAGTAATACCATGGAAATATCTAAGTAAAAATTGAGATGTAGGAAAAATAAATATATGTGTAATCCATGTAATTAGATCTATATAATAAATTGATATAAAATAAATATTTATTTGTAAGTTTTATTTATAAATATGACCTAACATGAGGCACTCCACTAATTTGATGATGCCCCTAGGGTTTGGACATAAAAACAGATGCATAAGATATAAAAGTCCAAGATATATGTAACCTGTATATTTTGTGTCTCACACACTAAAATAATATCATGAAAATAATGTGTGTAAACTGTATATGTAAAACCTATAGCATCAGAAAATAAGCATGATATATATCCATCAATAAATATCTTTTTATTTTTATGTTTTCCTATTTTTTGTAGTTTTTTATTTGTATAATAAATAATTACATAATACAAAGATAAATTTAGGGAGTTCAAATAATAATAATTCAAGCATATAAATCAAGTTAAAATAGAAGACAAGTGACACAATCAGGATAAAAATATCACTAGGTAGGATAAGAGCTGAAAACTATAAAAAAGAAGATGAGGATTCCAAAAAACCTATAACTTTCCACATAACTCTATGCATATTATGATAAATGGTATTGATATATATGTTTCCATCATCAAGAATTATATTCAACTATTTCTACTGAGATAAAAAATCAATGGGTAAGATCCAGTGTAACATAAAAATCAACATAAACCAAGGGGATAGAAGAATGTCAATGCAAATAAAATATAAGATCATAAAATTCAAATTTAAAATAATTATTAAGTATGAAACAAATTTGAGGGAGGAAATTACATTGAAGAAATGGGATATATGATAAATAATATATATACAAAAAATAAACTATATTAAAATAATGATATATCAATGAATCACAAGAGATAGGCTAATGTGCACAATCACTAATCTTATGTATAATGTGAAATCTTGGTCTAAGGGAGTGATATGTGTCATTAGTAATATCAAAAAGATAATTGTGAGAAATAAATTAAATTTAATGACCATCCCAAAGGGATTTATGTGGATAGTGGGCTCGAAGATCCATTGAAACCCCTTGAAATAAATGCTTATTATTTTAGATATATTGTGGTGAAACTCAATTCAATGACGGTGCTTTGTTATGAACTATTACAAGAGGATGTAAATCAATGTTGGGATATGGATGAATAGGCATAGTATGACTCAATGGTATAAATTTAGGGTTCATACACTAGTATAGTTTTCATGAATTTGTGATACTTTTTTGGTGGATATTTTTTTTTGTGATTGTTTTTGTAAAATATTCATCAACTATTTTTCATAACATATATTGTATGAAGCTCAATCATATTAAATTAAAAAAAGATAAAATATATTCAATTAGGTGTTTTTTTCCTTTAGTGATGAAAATTACATCAATTTTTACATTAAAGGTATTTCTTATGACATAAATTTGTGTCATCCAATTTCTTGGTGTACATTTTACATCAATAAAAGAAAAAGATGATTTTACTAAGACATTGACTATACAAATGTCCCCAAAAATGACATCTAGTGTAAAATGTGACTCGAATATTCCCCAAAATTTTTAATAATAACTCCCTTAAAAAAATCAAATACATTTTTTTGACACAAATGTTGATGAACTTATGTCATAATTTATGCCAACCTATACCATAGGTTATAAAAATAAACTTCCATTGGTTGATTCATATGATTGTATGTCCATATACTAATATAAAATTGATTTGAATCATTTGTGGATAAAAATCAAATTGTTTGAATGTATTTTATATGGAATATGAATGATTAAATACTGATTACAAATTAAATAATTAATACTTTCACAATCCATAATCTAAGAAAAATTGATTTTACTACTAAGGAATTTTGGCACATGCTAAGATTATACTAAAAAAAGAGAAATGATCAATTTATCATTTCATTTCATGAAACTATGCCATTTTGTTTTAGGTTAAATATGTTTTGGGGAATGGGTTATTTATTTTATATTATTATTCCTCAACCTATTTTAATTACTAAAAATAATGCATCATGTTGTAAAAGTGTGATGGCATGGATGTGTAACGTAGAGGAGGTTAGGAAATGTGACTTGAACTCATGGTAAATATTTTTAATGATAAATGTGAATCAAATTTATGTTTTTTTATGTGCATAGGTAATTGATAACCCTATATAATTTGTACCCTAGTCCAATTCCCATAGAATAAGCATTCTTAAGGTTTAATGTGAGTTTGGTCCCCCTCATGAATCATACAAAACTAAAAAAAATTACAAGATTAAATGAAAATCCTATCACTTGGAAAATGTAAAGCTTAAAATGTCACCCAAGATATTTATAATGCCTTATAGGGATAAAACATTTATTGGGTATAACATTGTATGAGTCCACACCACCTACTCTAATCCCATAAAATTTTAAATGTGAAATTTCATCCCATGATGTGAAAAATGTAGCGATTGAAGCTTAATTTAAGTTATTTTTGATGCACTAAATGCATCTAAAAAAATGCATTCAATAATTTTGATGAGATTAGAAATCTAATACAAATTAAAAGGGTCATATTTGATGAAAACACAGTTATGTTAATCCCTAACATAAATTTCATTAGATCTCGATATAATTTATGGTTTCAAAAAATTTCTCCCTCCAAAACCTAAAAATTAACAATTAAAATATCATAAAAGTTAAAAAATATGATTCTCTTCTTGACACAAATTTTGGTGACAATATTTTCATTAATAAAAGCTTCACTAAAAATCCACCAAGTTGACTGATGATAAAAAATATGTTGCATCAATCTATGCGACTAAACTCAAGTGTTAAACAAAATTCTATGTTACACCATGAAAAAGATGTTATAGGGAAAAATGACTTGATTTAGATGAAAATCTTATGTGAAACCATAGAAATATGTTAGTGGTAACTCTAAGAGTTATGACTCAGGGTGTCGAGGTTATATATGAAAGGATATTATGAACCATAATTGAAGGTCATCAAATAGTAGTAGATACCACATGAGTTTTAATGATTTTATTTTTAGGCATATATTTAGATAACATCTTATGTGGTTTATGAGGTAGGATAGGTAAATTAAAACATTTGCCATAAATAATATGTACTTTATCAATATACACAAACATAAGGCAATGATGTAGTTTTGATGTATCTCTCTCATGTTTTGGTTTAGCCATGGGAATACAAGTAATATATTATAATAATAAATATTTTAAATTACATAGAACTTCACTAATATGGTGTTGAAACCAAATTTTATTAGTAATGTAATACCACCAAGGTGTGTGCATTTAATATTATCGTAAATCCTAATATCACAATCATATCAAGTAAATCTTACTAAGTGTAACCTCAACTACCTAGAAATGACATTATAAATAGACTTGAATTATTTTAAAACATAATTACATGTGTGATTAAAATAAGTGAATATATAAATCCATGTATGTAGATATGATCATTTTGAAAATCATTAAGTAGAATCTTATGGTGCTAGAAGGTGTTTTCTTTTAAAAGCCTAAAAATGTGCCAATAATGTTATCGATTTCTTATTCATGTAAAATAGTTGAGTAATGTATATATGTATTCATGTGA
Organism: Torreya grandis; assembly: GCA_037957365.1. Taxonomy (NCBI): domain Eukaryota; kingdom Viridiplantae; phylum Streptophyta; class Pinopsida; order Cupressales; family Taxaceae; genus Torreya; species Torreya grandis. Next base: position 551,960 of record JARHVA010003096.1, on the reverse strand, counting down.
AAATATTTATTATTATTATTATTATTATTATTATTTTTATTTTTATTTTATTTAAAAAAAAATATTATTATTAAATATCTATAAGTGTTGGGTAGGCATTGTAACAGATTTATTTAATGCATAATTATGGCCGTCAACTTAAATAGTGTTATTATTGATGAGATTTGGTATATTATGTTTTAATTTAAATAATTTATTGGTAAAATACATAAAATATATATGGTAATCACAATAATGGTTGGAGTCATATCACATAGGAAAAATTTAAAATTTTCATGGGTTTGCACAATGGTAATTGTGGGCACTATTGGTGGTGTATAAGGTTGTATAAGCATTGTATGTGAAGGATTTTGTGTAGGTTAATTTAAAAATAACAATAACATAATGTTTTTTACATAATAAATAATGTTACGTAGGAATTACACACATAAACTCTTTGGATCTTAGGAAACTAGTGTGCAAGAAAAGATGTAGAGCCATATAATACTCTTTGTGCAATCATTTATCTCTAGAAGTTGCATAGTGGTGCACAATGGTTAATTTATAGTGAATTTATACAATGAAGTGAAAAAATATCAATAAAATTAATTCAAATGTGAATTATTAAAAAACACTTGACATATCAGATTGGTCGACTAGAGGTGTCCAAATAATCTCTTGTTGGCATTTTGAAATGAATTGTTAAGGATCATAATGAAATGATCACTTTCCCTAGCAATTGGTGACTATCTATTCCCTTGTTGTGTTGATAGTATAGATTAATGTGCCAAATATATCCATGATTATTGTAATAAATAGAAACAACACATACACATTATAATGTATAGAGTGGGTGCAAGTAATTGCATGAATGTTGAATATACATGATTTATTATATGTTTTATAATATACATGATATAGTGTAGTTAAAGTAAATTAATGTATTAATGTTACATAAACTTATAAAATTAAAATATTTTAAATAGTTTAGTTAATACTATAATATAAGAAAGATACTATATAAGGTTGTTTGCACAAAAGTGTTTTCCTAGGTGAAATCTTGTGTATTCTAGGTACATATCATTATACTTTTATTTTTGAGATTCTTATAGTGTAACTATTTTATGTGTTAACTTATTTTGCATGGGTCATATTATCAACATTTGGTATAAGAGAATGGTTTTATATTTAAATAATTTTGGATAAGCTATGATAAATAGTTTTCATGAGTGTGAGTTTTAGTGGAAGAATTTTGTGAGAGGAAAATGACTTAAAGCAAAGTAATAAAGATTGAAAAAATTAATGGTCAACATTATTATTTATGTGATATCAGTATGGAGCATCTCATGATAGATATATATCAGTGGGTTTCTATGATAAATGCATGACCCATTGAATTGAAAACAAAAGATTGGAAAAAAATTGGTAGGAAATCTGGGAGCTCTATCAAGTTGTGTTTGTCAGATTCAGTATTAAAGAATGTAGTTAATAGAAGAAATAAAAAATAACTATGGATAATTTTGGAAATTTTTACTAGGAAAAGTCTCTAGTGAAAACACTTTTCTTATGAAATAATTTATATTCATTATGAATGAGTGATAGTGACGTAGTTTTAGAACACATGAACACCTTAAAAAATATGATAATTTATTTATCATCCATGGAATTTGAAATGAATTATCAATTAATATGTATCACTTTGATTTTTATTTATCATACACTTGGATTAATATAGTAATGGATATTACTAGTACACATATAATCTAAAATTGGAGGGATTTAGCGACAACCCTGTTATCATAGGAGATGAGGTGAAAGTATATGAAAAGCTATTAGATAAAGGGTGCCTTGTCTATGCAAGGTAGACCAAAAGAAATTATAAAATGGATGTCTAGGGATAAATTCTCAAATTTTGGAGGAGGATCTAAGACTTTAAAAATATCTTGGAATATAGTTTGGAACTATTGAAAAAAAGTAATTTTAATAAGTAACATAAATTGAAAAATGTGGAAAATGCCAAACTATTGGATGTTTCACCCTTAGGTGGAAAAAAACTCTAGTGATGATAATGGAGATGTATATTTTACAAAATCAAAGTAACATTCATGTCATTATGCGTGGATGATTGATTTAAGTGACTCTCATTATATCACTCCTCATAGGGAGTTATTATGAAAATATGATGGTGGTGATTGTCTTTATAGGAGAAAACCTAATGTAATATATCTCTTGGAGAGTAAGAACAAAGATTAAGTAACAATAGAGGAGAATCAAGGCACTCCATAGTTTCTTTCACATTTATAACTTGTCTAGGATTTTGATCTTTGATAAAAAAAGGTGACATTGGTATGAAGGTCTTATTGACTAATTTGACCAAAAGTCAAATTAAGTTAATTACCTATGTATTTTAAATTTTCATAGGGTTCCCTAGGGTGTAAAATGTGCCTAATGGTCTTAATGAGGTCATTTTTAATGTGTTTTAGCTTTGTCAATAGTTGTATAGTCGGTCTTATGTCATCTATGGGTCATTTTTAAGTCATGTATTGGAATTATATAGTTTAATAAAGGGGAAAAGTGTGTCCAAGTTTAATTAAACATCACATGTGTTATTATATATTAGAGAGATGGTTTCATAACTAAAAAATTGTAAGGTTGCACATTGAAAACAAGAAATCAATTGAAAAAGGAAGAATTTTGGGTAATTGTATGAATTGAAAATAGTCCTAGAATGTGTGGTAGACTTAAGAGTGCCTCTTTAGGTCCCATAAACTTAATTTAATTCTTGGGAAACTTTGAAAAACTAAAAAATTGAAAAAACCATCCTATTTCTTATATCACTCTCCTTTGCAAGTAGAAATGGTCAACCGGTCTTTGCATGGTATGGACAGAAGGAGGTGAGTTGGATCAAGTAAATTTGGTGGATGATAATAATATTTTTATAATAAAAATACATGGTAATATTTACATTTTTGGTGCACCATGCTCTATGAACCATTTCTAATAATGTATGCTCCTCTTTTTTGCCTACTTATCCCCATATCCCTCAAGTTTCCTTCTCTGTTTGGATTGGTCTAAGCAATTAAAGTGTTGTATAGGATATATTAGAACATTATAATTATTATCAAAAAAAATTCAATCTATTTACACGTGGAGGTAAAAATATAGGCATAAACATCTCTTTATTACTAGAAAATACTTCATTATCGATCTAAAAACAATTTTTACCAGTTATAGAGGTTTTTCTCTCATGTATTTATCTCAGATCAAGGGGGATATTATGTTTTCCACTTATAAAATATAATGGTGATTATTTAATCCTTAAATATCTAGTCTCAAGACTAGCTATAGTTAGATATACAAGGTCTAGGAATTGCATGGTCAGTTTCCCTTGTGACTATCACCTACAATCACGTGAAATTGAGCATTTACCATTCATGCTAATGGATCAAGAATGTTTCAAGGTGTTGAGGACATTATAAAAGTGTAATTAGTGAGTTTGATCCATCCAAAGGTTATAAATTAGTTATGATAACCAATTTAATACACATAATCCTATTTTGTGGCACCTATAGGTTTCTAACAATTATCTAATGTTCATCTATAGGCAGCTCATTAGAGGCCAAAGAGAGTTGAGTGAAGAGGTTGAACTAATTTGAGGCCTTCATTAAGGTTTACGAACATGGATAAGGCCATTGTGACAAATATGAGGTAATTTCATGCAGTCAAATCTAACTTCAAGGTTTGTAAATTGAGAAAGTTGCATTTGGGGACAAAGAACCTTATTTTATATAAATCAAGGTTTTGTATATATCCAATTCCATCTTATGATAGAGTATATTTAGGTCTATGATAGTCTAAGTATTTCTATCATGTAGCCCAAGTATAGGGGAAATATCTTGACATTGAAAATTGATTGATTATTCATGAGAAGGTGGTGTGAATAGGTTTCCATTTCAAGCAATATTTCATTGTAGACAGTCAATTATCTATATTGGTTTAGGCTCAAATGATCTTTCAATGCCATATAAAACATGGAAACATGGCCTATATACAAAGTGGCCTCATTTGAGTAAAATATGATATTATAACCCAAAGAATAATCAAATAAGTTGATTCTCAATGCTCAAGCCCTATGAACATCTACAAGAATCCCTTTTCCTAGGGTAAGTATCTACAATCAGTCTACAAACACATGATTTATTGGTGATGAGAGTCTAGAGCATAGTCTGCATGGTCATAGTTATTCATGCAAGTTATAACTAACCTAATGAGTTAGAGATAATCCAAAAAGTTGGAAAATAATTATTAGACATAGGTAAACATGTATAGGGGTCCCTTTTTACTCTTAAAATGTCACCTATAATCTAACTGTAGACTAGTAATATACTAGAGTAGGTAGTTTGGATGTTAGCATGGCCATAAGGAATGATGTAAACATGCCCAACTATGAAATAGTCTAATATGTCTTCAAGGAAGACTTAGGCATGAGATAAAATGATCCAACATGGAGAGAGACCTACAAGAATTCCCTTTTCCTGAGTAACATAGTTGGAAAGTCTGTAGATTAGCCTAAACTAGTGGGAAAAGATAGTTTGAAGGTTGGTAGAAGGGTATAATAGATATATCATACTAGAACCACTTTCAAAGTGGTAAGGACATATTCCAAAGTGTTCTTAATAATCAATATCCTAACCTACCATCACAATCTATGACTCTTAGGCCTAAGCAATATTTTGTATACAATCACTTGTCATAAAAGTCAATCTATAAATTTTTGGTGTTAAGGATCCTAGAGCAGTGATTTAGCTTTACAATTTGATGTATAATGTCATAAATAACTATTTAAGCCCTATATAGCCTCAAATTGGCAATATAAATAGGGGATATGCTCAATGTTTTGTCTTAGATAGAGGGTACTCCCAGTCAATACATGACTATAGGTCTAGTGTGTAGACACTGGAATGGATGAAATGAGGAATCTATGGTCATCATGAAATGTTGTATATAGTTTATTTTAACATGAAAAAAAATGGTGAATACTCTATAACCAACATGGATTCTTATAAGTGATCATGGGCAACTCAAACATAGTCATGCCTATTAGGCCTAAAATTAGACCTAATCCCTTCAAGGGTTTAGCTTCACTTACAAGACCAAAAGATAATTACAAGATCATTGATGACCTTAAATATGGAGTTTAGGATGATTTAGAACCATTAGTTTTTAGGAGGATTGAGAGGGGTCACTTTTGGCCTAAAACCTTGATAGGTGTGTCTAAAATACACTCAAGATTGATAGGCCAACTTCAAACACTAATACTTATATAGACCTATTACATGGTTCTTCAAGAATTTTGGGAGAGTTTAAGTAGGTCCTAAACTTAATTTTAGTGGAAATTTTTAGAGATATAACATCTAGTTTTTATGAATCATTCCTAACAACTAAAACATACTAAAACACTCCTAAACCCTTATCTAAGACACGATGAAGAAAATAAGAAAGAATATGCATATATAATGGGTTAGGTGGCCATGAAATTTATATGTACATGTTAATTACTCACTCATGTTCCTTCCCATAAAATTAGTTTGAACCCTACTTGTATGAACAAGCTAAAAAGGGGTTATTATAGGTTTTTATGTGTTTTGTAGGTACAAAGGAGATTTTAGAATGAAAACCATTGGATGAGGTCAATTGAGACCTATTATAACTAATCATATCCATTTATCACTTTAGATAAGCATATAAACAAATTTTTTGAGTCATTTACTTCAGGTAGTCTTAGATAGGCAATGAAAAGACAAAGTGTCTACTGAGTGTAAAGCTGATAATCCCATTTTTAGATCTTTTTATGGTATAAATAATGGAATGTAAGGTAAGGGGCATGTGTGTGTGTGTGTGTGTGTGTGTGTGTGTGTGTGTGTGTGTGTGTGTGTGTGTGTGTGTGTGTGTGTGTGTGTGTGTGTGTGTGTGTGTGTGTGTGTGTGTGTGTGTGTGTGTGTGTGTGTGTGTGTGTGTGTGTGTGTGTGTGTGTGTGTAATAACACCTCTAAAATGGATTTGGTTTTGTAAATGAATGCCTTTTGGATGATATAAGTGAAGAATGAGGCCTATAATATCAATGAGTGACTACAAGCAGTGAATGCAAGTGTCCAAAAGATGGATAGTAGTTAGAGACACATATGTTGACTATCATGTAATGTTTAGAACCCCCTTAATATATTTCACATGTGCAAAATCTCACTAGTTTAGGTTTTATTAGTCAAGAGATGCCTCATTATGGAGGCAGTTTCAAGAAGGCCATTTGAAGAATCTATGCTAGTTTTACAGAGTTTGTCATGCTTTAGGTGTAAACTTGTCCAAGGATAATTATAGACATATTATCAAACTTTATTATCCTTCAATTTAACTAGTTTTCATGCCTTGAAATGTATCATTGTGACCTTTTATCTCAACTTCTTCTCTCTCTTCTCACACATTCTATAAATGCAAGCCATTTTGGCTCTTGTAAGTGAATCCACACCTAGTATTGAGAAGCCCTACTGGCTTGATATTATAATTTTCCTTTTAAATAATATATGAAATCTAGTTTTAATTTCAAAATATATATTTTCTAAGTGTTTGAAGTGGTGTATAGTGAAAGGTTAAGTGATTAGTGTTTACCCTTACTTTCTCTAAACCCTTTCATGTTTGATGTAAGTATCCTTCTCTCTAATAGGTCATATGAAGAGTATATAGTTAATTTGTCCATATTAAGTGTAATATGACCACTATTTCACTTACTTTGAGTATTTCAATTCATATCACCTCCATGTTTGAAACACTAATGTTAGATCAATTCAAGATTTTGAGACTAGTGTTATAGGTAATGATTCATAGTGCACTTGTATGGTAGTCTAGTGGAGATATTTATGGTGTATCATCTCATAGAGTAGGTTATTTTCATGTCCCTTCTATCCTTTTTCATCTAAGAAAATAGTTAGTGTAGGCTATAAGCATTCTACGATCAATCTAGGGAGCTAGCCCTTAAACCTATAGGCCTACCTCTATCATAGGCAACCCACAAGCCTAGAGGTATTCTAATATTTCCTAAATCTTAGAGCAATATTGAACAAAAAAATATAGGGTGAAATATTTGATGACAAAATTTATGGCATGCTTGATGGGACCAAGGTCTAAAAGAGTGGAAATATTATTGGTGTGTCTTTCCTCTTATTAGCTTTTAGAAACATTCAAGCAAGAAGCAGTGGATACTTTAAATGAAATCATCTGGTTGTACACATCTAAAGTATCTATTAATAAATATTTTGATTATTTATTATATTTCATTTGACTTATGAAGTTGATATGGATGGATATGATGAGAGAATACCTACTATGAACCTACCTATCAACCTTAATATGACCCATTCTAGATCCCTCAATAGCCCTATCACAATTTCTATCAGTTTTATGAGAAATGTTAGCCATATGATCATCCTAGTACTTTTCATATGAACCTGATGTGCTTGAACAATTTTATGAGGAACCCTATCAAGAATTTCCTTCTTATTAGTCCCAATATGAATCCTACTAGCCTTATCATGATGCATACCACCCTTAATATGATTCTTATTAGTCTTGTCATGAGGAATCAAATAATCCTATTGACTAGAGATCAAGATATTTTAAAACAAAATATGAAGTCCTATGGGCTCAAGTTCAATAAATTAAATATGGCCATAATCCCCACTAATACCCTCCTACTACGTCAACCCCATTTCATACCAAATTCTTATTAAGACTCTTGCCAGGTCTGCTAGATAATGAAGAAGAGATGAGAAAATGGGATGAGAGGTTTTATGTGCTACTTGACCATATCATGGAGTGGTTGAGAGGTTTAGTTCAAAATTTAATGGATGTGTGGGATTTGGTTGAAGAGGAAACCTAATGTGATACCAACGAGTAATTTTACAAGGAAAAAATTTATATTCAATATTTAATAGCTAGACTAAAAATGTGGGGAAAAAGAGGTTAAATAAGATCCTAAAACTATTAAAGAGCCTCAAGAGGTCTATGAACAAAGTGAAAATCTTATTGAATAATGTGTCTTTCCTATTGACCAACCCAACTTATCATCTCCCCATGAGTTCATCCAAGAATCCTCCATTCACAAGCCCATTAATGAGCCCTCCATCACACTTCATACTCCCTCTCCAACCCATGAGCCTATCCATCACCCTCCCACCTCATCTTTTCTTGAAGGAGAACCCATAATATATGAGGCAAGCAAGGAAGACCAAGCTCAATTTGTAGCTAACTTCAAAGATGACATAAGCATCTATGATGATGAGATCATGATAGGGACCCCCCTTGGTGAAGATAAGTGCAATTAAATATTCTTGAGTAAAGGAGAAGATGTCAAAGGTCATGTTGTATGTGTCTACAAAGAGTGAATTCAAGGTATGAAATAAGAATTGATTGAGAATGATTCCATAGCTACCAAGTTAGTTGATGTCTATGAGAAGGAGCAAGAACATATACCTCCTGCCATCCAAATAGATGATGTTATTAAAGATGATGTTGATGATATTTTTGAAGATGATGTTGATGATATTGTTGAATTTTTTTATCCTTTAAGGTACAACATGATAACTCCCTGTTGATGCTTCTAATTACCTCACAAGTACTCTTCAATGTTGATGAACACTTCTCATTTTAGGATTCAAAGAATCTAAAGCATAAGTTGTAGTTTATGACAATTTTGTGATGTGTATGGTGGAATAGGAAGCAAAGTATGGGTATTATCCATAATATTTATTTAATTTAGTGGTTGGGTACTAACAATGATCTTTAAATGGGTATCCTATCTAACAAGTTAGTCTAAATGGGTACTAACAATGATCTTTAAACTAGGTGAGTTTTGATTAAAAAAATAGAAAAAAGAAGGGTAAGGTAGAAAAGAGAATGTGATTTCAAATTCTCCTCTCAAATATTATGACAAAATTATAATTACTTTGAGCAAACATAAAAAAAATTATGGTGTAAAATAGTATAAACTCAGATTGCATCACAAACTAGGCAAGCTTCAAAAGAGATATATAAACCACAAGTAAGAACCAAGTTTACTTAAAGAGTTTGCTATTGTAACCTAAATAACATATACACTTCCAAATATAGAGAAAATAGAATCAAGTATACCTAAAATACTTTTAGTTAATCTATACTTAGCATAAATTAATAGCCTTATGATAGAATATGTAGATTAAATTGCAAAGAACCATTCAAATTTAAGACAATAATATGTAATTGAGAGACAACATTGGCTTTTAACAAAAAATTTAGACAATCTTTTTAGAATCCCTTAGTTGTATTAAATGCTATTTTGCATACAAATTTATCAAATTATCTCCCTTTAAAAAATGGTAAGATTTGCCTATTTATAGGAAACATAGGTGATATACTAGTTATCTTTTCAAAATATCCATGGTATGATAAGGATAACTATCCTTAATACAAAGATTACAATGCAAAAGACTTTCTAGACCAATTTTGATAAAAGGAATAATATATGCTAACAAACTATCATATATATTACAAAAGAATATTATTTTATGTTACATTGGTGGGTCCCTTGGGCTAATTCTTGAGGATGTTCTTCACCTTAGTATATTTTTCTCTAATTAGCTCAAAATCTACTACATGCTTCATCAAACAATCCTCTTCTTGACCTGCCAATGTGTTAAATTATTTGTCACTCTTGGCTTTAAGTTCATTAATGAATTAGGCCTCTATAATTTTCTTCTATAATGTAATGATGATATCAAAGACCTTCTAAATTTATTTGATGTTGTAGACACCTAAATCTAGTTACTTATAACCTCCAATCAAGCTTTTGGCTAGTTTCCACCCAAAATGCACAATTTGGCCTAAAAACACTAAAACATGTTAAATGATGTGAAAATGACATATTCCAGTACCAATTTTGTCTATGGTATCCCTAAATGGGTCAATGCAATTTATGGGCCAACTAACTTTAATTACTTCATTTTGAGTCAAAATTCCAATTTTGCACCTAGGTGCTTTGGATTGCTCTTTCTATCAAATATCTTACACAAGACACATGCCTTTGTTATTTACTATTGGTCACATCCAAAATGGGAATACAATTCTAATGCATCTAAAATCACCTTCCAATTCCAATCCAGTCAAATTTTAGACCAATAACAAGACGTTTTGATCAATTTGAGTAATTTATGCACAAAGTGCTTAAACATGCTTAAGAGCTAATTAACCCAAATCAAGGCCTAATTAAGAATTCCATGAAAAATTATTGAATACATGTTTTTATAAATGAATATTTAATATCTACATCATCAAATACCTCATTTATTGGGAATGCATCCCTAGGCCATAAATGCCACAAATATCAGGATTCATGCCTCCCATGCCTCATCAATACCTTCCATGATGCCATCCATGCCTCTTAATTTCCCCTTCTTCTAATGTCATGATGAGGATAATTATAAAATTAATTATAAAAAATTAATTAATCCTCAACCACACATCTCAATCTAAGGATGGATGGTTCAGGTTGATTCTGATCAATCTCAAAAATCTATAAATAAAGAGGCCATGAACATCATTTCTAAAACTTGAGAATGCAAAGTTATAATGTAGGATTGGTTATAAAAGCTTCATGAAATTATTTTTACCATTCAAAATTGATTCCAATCCAAGCCAATCCACAAGCCAAAGGTGCCAAGGAGAGATTGAGGTAGACAAGCTTCCATTAATAAGAACTTTATGAGGACAAGCCAAGTAAGCCACTACTATAAAGTCATTTGGAGCATCCAAGGAAGGTCAAGGAATTCTTGTGTTTTATTCCTTACTTTTTAGTTGTGTTTATTATTTGTTTTTATTAACTAAGCTCTCCCTAGTGTCTAAACCTTGAGATGTTATTATATTAATGTGTTTATTTCATTTTTTTTTTCATTTCGGAACTAACACCATACTAACCACCTCTCTTGAGTCGAATTCCTAGATCACATAATAGCACAATTAGTGGGACTAGATGCATATCACACCTAAATAAGAACATTTTACAACTTTAAAATATTCATTTGGACCTTTAAAACTCTTGTAAATTGGTTTTCAAACTTTATTTTGTCATTTTTGTTTGCCATAATTTTTACACAGTAATCGACGTCGGCAAGTAAGACTAAAATTAGTTAGTAAAAATGACATCGGTTGTATACCTGTCATCAATCACATTAGTATAACCAATGTTAGGTGGATAACTAACATCAGTTAGAAAATTTCATCATTGTTGGTTACATAAATTGACATCAGTCACTATGTTTTTCTTAAAACATAGACTTGAGAGCTCTTTTTCCAAAGTTCATTATTTCAAAACAAAAACAGCTTCAAAGCTAAAGGACATGCTGATATTTTTGTTGCAGGACCAAGATTTACATTTGACAAAAACATGTTTAGATCACCTTTTGAATTCTTAAAAATCAATTAACAACTTTGTTTTGGTGTTTAAATTTTTTTAGATGTTTATTATAAATTCTTTAAAAGTTTGCAACTAAGACCCAGGGTCAAATGAACACCACCTCACTTTTATTTGGGCTTAAAATTGAACACACTTGTCAATTCTTGTTTTTAATGGTTCTTTAGATAAAATCTTTGTTTCAAAAAAAGAGAAATGTTGCATGTATGCTCTTCCATTTATCCCCTATAGGGAACCGTTGGAATCAAAAGCACCATTCCTATTGAAAATAGCCTAGTCTAAGGCTTAGAAAGAAAGTCATCTAAAACACTCCCCAAATACTCATCAAAGTTTGGGTGAGCTTGAAAATGACCCTAAATTCTTTCTATTTCATGCTTTCTTTATTTTTATGCAAACTTGGTTTGTGAGGAGGACTTCATCACCTCCCACAAGTTATTTAAGGAATCTTTAACCTAGGGTTTCATCTCTCAACATTGACTTCATTTGGATCCTTTAGAGTTGCACATGGGATGTAGTGGCACTTTGGACATCATACTACATTGAGCGAACAACAAGATGTAGTGGTTGTAAAAAGGAATAGACCTTTTTGCAATAATCCAAGTGATACAAACACAAAATCCATGCGTTTATTTTGTATTTTTTGACATGAAAGTCATTGTGTAATTAATTCTCATTAGATCTTAGACAAATTCCCACTTGTTATGTAAGTATTATTGGTACAAGGTGTGCCTCAAGGTCCATGTCATAATACTATCATTTGAGAGAAGGGGGGGGTGTAAAACCCTACTATATAATGCACATTTACTTTTGGATGAACACTTAAACTCCTCTTAAATGATGTATATTGATGGATTATAATAATACCAATTAACCTTGTCAGTTTAGGATCTAAGAGAAATTAATTAGTTGGTCTTATCCTATATTAGAGTCTTGTTTGAAGTCAAAACTTGGTGTAAACAAAAAATCCAAACCAAACACATAGCCCAAATTTTCCTTTGAATAAAGAGGTGTTATGTTTCCCATGTGAGATCATCAATTTGGCTTGTTCAAAGGTTCATCAAAAACTTGAAATTCATATCATCCACTTTGGCATAGTTATGCTACCCAATTGAGTCTAGACTTTTACCAAAGTTGTTTAAGTCCTTCAATTATAATATAAATTCAAAATTTCACCTTTATAATTTCATAGGGTTGATGTGTTAAGTGGGTTCACCATTTGCACTAAATTTGAGGGAACTTAGGTTCAATCTCCAATTTGGGTTGAAGGCTATTTAAGACTCATAATAATTGTCATCACTTGATAGACTTAAGCCATTTTATGCTAAACACTTGCACTTTAAGTAAATGCACCACCACATTTTCGAGTAAAGAAAAGTAGTGTTATGCTATCAAAATTTTAGGAAAACATCTTTGCCTTAGAAAGTTTTTGAAACAAACCTTTTTTGTCACACCTTTTATTTAGTATAACATCTTTACACTATCCAAAATATTACAAATATTGTTTCATAGACCCTCTTACATAGGGTTCAAATTTTTTCCTACATTTTTAGACCAATCCAAGTGTACTTTTGTGATCTTTTATCTAAAATAGTTATACTACTCACTTTTGTCTAGCTTGTTTGTCAAAAGAACTGGGTTTTATACCATTTTTATGAGAGAAAAAACTATCTCTAAAAGTGCCTTCTGTTTCATACCTTATACTTAGTTGATCAAGTTCATGTCCAAGAATCAAATGCCTATTGTTTTTAAGAAGTGTTTAAAATCCATTAGATTAAAACTTTCATCTATTTAAAAGTCTAGCTTTTGACACCATTTGGCCAAGAGTCCTAGTGCATGCCTTATTTGAGCCTATATTTTGATGCCACATTTGGCCAAAATACCTAACAACATTTAATTTCCTATATTAGACTGATTTAAAACACTTCAACCTTAGATTTTGGCATTTTGATTTTAGGTCCATTTACTTGCTCATCTTTGTGTGAATAGTGAAACATTAGATACTTCACACTAGCTTTTTTCCACATAAAATTTTGCAAAAACCTTTTGATCCTTTTGATGAATCTAGACCAAGTTGTAACATCATCTATTTTAGAAATTTTCCTTTTTAGAGTTTGTATAACTCTTTGACCTTTTATCATAAAAGCATTGACTATGGATCCCAACATGTATTCTTGCACTTGTAGTGGAATCATGTACAATCCAAGAATAAGTAATGTCATTACACAAGAAGAAATGGTGCAAGACCCTTATGTGGATAATATTTATTATGAGATGGATTATTATCCTTCTTATAATACTCAATCAGTGGCATAAAGCCAAGATCTATTGGATAACTATCTGGTTAACACACCATCTTATTCATAATAAGAGTAAGAGCAAACCACACAATACCTAGCTACAATACCTATAGTGTATAAGTTAATACTTCAACAGTCATATTATACAAATACATCTTCCACATATAATCCATTTTTGTTTGAGTGACATTTGTTAGAGAAAAAAGATGATATTTTGGTTAGAGCCATAGAGGTAGGGGCCAAGTTTCTAGCAGACTTTTTGCATAAAAATTTACCAAGTCTAGTAAGAGTGCCCCATAATATCATTTAAGATCAATAAGATTCTTCTAGCAACCCTATGGTTTTATTCTAAACAACGTACAAAGATCTTATTATATCTGATCAAGTTAAAAACATCATGGAAGATCAATTTAACTAAATGTAGACAACATATCAAACCTACCTGAATCTAGCACATGATTTCAATCAGATGAACATGGTAAGTAAGCCTCTTATTGACCTAGTTCCTTGAACATGAGTTTTGATAGAGTTAAATAGACAAGAGAATCCAAATTCCAACCCATTCATATAAATCACTTTGATAGACAACTTGATGCATATGCCCATTATTGAAGAAGTGTCTTCGACCTATACATAAAATAGTGAGCCAAATGTAGTGGACGATATGCAAACAACATCCAATCCTAATCAAAGTGATACTAATGTGCAAAAAAGTAACCAAAAACATGTGCCTATAGTTAATTCTATGAATAGGTCGTCATACAATGGAGTAGGAGTTTATACACCCCAACCTCAACCAACTACTTCCTCAAGTGTACATCTTATGGGATTAGGTAATCAAACAATAGCTAATATCATGGCTCAATGATAGAATATGATGAACCCTACTCCTCAATAATTAATGAGTATTATTCCACAACAATAGGCACAATCTAGTGTATCAACATAACAAAGGCCAAATACATTTCCACCTCAATTAGGGGTAACTAATGTTCCACCTCACCAAGCAATGATGAACGTACCTCTTTAGTCATAAACTAATATGTCAATCCAAAACCAAGCAATGACTAGTCAATAACATATAAATATGGGTCAATGATAGATGCTAAATCTACAACTTGTTTTCACTTCCTCATAGGGATTCATGCAAGAAGGAGGTTCCCATGTTTCTCAGGTACCTAATAGATAACTAATGGTTCAAAATGTGCCACAAATCTAGAGATAGGGTCTTGGTCCATAAGTTTCCACTCAATATCAAGGTTTGATTAGTTGATAACATGTCCCTTTTCAACCATAATAGGCACAAAATAGTTATATCCCTCCACAAAATCCTCCATGTCAAACTTTTATTGCTAACCTAAACTAGAATATTACACAACCAGTTGTGTAATTTAAAATACATCCCAATCCACGTATGTGTATCCCTAGTCCATTACCCAAACAAACCAATATACCCCAACAGGTATCTCCATGGTACCCTAGTCAAAGTGTCCCACTTATGACCTCCTAACCATCTATCCAAACCTAAATTCTCCCTCAAAGTAATAGTCCTTACAATTTCCTATCCCAAGAATTAAAATAGATGAAGGATGCAATTACTGCCATTTAAGATGGTAAACAAATTAAAAAGTTCAAATTAGATGATGTATGTTTGTATCCATTCAACATGGAGTATTTGTAGACACCATTTCCTCTAGGATACGAACCACCAAAATTTGATAAATACACAGGGAAAGGTGACCCTAAGGCTCATTTGACCAAATTCTTTGTCACATGTCAACCAATGGCATATAATGACATATAACTTTTGATATTGTTTCTAAGGAGTTTGGATGGACAAGCCTTGGAATGGTTTTTAAGGTTGCCCAAAAATTCAATAATGGATTTTGATGATCTTTCTGATAAGTTTATGCAACACTTTTCCTATAATCTTGAGCATGAGATTTCATTAGTGGACTTAACGTAAGCAAAGAAAAATGATGGTAAGCATTTTTCAAGTTATTTATAGTGATGGCGAACCCTTGTGAGTCATTTCACCCATAGTTTACTAGATAAACAATTAGCCACTGTGTTTACCAAAAATTTGCATAGTGAGATAGCTTACCATCTGTAAGTATAATGTGTACATATGCTCAAAGAGATCATTGATAAATGTATATTGATTGAGTGGGTGATCATTAATAAAGGATTCATCAAGCTTAATTAAACTAATCAAAATCAAGGTACCAATCAATAAAATTACCAACATCCCATTCAAGTGCAAACCTCACAATTGACACAGGCTAATAACCAAGAAAGACTAATGCAATTTAACTGCAATAGGAATGTTGTGGGAAATGGAGTAAACAAATACCATCATGTCCAAATGGTGTAAACATCTACACAACCTTTTTATTTAGGGTGGCCAACTAACTATTGGGATTCAAAAACATGGCGTGTCATAGGATGTCAAATTTAGGATGGATAACTAGGCATTGGGATTCAAAAACATGATGTGCTACAAGACTTCAAGTTCATACCTAAAATATTCAAATAATAAGTGAAGTCACTAGAAAAACCTGAATGACTCTACAGTTCCAATCAGGTTTCCCAACATACTTGACTTATGACTTTTATAAGTAAGGAGGCTTAAAGAACCTAAAGGAGCAAGCAAGGAGTAGGACTCAGAAAACTCGAAAGGGTCTTAAGCAAAGTAAAATTAGGTTTTCAAAAGAGCTTTGATTATAAAATTTTATAGGTAGAAGCAATCAAAAAAACTTGAAAGAGAAAATATAGTTCAAATTGGGTTTCCCAACATGCTTGACTTATAGGTTTCATAAGTAAAGCCATAACCTCTCCAACCAATACTACAAGTGTAACTACCAAGACCTACAAAGTAAATATAATAACTATTACCATTTCAAACTCTTCCTTCTAGGAGAATCATATCTGCACATCATGTCTTTAGTGACCTAGGAGAACCTATTAAATATGTATTTCACAAGCTTGCTACCACTAGTCTAATTAATTATTCTATACCAAAGCATTATCCACAAGGCATTCCTTATCTTGATTGGTACTATGAAAACAAATTTTGTGACTATCATTAGGTCAATGGGAATAATCTATGAAGATGTGTCCAAATCAAACATTTAATTGAGAATATGTTGGAGAATGGGGAGATAAAATTGGATAATGGTGCTTCCAATTCTAATCAAACTTTTGGGATTTATCAAAACCCCTTTCCCCAGTATAACAATCAGTAATAAAAAAATAATTAGCAACAATAATAACAACAGCTAGTGCAGTAGTAAAATCAATATTATCAAAATCAAAGGCCAAACCAGTAGAATCAAAAAAATCCATAAAAAACCCACAAAGATAGAACAATGGAAAAAACCAAGGTCAAAATGATAAAAACCAACAAACCTACCATGTAGTTACATATGACTACAATAGGTTTGTATGTCATATTAAAGGGGGTAACATTAATACCATCTCTATTAATCCTAGACCAAACACTAATTAGCCTAGACCATTGCTAAAAAACAACATTTAACCAAACTACATGGGTAATCTTTCTTTGACCTGAGAATGCATATAGGTAAACTAGCAAACTAGGACTTCCCCTTTTGGACCTTATATCAACAACTCATTCTTGCCATGTGACCACATGCAATTGCACCAATAACCAAGACTTATTCTATATGATCCCACACCATTTCCAACATCCGTTAGTAATAATGGTCCAATATTTAATCCTAATTGTGCAATAAAAATTGAAGGTTAAAGATTACTATCCCAAGCCTATAGCCATCTACAACTTTTCCTATTATCCAACCAACCATTCAACCTCAAAATAAACCATTCACTACTAACTAAGATAAGAAGCTTGATATTGTGGAACAATTACAAAAAACACCAGTACGAATTCCTATTTTAGATTTGCTGTAAACATCAATAATCCACAAAAATATGTTAAATGATTTTTTGACCCAATCCACTATTGCTATTGACATAACCCTTGATAAATTTCAAGCTTTGGTTGGACACCTAGCTCCCACCCCAACAAGTCGCATTCAACCAAAGTGATATGTCTTCCCTTATCCCACTCCATAATAACCCATTATAAATAGAAGTTTGTATAAGATGGCATGAAGTTAAGTCTCTAAATCTCATCAAGTTTCTTGGGTACACAATGGTAGATCTCTAGCCATAAATAATATCTATCAAAGCCTATGATAATTAGGAAAGAGAATCACAAGGCACCATTAGTTTATCAGTTATCATTGGGCCTTTGACCCATGATACACTTTACCATGTGATTGATCTTGAGTTATCATATAATATGCTTTTAGGCAAGTCTTGATTACATGAGAATCATGCATTCCCATCAACGTTGCACCAATGTATCATGTTTTCCCACTCAAGGATGAAAGTGAATATTCTAGGAGATTTACACCCATATGAACACTGTAAGCATATTGAGTCCAAATTTTAAAGCTATAATTATCAGTACAACATGAATCCAAGTTTCAAGTAGGATAAAGGAAAGGCTATACTTATTGATCCTTCACCAAATAATTGCATAGATCTTAATACCTTGGATTCCCTTTCCCACATGCCCCTCCTGAAGCTTCTAATCATTTTACCATTTCAAATAATGGACTAGGAGAGTATGTGACCCATGATACATTTCATATTTCTAATATTCCTTAGAATTTTAAAACCTTTGGGTGACCTAAAGTCACCCCACATATGCATTGACAATAAAGGAACAAAGATAAGAGACCTGTTATATTTGTACCAATATTTAGCCTAGGACCTGACCCTCTTAAAGGGGGTGAATCATGGTTATTTAATGAAAACCAAGTTGATTACTATAAAAATGCAAAGTATCCTATTCCCAATAGGATCATGGAACATCACAATTATGAAGGAAGAGGCCTCAGACTGAATCAACAAGGAACCATTGAGCCAATTTCCATGACTAAGTATGAAAGACCTTATGGACTTAGATTTAAACTACCTAGGGGTGACCCTACATATCTTATTCAAAATCCACCACCAGTGAGTAGTGATGATGATGTTGATAGCAAAGCAGAGTCTAATCATAGCCTCACCTTTGATAACCTAACTGAAACCAACTTGTTTGATAAAAATGACATTTGTACCTTTACCTTGGCTATTCATCATAACCCTTTTCCATTATATTATCCCCAACTGATAGATTGGGACCAACAAGAATCTAGTTTGTCGATTGATGAGTTAGAAAATGATGAGGCATTTTATGATTTCTTAGGCCTTAGAGACAATGTTCTATTGGGAGATCACAAATCAAGATTCTCAATCACATTAGATACTACAGTCTATTTTGAAGAGTGAGTGAACACCCTTAGCTAAAAAAAATAATTAAAAAATTAAGGTCCCAAAGTGAAAACCTCTTTGAGGTGCTTTCTAACTAGGGAAAAAGTAAAGATAAAAGCTAGTCTAGTGGTGAAAACCTATTTTAGGTGGCATTAGATGGGGGTGTTCATTCTTCTTTGAATTTAGACTAAGAGACCACCAATGATAAACTTTCCTATAGATCCGAGTTTAGATTTGAGCAATAACAATTATTTGATCAAATTATTCAAGAATTTCTAACTATTTTTGTCACATGGCTATATCTCCTATTAGGGGACTCAGATTCATCATACTTAGGAAAAGTTGAAGAGCAAGTCCTAGTGGAGGAACCTAACATAATTTAATAGTTCAAGTCATTGCCTAATGTCCTTGAAGATGGTTCAACCCTTCTAGTCAAAGATACAATGGAGGTAAATATCCAAACTCCATCAGACCTGAAATGGATAAAATTAGGGGCATCCCTCACTGAGGAGGAACATGAGATCTTTACAGCTCTATTGAGAGATTTTGTATATATATTTGCATGGGCCTATTCTAACATGTTAGGTTTAGACCCTACCTTGGTTTTACACCACCTTGTGGTTAATATTGATGCTAAACTGGTAAAACAAAAGTTACATAAGATGCATCCTCACATTACTATATTGGTAAAGAAAGAGCTAGAAAAAATCTTAGAAGTAGAATGTATCTAATCCATTGACTACTCAGAATAGATCTCTAATGTGGTACCTATTAGTAAAAAGTGTAAAGGGATCAGAATTTATACTTATTTTTGAGACATCAACAAAGCTTGTCTTAAAGATGATTTTCCCTTGCCTAATATTGACATGATCATCAACTCCAAGGCTAGTTATGAAATGTTTTCACTAATGGATGGCTTTTTAGGATACAACCAAATCAGAATAACACCAAAATACTAACATAAAATAATGTTCACCACTCTATGGGGAACATTTTGTTATTAGGTAATGCCATTTGGCCTTAAAAATGTTAGAGCTACATATCAAATGACCATGACTATCATATTCCATGATATGATGCATGATATTGTTGAAGACTATGTTGATGACATATTAGGAAAATCTAAAACTAGGGCTGACCATCCAATAGTGATGCATAAGTTATTTGGAAGATTACGAGAGTACAAAGTTAGACTCAATCCAAAGAAATGTGTGTTTAGTGTAACTTCAGGTAAACTACTTGTCTTCATCATGTCTTATAGAGGTATTGAAGTTGATCCAACTAAAATCCATGTTATAACTAAGATGCCACCACCAACCAATTTAAAGTAACACCATAGTTTACAAGGTAATATCTAGTCAATCCAATGATTCATCTCTCAGTTAATAGATAAGTTCCATCCATTTACACACCTTTTGAAAAAAGGAGTTACATTTCACAGGGATGATCACTACCAAATAGATTTTCAACAACTCAAAGACTATCTTGTTAATATGCCTATTTTATTAGCTCTTATGCCTGGAAAGCCATTCTTGTTATACCTATTAGCTATCGACCATGCTCTAGGGCACTCTTGGATCAACATGATGATAATGAAAAATATCATGTTGTGTACTACCTAAGCCATAATCCAGTTACATATGAACATAACTATATACCTATTGAAAAAGCTTGTCTAGTCATGGTCTTCACAACTCAAAAACTACACCATTACATGTTGAATAATAAGACCATGGTCATTTCAAACGTAAATCCACTCAAGTAGCTACTATCTAAAATAGCTTTGCAAGGTAGAATGGCTAAATGGATCATGTTTCTCAGTGAGTTTGGCATAGAGTATGTCAATTAAAAGGTAATCAAGGGACATGTTATTATAGATCAACTTGATGAAGCACCTCTCATAGACACACAACCACTCATGTTTCACTTACATGATGAATCTATAATGACCATCATTGACACACCCCTTGAGGAGTAGCCTTACAAGCTATATTTTGATGGTTCATTTACTACACATAGATTGGGGGTAAGCGTATTATTTTTTACACCACAAAGGGATCTAATCCCTAAATCATTCAGAATCAACTTTCCTTGTATAAAAAATAAGGCTGAATATGAATCACTTGTTACAAGACTTTGACAAGTAGTGCATTGGAATATATCTCATCTCTAAGTTTATGGTGATTCTTAGTTAATCATCAATCAGGTCACAGATCATTTTTAGACCAAAGATGACAAGTTGGTTCTATATAAAGCCATGATCGACACTCTAAAGCAAAAAATTACTAATATTCAGTTTGAGCATATACCAAGGGCTAGTAACAAAACTATAGATGCCATGGCTACTATTGGCTCTTTAATTTGACAAACAAATAAAGCTAGAGAGTATCAGTTCCTCATCAATAATTTGTCAACACTAGCTCATGAACCTTCAACCGTTGCCATGATTTATGATATTATTGGACCTACTTCTATCTGGTACTCAGACCTTTATATTTAGCTTCATGACTAAGTTTTACCATATAACCTATCTAAGAAACAAACCCAAGCCTTCATTCATTATTCCACTTGTTATACTCTACTTAGATCCACCCTTTACCATCATAGTTTTGATGGAACTCTGCTTCATTTTTTAACTTTAGCAGAGTCTACACTATCATTAAGAGAAGTTCACAAAGGAGTATGTGGATCTCATTCTAGCAAGGTAGTCCTATCCAAAAATCTCTTACATATTTTTTATTATTGGCCCATAATTGACGTAGATGCCACTATATATGTAAAAAAGTGTGACAAATGTCAATGACATGCTAATTTGATTCATGCCCTAGCAAAAAATTTGAAATGAATGTTGACACCATGGCCATTTTATACATGGTGACTTGACCTCATTGGGAAGGTTAACCCTAATTCATTTTAAGGCCATAAACATATCCTTACTCCCACTAAGTATTTCACTAAGTAGGTTGAAACTATACCCCTCACTTACATGACTAAAAAGAAAATTTCCAAATTTATTTTCAGCCATCTCATTTGTTGCTATGGTATCCCCTCTGACATTATATTCGATAATGGAGTATCATTTAACAACAAAGATGTAGACTAGATATGTACTGAATACAACATCACACAACATTTTTTTATAGCATATTACCCTCAAGGTAATGGTCAAGTTGAGGCATCTAATAAAACCATTGTCAATATTATCAAAAAGAAGGTCAATGATGCTGGTCATGATTGGAACTTAAATATATTCCCTACCATTTGGGAATATCATACCAATCATCATACTCTCATAGGAGCCACTCCATACTCACTTGTTTATGGTACTAATGCCATCTTTCCCATTGAGGTTGAATTGCCTTCACTATGTATCTCTTTCAAGCATGTCTTGGATGATCATGACTATCGAGTAGCTCACCTAAAAGAACTATACCTACTTGATGAGAAACACACAGTTACATTCAATAATCTTCAATCATATCAAAACCAAATCAAAGGCCACTATAATCGATGTGTTAAGTATAGACCATTTGAACTTGGTGATCTTGTTTTTAAAAAAAACCAAAAGAATACCATTTTTGAGAAAAATTGAAAAGGAAAATTCAAGGCAAACTAAATATGACCTTTTATCATCACTATATATTATGGATCAAGCGCATATAGGCTTGCCACACTAGACAGAGATGAACTTCTTATGCTGATGAATATTATTCATCTCAAGCAGTACTATGATTGAATGATAATGTGTATTGTCTATAAGGACCATTTTAGTTATACCATTTTATCATTATTCTTCTTTGTAAAAAATACCATCCTTACCCATCCTCTTCACTGTATCCACATGCCACTTCCATTTTATCGACCTAGTGTGTTCTAAAGCCTTGCCCATTTGACCTTGGTTTTTGCCATTCATTACATAGTTTTAACATCATGGTATTTGATTAGTTTAATTAGTTGGTTCAAGTACTTCAGATAGAGATCATATTTTGGGATAGTCTGATAGAATTTTTGGCAATTATATCCTTCATTTGTTATTCCTTTCTTACCATTGATATTTCTACTAATTATAACTACCTTTAGGTAAATTAGTACCATCGATCTATGCCATTGTGTCTTGGTTATAACCACCTATGGGTAAACTAGGGGAAATATTAAGCCTTAACATACCAACTTACCACTTCCCATGTCATACTACACTTTTACTAACTGTGCTTGTTTTGTTTGAATTAACTACTACACTACTCAAATTCCTCCATTATAAGGGAAAAACTAT
The DNA here is from genome assembly GCA_037957365.1 of Torreya grandis. NCBI lineage: Eukaryota > Viridiplantae > Streptophyta > Pinopsida > Cupressales > Taxaceae > Torreya > Torreya grandis. Next base: position 528,572 of record JARHVA010003096.1, on the reverse strand, counting down.
AGTGACTTGAGGTCCTACTCTAGGACTATGTAGGAAATACTTGATACTTTTTGAGGTTACCTTAGTCAACCTTTCCATATTCTCTCACCATTTTGTGAGCAACCTAAGCCATGATCTCATCATTTTACAAGCAACCTAAGCCATGCTCTTGTTGTTTTGTGATCTTGAACCATTTAGTGTCTCATCATTCTTGATCAAGTTGAGATACCTCAAAAAATTCCAAAAACATTTGAAAAATCATTAGAAAAAAACAAAAATATTGACCACTTCTTTGCCTTAAGAATTCTAGGAACCCTTACTAAGTTATAAACAAAACACTTGTCATTTAGTTTCCCCATCCTTTTTGGCCTTTTTCTCTCACGCACTTGCCATTTTACAAGACTAGTCCTATTCTTCTATCACATCCATTCTATTTGTTTCCATCAATTATCACAATCTTCCCATTCCCTGGGAGAACTACATTTGGCTTAAAGTTTGTTATTGGATATTACATCGATGGAACTATGTAGGCAACATCTACTTGATTAGTGCATATGGAGATAGCTCTGCCACCCCCTTCCTTTTATTATATTCCCCCATTTTATTCATTTGTTAAGTTGTCACCTATTTTCTAGGGGAAATGTTCATATGGTTTCTATTGCATTTTTTGTTTGTTTGTTTCTGCTTATTTTATCTGTTTATCTACTTATTTATTTACTTTCAACACAGTTTCCTTGATTTTGTTTATGTGTGTTCATTGGGTGATTTATTTCCCACACTTACACTTAAATCCATCCATATTCATATGTTTACATTATCATCATGGTTTATATCATTGGTGCATTATTTTCTATTAAGTATTAGATTATGGGAGTTAGTCCTCATGCATATTTCAGCCAAGTCCTTATGATGTTATACCATGATGCCTATCGGTATGTACTACAACAAACCTCAGATTCAATAATTCTATTCAACAATGGTGACATTTCTTAGGCATCGACATCCTGATTCCATCCTAATCATATCCTAAATAGAGCAATTAACCATGAAAGAATTTCAACCTTTATTAGTTCAGATGAGCATCTTCCTACTAGTAGGTTGTTCAAATTCATCATTAACCTCTATGTTAAGTTATCATCATCCTTGGCCAAGTTTATCATGCTTTCCATAATTAGGATCTAATGATTATAACCACCTATGGGAAAATCATTGCACACCATCCCACCTACATTTTTCAATGATTATAACCACCTTTGAGCAAATCATTATGTTGTCACCACTTTACTTTTTTGCCTATACAGGGGCATGTTATTATCTTCTTTGTCTATCCTAACTAGGATAACTCCATCTTCTCAATGATTATAACCACCTTTGGCCAAATCATTATGTTATCATACCATGTTTCCACTATCAAGGTACAATGTTTATAACCACTTTTGGGCAAACTATTGTGCACCATCCCACTTGAATTCTCAATGATTTTGACTACTTTTTTAGTATCATTATGTTTTCACCCCATCCTCCTTCCTTTCTTTGGTCCCCTCATATTTCTTCTTTCTTATCAAGGGTCCATTTGTTGACCTGCTTATGCTAATCATTCCCTTAAGGGGCCATCATATAGTTAGTTTATCATCATTGTAGTTTTAGGAATACATGACCTTTTCATTCTTTGAGAAGATGTTACTATACTTATAGCTTTTAATGCCTTCCCAAATAGGGGCAAAATATAAAGACCTAAATATGGCCACCGATAACCTCCAACCAGGGTTTTTGCCAATTTCCACCTAAAATGCATAATTTGGCCTAAAAATACTAAAACATGATAAATGATGTGAAACTGACATATTCAAGTGCCAATTTTGGCTAGGGTATCCCTAAATGGGGTAATGTAATTTATGGGCCAACTAACTTCTATCAGTTCATTTTAAGTCAAAATGCCAATTTTGCACCTGGGTGCTCTAGATTACTCTTTCATATAAAATATCTTGCACAAGACACATGCCTTTGATATTTATTATTGATAACATCCTAAATGGGAAAATGTTTTTAATGCATATAACATCATCTTCCAGTTCCAATCCAAGAAAAATTTGGACCAATAACAATACATTCTGATCAATTTTAGTAACTTGTGTTCAAAGTGCTTAAACATGCTTAAGAGATAATTAACCCAAATCAAGGCCTAATTAAGAATTCCATGAAAACTTATTGAATAATTATTTTTATAAATGAATATTGAATATCTGCATCATCAAGTGACGTTATTTCTTGGGAAGGCATCCCTAGGCCATAAATGCCACAAATATCATGATTCATGCCTCTTATGTCTGATTAATACCTTCCATGATGCCCTCCATGCCTCTTAATTGCCCCTTCTTCCATTGTCATGATGAGGATAATTATAAAATTAATTCCAAAAATTTAATTAATCCTCAACCACACATCTCAATCTCAGGTTAGACAGTTCATGTTGATTTTGATCAATCTCAAAAATCTATAAATAGAGAGGCCATGAACATCATTTCTAAGACTTGAGAATTCAAAGTTATAATGCCGGATTGGTTCTAAAAGTTTCATGAAATTAGTGTTAGGATGCAAAATTGATTCCAATCCAAGCCAAGCCACAAGCCAAAGGTGCCAAGAAGAGATGGAAGTAGACAAGCTTCCATTGCCAAGAACTTCATGAGCATAAGCCAAACAAGCCACTACTACAAAGGCATTTGGAACATCCAAGGAAGGTGAAGGAATTATTATGTTTTATTCCTTACTTTTTACTAGTATTTGTCATTTGTTTTTGTTAAATAAGATCTACCTAGTGTCTATGCCTAGAGATGTTATGTTATTAGTGTGTTTATTTCATTTTGTTTTCATTTGTGAACTAACACCATACTAACCATCCTCTCTTGAGTCAGATTCCTAGATCACAGATGTTTTGGATGAAGGTACTAATCCTTTTCTTAAACTCTTCATCATCCATTAGGCTTAAAGCATTAGTCTTATAAGGCTTCACCAATAGAGTCTTTAAGAGCTTATCCATCCTTGCTATCAAGCCTTTGTCCTCCTCCATGAAGTTGTTGACACTATCACACCAGTTTATTACATCTAATATATTATCTTCAATGACTCCTAGGAGGGCATGAAAATGCTTCAACTTGATGATGTTGATGCCTTAGACTTGCTTGGTGTTATGGACATTAATCAATTCAATTACTTGATCTCTAGAGTTCTACCTCTACGTGATTAAAGCCTATGCTTTCCAAATTTTATGGGTCAAGGTATTTGATATGAGCTTCAGGGCCTTCAACCATTCAAATGTGTCAAATAAGGACTTATTTAGTATCTTCATTATATCCTTAGGGACTGAAAATATAACCTATGCTTCCAAGTCTTTCTTCTCCTTTTTTAGATTGGTGATTCTTTATTGCATACCATGGATTCTTGCCAAGGTCATTACTGATTGGGCCATCACCAAACTTGCCACATCCTCTTGATGGATAGGATGATCCCCTACTACCTACCCTTATATAGGAATTAGGCCTACAAAATGTTTAACCTTCTGAAAGGTGAACTCCTCTATGCCAATAGAAGTTTTTTTAGTTGTCACCCTTTCAAACTCTATTGTATCTAGATTATACATGATAGTGGCTACTGGTTCATAGGGTTTGGATGTCTTTGGGGTTTTAATACCAATTCCACTTGATGCTCCTAGGTATTTTATTTTCTTGCCATTTTCTTTGGTTGGTTGAATAATTCTTCTTTCTTATTTTTCCTTCATGAGCTCCTTGATCTAGGGTTTGACATTGTAAAGGGTATCTCCACTTGCAGAGCTAGTAATTTCCAGTGACTGTGATTGGGAAGGGACATTTTGGAGTTTCCCATATATGAACTAGTTAGGAATGATAGGTCCATGTATGGGGAACTCATCATTGAATTAATTTACTTCACTAATGGGATGGGTCAGTGTCACCTTTGGTCTTTTGGAGGACCTAGGGACAAGGGTCAACTTTCCCTCTTCTTTTGTGTGGTAGGGACTAATTCTAATGCCACTTCTTTTCCCTTTTCTTCCTCACCTTTTTGGGGTCCTTTGATTTTTGCCATCTCAGTTATGGCTCCCTTATATTCTTGATTAGACCCATAGGTCTTTGTGAGTTCTTTAAAGAATTCTTCCACCATCTCATATGTTTCTAGGGAAACCATATCAAAATTTTCCACTAGAGAAGATGGTTTTAGAGGCTGGGTTGATGATGAAGGGCCTTCTCCTAGACTTTATTCTAGTTTATTCTCACTAAGTCCTTAAATTTGGAGTGCTTGATATTGTGGTTAACTTGGAAGTGCATTAGAAGTGGAAGGTAGTAGATGATACAGCAATGGGTTCATTTTCCATCTCTCCCTAGCTAGTTTCCCCTCTCTTTGTAGTCTATGTTCAATCTTGAAACCATGCTACTTGCACCTAGTAAGGACCTCCTCAAAGTCTGTAGCTTTGGTGTAAAAATGGTCATATGGACCAGCCCTCTGCTCCTAAGTTTCTTTGGTTATTTGCTTTGACTAAAAATGAGGGATAACCTTGTTATTGGGGTCCCATTATTTTAGGTCATCCTTATGATAGTAGAAGACATCCCTATGTCTAGACATGATGTCTAGTTGTTTCCAGTCCTAGATCAAAATTTTCCCAATCAAGAATGGGAAGGGATGCATAATTCTCTTCCTCTTTTCCCTATAAACATTATCAAGTCCTTGGAATATTTGGTGAGCAATTTCTTACTCAACCAACTTGAGGGGGACATAGACATGCAACTTGAATGGCTGGGTCATGATCCCTTCTATTCTAATAATGGTGTAGTCTTGATAGTACAAAATATCTCCCATAAATTCAACATAATTCTTAATGAGAGGGTGCATCATAGGCATGGGTTTCCCTATGATATTCTTGACCAAAGTAGGGTATATGTAATCACAAATGAACTGCATATGAACTTTATACTTGAAGATGTGAAACTTTGCATAGTGATGGGAAATGGTAATTTTGATATAGGATGACCAATTCTTGACATCAAGAATATGAGTGGATACCATTAATGAGTCCAATTGATAGGACATCATGTTGAATTTTTGGATTGTCCTTTTCTAAATGCCATTAAATTATCTACCCAAGTGGATGCTAATCAGCTCTCTAATAGGTGGAATTGGCTTCTCTTCCACCATGAAATATATGTAGGAAACTCATTTGGGGTCAACATAGGTTGTGGTTGATTCCCCTAAAGATATACATAATAGGGTCATAATGATCCTAATCCCTTATCTAAATTAAATGATAGGGATTTTACCATCATGTTTCTTGGCTACATGATTTCCTTAGATTAACTAAGGTCTCAAGATAACATTTAGATTATGCTGGGCAGTCCATTCTTTGATAGAGGGGAAGTCTATGTGAGCTCTAAGGAGCTTGTAGTAGCCTTCAAAAGATACTGGGGCAATATAGGCAATTCTACTTGACCATCCTTCCTTGATGATCTAGTCATTGTCTATTCTACAATTAATAAACAAAGGGTGCAAGTATGTCAATGTAATGTAATACCTTATGTTTAGTAGTAGCTTGATGAAGACCTATCATTTGGATTATAAATAGGTCCTTAAACTTTCTCCTAGTGACTGCCACCCTTTGCTCACTAGATGATAGAGGTTACAACTCCTCAATTGCAAAAAAAATCTTAGACCAATTCTTCATACCATTGGCTAATGCTCTTATGTCCAATTTAGTATCTCTAAAGCACCTCCCTTCATAGTCTAGAGATAGATACATGTATATATCTTTTTTCCATTATTGCCTTGCCACAACCATGATCTCAATTACCTTTAGAGATGACCAGTCTTGATGTTGATGATGACACTTTGAGCTTGCTTAATGTAGTTGTCCTTAGTAGTCAAGTTTTGAGGATTTAAGTCAAGGTTTAGGGATTTAAGCTAGGATGGTAGGGTTTTTGAGGATTTAATGGTGAAAGTGATGACTTTCATAAATTTATTCATGTTTTAGATCTTATTGATGGCACCACTTATGAAAATCCTATCTTTTTAGGTACACCAAATCTTAGGCTTATCCTTTAGTGCTTACATGGCATTTACATGGACCTCCTTAAGCTTATTCCCATGGCACTCCCATGGGAATTCCTTTAAAAATTAGCTATTAGATTTTAAATAAAACCTTTTATGTCACTTTGTTGGATTAGGATTCTAGGATGAACACAAGCCTTTGATTAAGATCTTGGAGGTTCTTTCTCATTGGTCACTCAGATCTTGGATGACCTGGTTATGCCAAGTGGCACATTCTAGCTTCCTTGGGAAATGAATGGATGTGGTTCATCCACATGTCAATCTATTAGGATCTGGGGTCCTTGGTTGAAAAGTTCACCTTCACTTTGCACTATTAGATCAAGATTAGTGATGGAGTGAGAACCATAAATCATGATCTATGAGGTCAAACTTGATTGGTTGAGAGGTTGACTATGATTAAATTTGAAATTCTCACTAACGTCAAAGATTTATTCATGAATGTCATATGATAGGAGTGTGGATATCAAATTTTAGATCATGAGGTTGCTTTGGTTGAATGACAATGTGGAACATGTCACATTCTCAGTGCTCTCAGGACTTTAGGGTTGACATGGTCTATTGGATCAAGCTAGGTGATGAATGTGAACCATTGATCATGATCTGAGAGGTCTTCACTAATTGGCCTAAATTTAGGGCCTTTTTGATCTCATGCCATTAGATTAAGGTCATTGGGTTAATGTAGATAATCAAATCCTAAAAGATACATGAACATTAAGCTAGTCTGTGATGCACATAGGCTTAAGTTGAGGGTTAACCTTAGATTAATATTATTAAAAAACACTATGATCTAAGTTTTAATGTGACAAGCCTAAGGTTTAAACATTTATAAGGCCCCCTTTTAGACCAAGGATAAAGTTTTGTTAGGTTTTATTTGAAGGCCTCTCTAACATTAAATATGTCCTCATGAACATCAAATGATAGGAGTGAGGTCATCAAAATAAATATTGTAGAAACTTATATAGTGAGAAGGGTTTAGTGCATAGTTCATTTTAGGATGATTTCAAGCCAATAGATTGGGCCTCTAAGGAAGCAAGGACCATTAGATATACATCCAAGTTTAAAAAGAAATTAGAGCATGATATGTGTAGTGATTTAGACTTAAGTTTTAGAATCCTCAAGACATCGTCTATGTTGAATAAACATCAAGATGTTATAGGATTTAAAACTTAGGCTAAACATTGATAAGGTCTTAGTCTAGGATGAAAAGGGGCTTATGGACATAACATTTAACAAGGTTAGGAGGGATTTAAAAGGGGGAAGGAACATAAAAGGGGACTTAAGTATAATTTTATGTCAAGGTTTGAGCATGTTTAAAAACATAACAAGACCTAAATGTAAAATTAAACTTAGGGTATTTTTAGAAGGATCAATTCCCACTAAAATTTCTCTTACAAAAATTTGAATTTGAAACCTTAGGGTTTTTTCTCAGGAACCCTACCTTCCTCCATGAAACCTAAACTTAGCCATCCAAGGGTAATCATCAGTAGGGTTATCTCATAAAGCATAATTAAATGCACAAGGACATAACCTTTTTAAGGTGGATGATCTTCAAAATTTAAAAAGAATAATCTCATGAAAGCTAGACCATGACATAGATGTTTTGAAACATTTACAAGGGTCCCTATTTTTCAAAGTAGAAAAAATGGGGTATGTGGTTCCAACAACAATGGCAACTTATAGGGGAAACATATCAATATGTTAGAACCTAGAACCTCTAGTTTAAACCAACACATAAGTCCTTTATCACATTTGATGCACATATCATTACTTAGGTCAATTAAATGTTGAAAAAAGATTCAAATGTGTATAATTCAAATCCTCATGTAAGAGCTAAAACATGTTGTGTGTGTGATTTGATTTCACTTACTATTTATCATGAGACTTCAGGGAACAACATCCACGTTCATATACTTTTGACCATTGAATCTGAGTTTGAGCATATTTAGATATTATTTTAGGAATAATTTCTCTTAGTTGAGGGGAGGCTTGGTCATTGCTCTACTTCCAACCAGGTGTCCATAAACTTGATAGATATACCTTTGGCTTCACTCATGGCCTTGATCCACTACTAACTAGGTGTCCATATCCCTGGTGGAGGTTGCCTGAATCACCTTGGACGTTGCGTCTTTTGATTTAACATTAAGTCCTTTTTTTGTGTCTTTTTTATTTTTAACAAAGGTTGGGAGCTAGGATAGCTATGTTTAAGGATTTGGTCAAATGTTTTGGCCTTAGGATAATCATCTTTAGTTGAAACCTTAATCTCAAAAAAGGATGTGTTTTAAGTGCAAGCATCTATATGCCTTAAATTTTGAACTCTCCTTCCACATACATGATTCTTCTTATAACAAATATTTGGTCTTAGGTAGTGTTTTAGATTCTTGGGGGGGTAACTAGCTTCCCTGTGAGTCTTTTGAAAGTATCAATATTGTAACACAATGTTATATTATAGCCTTAGGTCCCCTTGAGTAGAATTCATGCCCTCACTTGAAATACTTAAATTTTGAGAAATTCTAAGTAAGGATAGTCTATGAGACTTTATTAAAAATAAAAGAGCACAACCTATTAGAAAGGAAAAAATGCAAAAAAAATAGACAACAAGAAACAAGAAAATAAATATATACAATCTAAGAAGGAAAAAAAAGAAAGAAAGGAAACTAACTATCGTACCTGCTCTAACTCTAAGCAATCTTACATATGTTATTCCATGAAGACCCTGGTGAAGCAGCAACAAAGTAGTTATTAATGTATTTCCCATTGGTGGGCAATGTGAATTATGCTCCTTGAAGGCCTTTTACCTTGAAAGTGTTGTTGCCCAAGGTCTCTATTATTTGGTATGGGTCAATCTACAATATTGTAAACTTACCATGCTTACCCTTAGGTTCTAATGCCTTGTCCCAAAGGATGACTAGGTATCTTTGTCTAAGTACCTTCACCTTGGAATTTTTGTCAAACCATCTTTTCATAGTTGTTTGATGCCTACTAAACTCTGTAAATGCCTTTTTCTAGCATCTTCCATCTGAATGATGTCCAATATCCTATAATTAGCAAGTTCTTGGCTTTCCTCCTTTTGTTATTACATGAATGTGAACATAGCTAGTTTAAGGGTGATGGGGAAGATAGGTTCCTAACTATATAAAAACAAAAATTATGAAGCCTTGAGTGCTTGCTTGATCTTTATTATATCAGCCCAAAATGCATACTTAAGGAGCTTATGCCATATTCTAGGCTCATCTATAGTAGACTTTTTAATGGCCTTCATAAGATTCTTATTGGTAGTTTTAGAAAATCCATTTCCTTGAGGATAATGTTTAGAGGAAAAATTCAAATATATGCCATTATCATAAGCCCATTTAGTCATTTCAATGGATATAAATGAAAATCCATTATCACAAACTAAGGAAATTGGGGCTCCAAATCTGGTGCAAATATTTTCTTCCAAGAAGTTGATCACTTCCTCTATCCTACATTATTTGGTGGCTATAGCTTCAGTCCACCTTATGCAATAATATATAGTAGTAAGGACATACATATGGAATTTAAAGGAATTGGGATTAATAAATCCTACAAATTCTAATCCCCACTATGCAAAAGGTTTGTCTACCATCACAGGTTGTAAAGGCATGGCTGCATTTGGCTCTTTTATGATAAAAATTTGGCATGAGTGGCACTCTCTCACATGTTTTTGAGCATCCTTGAAAATGGTGGGCCAATAGTACATATCCTTGAGAATCTTGTGGGCTTTGGTTCTCCCTAAAGGATGTCTAGTGCCTAACTTTTCATGAAAAGTAGACATGATTTGAGAAGCCTCTTCTTTGGACACACACCTTAAGTAGATCCCTTCAAAGTTATTACTATAAATGCCTCCATATTTGATGAGTTAATGGGATTCTTTGAGACTTAAGGCTCTCCTTTGTTCTCTAGTGATTCCTAGGGGACACCTACTTCTAATGAAAAGATGTATTAAATAGTCATACCATTCATTGGGCTAGAAGTTTTGTTCATCCACTTGCATGACATGAAGTTTGGGATTAGCTTTGGAAATCATCTAGAACAGGCCCTGAAATTTCACCAATTTGGAAATATTCATCTCTTTGTCATACTCTTGTAGGATTGCCATCCACTTGCATCTTCTTTCCCCAAGCTCATTCTAACTTAACATAAGATTTATGGGTGGGTTTGGTAAGATGGCATGCACCTTATTTCTAAGGATCAATGCTTGAATTTTTTCATTGCCTTTACTGCATAGGCCTACTTTTCAATCAAGGAATAGTTTACCTATACATTTTTGAAATTGGTGCTCATTAAGGCTATAGGGTGGTCATTTCCATCCACCTTTTAAGTCATAACTAAAGATATGGTGTGTGGTCAGAAGAAAATGAATACAAGTAAAAGTCTTTTGAAAACTCAAGACTTATCAAGACTGGGGCTTGACTGATTGCCTTTTAGATGTTAACAAAATATTTCTTGGATTCTTCATCCTAATAAATTTTAGCATCTTTCTTAAGCATATCATTCATAGGTTTGACAATCTCAACAAATCCTGAAATGAACTTCCTCATGAAGTTACTTTTACCAAAGAATGACTTCAGTTCCTTCTGACTGTTGGGTATCTCAATCTTGAAAATGGCTTCCACTCTCTTAGGATCTATAGAAATCCCTTCTTTGGTGATGACATTCCCAAATAAATTTTTTTTTAGTGACATAAAAGATACTTGTCTTAGGGTTGAGAGATATACCATACTTCTTACACCTTTCAAACACTTGCTTTAAATGCATGAAATGGTTTTCTCTATTCTTGGAAAACATTATAAGATCATCCATGTATATGATGATGCCTTGACCCCTAGAACTTGGAAATCATGGTCCATGGCCCTCTAAAAGGTGGCTCCTACATTAATCAATACAAATGGTATTCTTTTGTAAGCATATGTTCCCCACTTGGTAGTGAAAGCTATCTTCATCCTATCTTCTTGAGCAGAAAACACTTGATTGTATCCATAAAATCCATCTAGAAAGGACATCATAGCTGATCCTAAAACAACTTTGATGACTTGGTCAAGAGAAGCCAAGGGATAATTGTCCTTTTTAGATGATCTATTTAGATTTCTAAAGTTTATGCATAATCTTATTTCCCCATTCTTATTTTTTATTGGGACTAGGTTGGTAACCCAAGTGGAGTGCCTAATAGGAAACACAATCCTTGCATCTAGAAGATTTTTAACCTCTTTAAAGATCATGGGTTATAAGATAGGGTTGACTGGCCTTTATTTCTATCTGAAGGGTTTACAAGTCTCCTTGAGAGGTATAGTATGAATAATAAGCCTTGGATCAAATATTTTTAGATATTCATAGGACCAGGCAATTACATCTTTATATTTTGTAATTAGCTCATTAGCCTTTCTATTTTACATTTCAGTGTAAGATTTTCCTATGTTTACTTATTGGGGTTGATCATGTAAGCCAAGATACACTACATTATAGTCCTTACCATTTACCTTGGGCACCTTAGGTGTTTCAAGAAACTTGTCATGATCAAACAACCTTTCCAATGAGATCATCCCTTTAGGTATATTATTGCCATTTAGTTGGATGATTTTATCATTAAGCTCCCTTCCAAAATAGCTTCCATCAGATTCATCAATGATGTGAGATTTAAAGGCCCTAAAATTGGTTAATAAATCTAGAATTTGGTGATCATTATTGAAGACTTTAAAATGATGCACATTATCTAAGACTAAGGGGCATGACATTAACTCAGTATTGAGGTTATAAAAATCATGATTTGGCATAAGGTTAGCTGCAACAAAGGCCAGTTCATCAACAAATTTGTTTTGTTCCTTGTGGATAGACATGATGTTTAAAGCATCAAAATATTCCATCAAGTCTAAAACTCTAAACTTGTACCTCTAAAGGTAAGATAGCTTGCATTGGTACTTGATCCTTACTTGATTGACCACTAGTTTAGAATCCCCATAAATAAAAAGTTCCCTGGATTTATACTTAATATCAAGTTACAATCCTAGAATGAGAGCTTCATACTTAGCTAAATTTTTAGTGCATGGGACTTGTAACCTATAAGATGCATGGTATTACTTTTTTTTAGGGTCTATCAATACAATACCAGCCCCTAATCCTAATTTTCACCTAACACCATCAACATATAACTTCCATAGGCCAAGTACAAGAGGAGGGTCTTTGGATCTAGGATTTTGTAGTCTCTAAAGTGAAAACTCCTAGATTAGAGTCAAGGAAGTTTACCTTTTCATTAACAACATTGTATTATGTTATCATGTGTCTCATCCTTGGTTTTATTTCTACCCTTATTTGATTAGGCATAACTTTCCAAGGTAAGCATAAGTGGGAACAATTAGTAGACATGTATCCATTCAAGGCGTTAGTCCATTCTCTACTCAAGATTAATCCATAAGCACTATGAATATCCACCAATTGTATGTCAATGAATTAATGAAACCTTGGTTCATTATCCAACCACATATGTACATTTAATAACTCCCTAATGACTTTGACTCTTGACTTGTCCAATTGTGTGACCACCCTATCAGATTTGATTGGGGTCAACCCAAGTTGTTCACATATCCCAACAGGCATGATGTTAGTTGAGAATCCATAATCTAAAAGGAAATTATGGAAATTCTTACAAAATTTCCTAACTATAAGCAAGAAGGGTGGGGACTCTACTTTGGTTACTTGCATAGTCACATTATCACTATCACCCTTGGGAGGCTTCCTAGATTTCTTAGAGAAGGATTCCAAGAGTAAATCTCTTTATTCTGTAATCTAAGTTAGCTCATGTAGAGTAATATTGGATTTGATATTTTTCATATCTTCCATTATGTTGTAACCAATTTTTCATGAAGGTTCAACAATAGGTTTGGAAGAATTTCCTTTAGTTGGTTTAGGATCATTCCTTGATGTATTGTCTAGGGGAGTCTTATAATTTTTAGGGGGAATGGAAGTATTTAATGGCTACTTTTATTATCTATTTATTAGAGGGTATGTCTTCAAGAATTATTAGAATGCTTAAATCTCTTCAAGTATATTCTTAGGCTCATTATCTTCTTGGAAAGGGAATTGAAATGTCTCTACCATGTACACTTGGTCAGATGGTTGGGATCTAGAAGGATTTTCAGTAGTATCTCTATTTAGGACTACTTCAAATGTGTCAATCTCTTCTTGGAAAGATTCAAAGGCTTTACATAACTCAATGCAATCAATCTCACCAGGTTTAGAGGTAGCATGCACCCTAAAATAGCCTAGCAAGGCAATATAAGTGAGATTAATATCCATGGTATTCTTGATAGAGGAAGGCTCATTGGATTTATTATTGTAGAAACTATCATTATAAAATCTATTTCCAAGCTTGTTGAACTTTTGGAAGGTGAAGTTCCTCCTAGATTTGTCATTAGAATTGCCAACTTACTTTTGTAATTACAATAAATATGTGCTGAGCTTTTGGACCATGTTTAGTATAGATTCATTCTCAGTCTTTAGGGTCTCAAAATTTTGGACTTGGTTATTTTTAGTTCCATGACTAGTACTAAAGCCTTTTGGTCATTGGTGTGAAATCCATTAGTAAGTTGATGACTCAAGAAACTTAGGTTTTGATTAGGAGAAACATGAATAGTAGGTAATACATTCAAAATAGGGAGGTAGTTTAATGCTGGAACATTTTGGTTATTGTTTGGGAAAATGTTTAATGTAGGCATCTAAGGATTAATATTTGGGATAGAATAAGCCATCTGTCCTTGAGGCTGCATTTAGTCATTAATAACCACTACTTTAGAATAAGCTTGGGCCAATGTGTTGATAGTTAGGAAATCTCTTTTTAGAAACACAAAAGTCATGGGGTCTACTGCATATTTGTAAACTTCTAGAGCTAAAGCCTCATTAGGTTTGTATGGATCCATGGTCTGACTAAACATATTTTGGAACTTGGCATTGAAAGATCTAATGGACTCATTTGCATCTCTCTTAATGGTTGTAAATTGGTGATAAATGACACAAGGGCTTATGATCTTCTCAAATTGATCAATAAAGATAGTATCAAAATTATTCCATGAGGTAATATAATTGTTAGGGAAATTGAGGAACCATTCATATGCAACATCTTTGAATGTAAAAGGAAATAATCTACAATCTACATCTTCATGGATGACATTTAATAACCTTAACATAGCCTTGAAGGATTTAACATGTTCTTATATAGTTGTAACACCAGTTGGACTAAATATTGGCAAGTAATTTTAGGATTTTGAGGTAAGCCATGAACTACACCTGGTACTTTTATGGGGAAACTTCCAATCCATGCCATATCTAGATGAAAATTAAACATAAGAACCACTTGTAGGGTGAAGATGGTAGAGACTTGGAACACGTACATTTTCCTCTATCTTTATTAGTTATTCTATGGGTCTCTATCTTGAGAAAGGGATCTCTTGTGTATGAATGTGATCTGGTCCTGATCCTTGGCAATTCCATCTTGAAGATTAAGGATCTTGTTTAAAATACAATGTAACAAGTTAGAATTCATAAAGAACTGTAATCAACCTACAGACTAAGCCTATTTTGTTGAATATTTTCTCTTAAAGGGAAAAAGGACATTGATATTTTACTAAGTGATCTCAAAGATGTGATGAATTATGTAAAGATGGCCATTCTTTACAACTTATGACTCAAATAAACTCAAGATTCACCAAGAATTGTCAATCTTCAACCAAAATAAATCATTCTAATTTCAAATAATATGAATTCTTAAATATTGAAGATATCTTTACTATAAATTAACTATTATCTTGTACAAAACTAAGATATTTTCCTAAAAAAGTGCAAAGATAGGTGAGAAACCATCTAGATCAAGGATCTTTGCACTTATAGTGAAGAATCACTTATAAGGGTTAAGAATCCTTTAAAATTAATGTAGGAATTATTTTAAATGATCAATCATGCCCTCTTTTTAGTGACAATAGGAGATTCTTACTAATGCTTCTAATTACCTCATAGGTGCTCTTCAGTGTTGATGAACACTTCTCATTTTAAGATTCAAAGAATCTAAGGCATGAGTCATAGTTTACGACAATTCTATGATGTTTGTGCTAGAATAGAAGTAGAGTATGGTTAATATCCATGATATCTATTTAATTTGGTGGTTGGAAGACACCAAGGTTTAAATATTTGTGATATTTCCTAGCCAACAAGTTAATCTGAATGGATACTACCAATGATCTTTAAACTAGGTGAGTTTTTATAAAGAAAATATAAAAAGGAAGGGTAAGGCAGAAAAGAGAACATGATTGAAAATTTCCCTCTCAAATATTATGATAAAGTTTTGATTAATTTGAGCATACATTATCCAATTTGTGGTTTAAAATAGTATAAACTCATATTGCATCACAAACTAGGTAAGCTTTAAAGGAGATATATAAACCACAAGTAAGAACCAGGTTTACTTTAAAAGTTTAGTTTACATTGGTGGGTTCCTTGGGTTACTACTTGAGGATGTTATTCACATTAGTATATTGTTATATAATTAGCTCAAAATATACTATAGGATTCATTAAGAAATCATATTCTTGACCTACCAATGTGTTAAATTCTTTATCACTCTTGGATTTAAGTTCCTAAATGCATTGGGCCTATACAATCTACTTCCCTAATGTAATTATGATATCAAGGACCTTATAATTATTCTTGATGTTATATATGAAGGTACTAACCCTTTACTTGAACTCTTCATCATCCATCAGGCCTATAATATTGGTCTTAGAAGGGTTTATCAATAGTTCCTTTAAGAGCTTCTCCATCCTTGTTATCAAACCTTTGTCCTCCTTTATGAAGCTGTAGACACTATCACACCATTTGCTAAGGTCTAATATCTTATCTTTCGTGAATCCTAGGAGGGCATGCAAATGATTCAACTTAATGATATTGATGCCTTAGACCTAATTGGTGTTATGGACATATATCAAATTAGTTTCTTTATCTCTAGAGTTTTACCACTGAGTGATTAAAGCCTATGCTTTCCCAATTTTAAGGGTCAAGGTATTTGATCTAAGATTTAGGGACTTAAAGCCTTGAAATGTGTTAAATAAGGACTTATTCATTAGCTTGATTATATCTTTAGATATTGAAAATGTAACCTATGCTTCCATGCCTTTCTTCTCTTTTTCTAGGTTGGTGATCCTCTGTTATATCCCCTGGATTCTAGCCAAGGTCATTATTGATTGGGCCACCACCAAAATTGCCACATCCTTTTGATGGATGGGATGATTCCTTTCTACCAGCCCTTATATAGGAGTTAGGCCTAAAAAAGGTTCCACCTTTTGAAAGGTGAAGTCCTTGGCACCAATGGTAGTTTTCCTAGTTGTCACCCTTTCAAACCCGGTTACATCTATATTATACATGATAGTGGCTACCATTTCAAAGGGTTTGGGTGTCTTTGGGGTTTTAATCCTAGTTCCACTTGATGCTCTTGGGTCTTTTATTTTCTTTCCACTCTCTTTGGTTGCCTGAACAATTATTATTTCTTCTTTCTCCTTTATGAGCTCCTTGATCTAAGGTTTGACATTGTCAAGGGGATCTCCACCTACAAAACTAGTAATTACTAGTGAGTGTGAATGGGAGTGGACCTTTTAGAGTTTCTCATATATGACCCAGTAGAAATTATAGGTCTATGGATGGGGAACTCATCATTGAAAATTTTTACTTCACTAGTGGGATGGGTCCATTGCACCTTTCATCCTTTAGAGGGCCTAGAGACAAAGGCCAACTCAAATTCCCTCTTCTTTTATTGGACAAGGACCAATTCCAATGCCACTTCTTTTCCATTTTATTCTTCACCTATTTGGGGTCCTTCAATTTGGGCCACCTTAGTTATGGCTCCCTCATCTTCTTGATCAGACCCATAGGTCTCTACAAGTTTCTTGAAGAATTATTTCATCATCTCATATGGTTTTAGGGCAACCATATCAAAGTGATCCACTAGATAAGATGGTTTTGGAGGTTAGGATAATGATGAAGGTCCTTATCCTAGCCTTTATTATAGTTTATTCTCACTAAGTCCTTGAATTTGGAGTGCTTGATATTATGGATAACTTGGAGGTGCATTAGAAGTTAAAGGCAATAGATGATACTGTAATGGTTTTAATTACCATCTCTCCCTAGCTAGTTTCTCCTCTCTTTGTAGTCTATCTTCAAGCTCAAAACCATCCTTCTTGCACTTGGCAAGGACCTCCTCAACGTCTATAGCTTTGGTGTAAAAATGGTCATATAGACCAACCCTATACTCATAAGTTACTTCTATTAGTTGCTTTAACTACAAATGAGGGACAACCTTGTTATTGGGGTCCCATTCCTTTAGTTCATCCTTCTCAAAGTAGAAGGTATCCCTATGTATAAACATGATGTCCAATTATTTCCAATATCATATCAAAGTTATCCCAATCAATAATTAGAAAGGATGAAAAATGTCCTTCCTCTTTTCCCTACAAACATTATCAATTCCTTGGAAGATTTGGCGAGAAATTTCTTGCTCAACCAACTTAAGGGGGGCATAGATAGGAAACTTGAATGGTTAGGTCATGATCCCTTCTATTCTGATAATAGTGTAGTCTAGATAGTACCAAATATCTCCCATGATTTTAATGTACTTCTTGACAAGATGGTGCATCCTAGGCATGGGGTTCGCTATGATATTCTTAACCAAATTAGGTTATATGAGATCACAAATGAACCGCATATGAAGTCTGTACTTGAAGATGTCCAACTTTACATAGTGATCGAAAATGGTACTTTTGCTATGGGAGGACCAATTTTTGACACCAAGAATATGAGTGGATGCCATTAATGAGTATGAAAGATAAGACATCATGGTGAATTGTTGGAATGTCCATTTCTTCTTGCTATAAAATTATCTCCCCAAGTGGATGCTAATCAGATCTCTAATAGGTGGAGTTCACTTCTCTTCCACCATGAAATATATATAAGAAACCAATTCTGGGTCAACATAGGTTATGGTGGCTACCACTAAAGCTCTGCACAAAAGGGTCATAATGATCCTAATCCCTTCTCTAAATGAAATGATAGGGATTTTACCATCATGGTTCTTGGCTACATGAGTTCCTTGGATTAACCAAGGTCTCAAGATAACATCTATATTTTACTAGGTAATCCATTCTTTGATGGAGGGGAGGTCTATGTGAGCTCTAGGGAGCTTGTAGCATCCTTCAAAAGATACTGGAGCAATATAGGCAATTATAATTGACCTTCATTCTTTGATGATCTAATAGTTGTCTATTCTACAATTAACAAACAAGGGTGAAAGGATGTCAATGAAATTTAATACCTCAAGTTATCAGTATCTTGATGAAGACCTATCATTTGGATTGCAACTAGGTCCTCAAAATTTATCTTGGTGACTAACACCCTTTGCTCACTGGATGATAGAAGTTGTAGTTCCTCATTTGTAAAGAAACTCTTAGAGCAATTCTTCATGCCATTGGCCAATGCTTCTATGTCCAAGTATCTCCAAAGTACCTCCCTTCATGGTCTATAAATACATACCTGTCTATCTCTTCTTTATATTGTTGCCTTGCTTCTACCATGATCTCAATTGCCTTAGGATATGATTGGTCTTGATGCTTAGGATGACACTTCAAGTTGGCTTAATGTAGTTGTGTCTTTAAGAGTCAAGTTTTGAGGCTTTAAGTCAAGGTTTAGGGCTTTAAGTTAGTTTGGTAGGGTTTTTGAGGATTTAATGGAAAAGGTGATGGATTTCATAAATGTATTCATGTCTCAGATCTTATGTATGGCACCACTTATGTAAATCCTATCTTTTTGGGTGTACCAAATCTTAGGATTATCCTTTAGTGCTTACATGGAATTTATGTGGACCTCCTTAAGCTTGTTCCCATGGCACTCTTATGAGAATCTGTTTGAAAATTACTCATTAGATTTTAAATAAATCCTTTTATGTCACTCTATTATATTAGGATTATAGGATAAATGTGAGTCTTTGATTAATATCTCAGAGGTCCTTTCTCATTGGTCACTTAGATCCTGGATGACCTAGTTATGCCAATTGGTGCATTTTTGATTCCTTAGGAAATGACTAGATGTATTTCATCTACGTGTCAAGCTATCGAGGTCTAGGGTCCTTGGTTGAAAATTCCACCTTCACTTCATGCCATTGGATCAAGATTAGTGATGGAGCGAGAACCGTCAATTATGATCTATGAGGTTAAAGCCAATTTGTTGAGAGTTTGGCTATGGTTAAACTTGATGGTCTCACTAACATCAAAGACATCCTCATGAACATCAAATTATGGGAGAGAGAATATCAAATTTAATTTCATGATATTATTTTATATGAATGAAAGCTTGTCATGCATCATGTTCTTGGTGCTTTCAGGACTTCAGGGTTGATGCAGTTTATTGGATCAAGCTAGGTGATGAACATGAACTATTGATCATGATCTGAGAGGTCTTCTCTGATTGGCCTAGCTTTGGGGGATCTTTGATATCACACTATTGGATCAAGGTCACTAAGTGAATGTGGATAGTTGGATCCTAGAAGATACATGAACATTAAGTTAGATTTTGATGTACATATGATTAAGTTGATGGGTTAACCTTAGATTAATAGTATTAAAAAACACTATGATCTAAGTTTTAATGTGATAAGCCTAAGGTATAAATGTTTAGAAGGTCCCATTTTAAACTAAGGATAAAAGTTTGGATGGGGTTTATTTTTAAGGCCTCACTAACATTAAAGACATCTTCTTGAATGTCAAATGATAAGAGTGAGGTCGTGAAAATAAATGCCCATAAAAACTTATATAGTGAGTGGAGTTTAGTGCATAGTTGATCCTAGGATGATCTCATGCCTTGGGATAGGGCCTTTGAGGAAGCAAGGACCATTATATCTGCATCTAAGTTAAAACATAAAATTAGATCATGATATATTTAGTGATTTAGACTAAAGTTTTAAGATCCTCAAGGCGTCATCTATGTTGAACAAACACCAAGACATTCTAGGATTTAAAACTTAGGCTAGATGTTGATAAGGTATTAGTCTAGGATGAAAAGGGGATTGTGGCCATAACATTTAACGAGGTTAGGAGGGCTTTAAAATGGGGAAGGAACATAAAAGGGGACTTAATTATAATTTTATGTATAGGTTTGGGAATGTTTAAAAATATAATTGAGCCTTAATGTAAAATTAAACTTAAGGTCTTTTTAGAAGGACCAATTCTCACTAAATTTTCTCTCATAAAAATTTGAATTTGAAAGATTAGGGTTTTTAGTCAAGAACCTTACCTTTCTCCATGAAACTTGTACTTAGCCATCCAAGGATAATCATTAGTATGGTTAGCTCATAAAGCATAATTAAAAATGCAAAGACCTATTGCTTTTTAGGTGGATGATCTTTAAATTATAAAAATAATAACCTCATGAAATCTAAACTAGGATAAAAGTGTATTGAAACATTTAAAAGGGTCCTTATTTTGCAAAGCAAAAAAAATGGGGTATGTTGGTCCCAACAACACTCCTAAGGCATCAAGTTTGTTGAAGTGGTAGTTAATGATTTTATAGCTGGTAAGGAGTTTATTTCCATTCAAGACATTCTTAAAGCTACCTTACCTCTTGGTGGTTTACCTTGAAAATAAGATCTTATGCCATCCTAACTTAATGAAGTTGTAGTTAGCTTTGAAGTTGATCAAGTGCTCGAAGATCAAGAAGATAAAGTTGAAAAGGTGGTGGTTCTCAAAGAGAAAAAGAGCGAGGATGATTAGCAATAGTACATGTAGATTTTCCAAGAACTCAAATAACTCTAAAAATTTGAGTTCCAAGTGCATTCAAATATAGAGCAAGAGGTATCCATAGAAGATAATGACCAAGATTGGGTGGACTATAAAACTATCTTTGATGATCTTAAGAAACTTGTACTTGGTGAACAACCTGATCTCCCTCAAAGTACTATAGAAGTCAATGAGGTATGTTTTTTGGAAGAAACATTAGAGGTCACAGTTGAGGAGTCTCATGAGAAGGTTGTTGTTGTTTAAATGTAAGAGGAATTCAAATTTATAGGTGATCTAGTTGTAGTTTCTTTAATTACATTGAGGACCATGCCAAGTATATTGGAAAACATCATGAAAGAGTTAGAGATATCAATGCCAATTCTCACAAGTAAATATGTATCATTCAATCCTTCACTACTTAGAGAAAAAACGGTTCAAGCATCCCCTTTAATCCAAGAAGAAGAGATTCAATCAGGTTAGTTTGTGTTTAAGTTAATTTGTTTGAGTTTATTGTTTGTCTTTTATAAGTGTTCTTGAGAACACAAGTATTATTTTACTTTGGTCTATGGTTTTGTGTGTATGTTTCATATTATTTGGTGTGTTTTGATGTTATTTCATAGGTAATTAGGTGTCCAATCTATGCATAGGTGACTCCATATCCTATTGGATAGGAGAAGGCTACTGGTCTTTGGCATAAATGGCTTGCCACCCCTAAGAAATTGCCAAAATGTTAACTAATTTAACCACAAGTGAAATTTGGTCAAGCCCATATGTATTTTAAACTTTTCGTAAGGTCCCCTAAGGTTTAAAATGTGCCTAATGGTCTTAATGAGGTCATTTCTAGTGTGCTTTATCTTTGTCAATAGTTGTATAGTTGGTCTTATGTCATCTAGGTGACATTTTTGGGTCATTTATTAGCTTTGTATAGTTTCCTTAAGGGGAAAAGTGTGTTCATGTACTTCAACATCCCATATGTTAGTCTATGTCATACATATTTTTTCATAACTAAAAATTTGTAGGGTTCCACATTGAAAACAAGAATTCAGTGGAAAAAAGAAGAATTTTGGGCAGTTTTATAGACTGACAATAGTCTTGTCACATATGGTAGAATTAATAGTTCCTCTTCAGGTCCCCTAAACTCACTTTCATGCTTGGGAAGCTTTGAAAAGCTCAAAAATGGCAAAAACCATCATATTTCTTCTATCACTCTCTTTTTTCAAGCATAAATGGTCAACCAATCTGTGTATGGTACAAACAAGAGGAGGTGATTTGGATCAATTTACTTTGGTGGATGACAATAATATTTATATACTAAAAATAAATTTTAATAATTGTAGTTTTGGTGCACCATGATATGTGAACCATTGCTAAGAAGGTTTTCTCCTCTTTTCTACCTGCTCATCCCCATAAACGTCAAGCTTCCTTCTCTATTTGGATTGGTCTGATCAATTAAAGTGTTGTTTGGGTTATATAAGAGCATGACCATTCTTATCACAAGTCTATCAATTTGGTTTCACATGTGGAGGTTCAGTAATAGGCATAAAAAAATATTTATTACTACAAAAGACTTCATTGCCAATCCACCAACAAGTTTAAATAGTTATAGATTTTTCTCTCTCCTATGGTGATCTCATATCAAGGTGGATATGATGTTTTCAAATTATCACATATAATGGTGATCATTTCTTCCTTGAAGGTCTAGTCTCAAGACTAGCCATAGTTAGATATGCAAGGTCTAGGAATTGCACAATCAGTTTCCCTTGTGACTGTCACCTATAGTCAAGTGAAATTGAGCATTTACCAGTCATGCTAATGGAACAAGAAATTTTCAAGGTTTTGAGGACACTCTCAAAGTTTAAGTAGTGAGTTTGAGCCATCTAAAGGTTATAAATTGGCTATGACAAACATTTTAAAACACACAGTCTTATAATGTGAAAGTTATAGGTTTTTAACAGTGATTTGATGTTCACCTACAAGTATCTCCACTAAGGTTAGAGAGAGTTGAATGAATATGTTGAACTCCTTTGAGACCTTCATTAAGGTCTGAGAACATGGATAAGGTCATTATGACAATTGTGAGGTCATTTCATGTAGTCAAGATTGAGTTCAAGGTTTACAAGTTGATAAAGTTATATTTGGGGACAAATTACCTTATTTTCTCTAAATCAAGTTTTTATCTATATCCAATGTCATCTTATGGTAGATTATCTTGAGGTCTGTGCTAGTCTAAGTGTTTCCATCATGTATCCCATGTATAGGGGCAATGTCTTGACATTGAAAATTGATTTATTGGTCATGAGAAGGTGGTGTGAATAGTTTTCCATTTCAAGAAATCTTTCATTTTAGATTATCAGTCATCTATAGTGCTTTAGGATCAAATTATATTTGAATGCCATATGACACATGGAAACATGGTTTATAGACAAACTAGCCTCATTTAAGTAAAAATGATACTATAACCCTAAGAGTAGTCAAATAAGTTGATGTTCAATGCTCAGTCCTTACAAACATCTACATGAATACATTTTCCTAGGGTAATTATCTACAATTAGTCTAAAAAAAATTATGTATTGGTGATGAGATTCTAGAGCATAGTTTCCATGGTCATAATTGCTCATCTAAGTTGGAACTAACCTAATGAGACAGAAATAAATCCAATTAGTTGGATAACATTGATTAGACATAAGTAATCACCTACAAGAGTCCATTTTTTCTCTCAAAATGTCACTTATATTTTGACTGTAGACTAGTAATATACTAGAGTAGATAGTTTGGATGTTGACATGACCCTAAGGCATGATGTGAACATGCCCAACCATGAAATAGTCTGAGATGACTTCAAGTGAGACTTAGGCATGAGATAAAATGATCCAACATGGAGAGAAACATACAATAATTAACTTTTTATGAGTGACTAACATAGTTATAAAGTCTATAGATTAGCCCAAGCTAGTGGGAAAAGATAGTTTGAAGGTTGGTAGAAGGGTAGAATAGATAGATCATACTAAAACCACTTTCACAGTGGTAAGGACATATTTCAAAGTGTTATTAAGAATAAATATCCTAACCTACCATAACAATCCATGATTATTATGCCTAAGCAAGATTATATATATGGTCACTTGTCCTAAAAGCAAGTCTTTAAGTTTATGGTGTTGAGGATCCTAGAGGAGTGATCTAGTTTTGTAATTTTATTTAGAATGTCCTCAAGACCTATTTAATCCCTCAATATCCTCAAATTTTCAAGATAAATATGTGATATTCCATATATTTTGTCTTAGACATAGGCCACTCCTATTCAATATTTGAGCATGAGTAAAAGTGGAGAAGACTCTAAAACCAACATGGATTCTCAGAAGTGGTTATGGGCAACTCAATCACAATCAAGCCTTTTAGGCCTAGAATCAGACATAAACCATTCAAGATTTTATCTTCACTTCTAATACTATAATACCATTCCAACCTCATTTATGACATTCAATATGGATTTTAGGATGATTTAGAAGCATTGGTTTGTAAGAGACTATCTAAAGGGTTCACTTTTGGCCTAAAACCACAATAGAGGTGTCTAGAATGCACTCAAGAGTTTGATAAGCCAATTTCAAACAATCATACATATACGTAATTATTTCATGGTGTCTCAATCACTTTTTGAGAGTTGAAGTAGGTCCTACACTTGATTTTAATGGCAATTGTTTAGAGATTCAATATCTAGTTTTTATGAATCATCCTAAGAACCAAAACATACTAAAACCCTCCTAAACCCTTATCTAAGACCTAATGGATAAAATAGGAAATAATTTTAATACATAATGGGTTATGTTTCCATTAAATTGATATATAAATTTTAATAACTCATCCATACTCCTTCCCATTAAATTGGTTTGTACCCTACTTTTATGCATAAGCTAAAAACATAGTTTCTTATAGGTTTTTATATGTTTTTAGGTGTAAGGGAGATTTTAAGAATTATAAAAATTGTATTAGGTTAATTTATACCTATTATAACTCTCTATATAAATTTATCACCATAAATAATCATATAAACACCTTTGCTGATGTAGACACCGCAAACGTGTTTGCACCTTGGTCCTCCCCCTTGTTCGCCTTAAACCCCTATCCTAACCCTTGGCCTTGGTCCCCTCCATCCATTTGATTAAAATAAACTTAAGTATTTTAATTGAGTGGCCCCCTTTCCACCTCACCCTTGCCACCTTGGATCCTCCCTTGAATCCCTCCACCTTCCCCCTAGCATTTATTATGCTAAATCTCTTCATTATCTTTCCCCCCCACGCCCATTTAAATGTCTTCATAACCGTTCTTCCCACAACCCCTCGCTCGGCGGCGTGCAAGAATGGGCAGAGGCTATTTTTAGCCTCTATCCCCATTCTACGACTGCCGACGTCGGTGACCCTTCGGCCGACGTCGGCGAAACTGCCAGCGTCGGCAGCCTTCATTACCCCTTTCTGCATCTGTTGCAGCCCCTGGACCCTTGAGCTCGCAAACAGAATTCTCTTGGCATTTTGGCATTCGTCTCTTCTCCATTTGGACCTCGTGCAATAGCAGCAACAGGTGCAAAGGCTCTAGACTAGGAATCTCCTCTTGCAACAAGCCTTCTGTGGCTCCAACAATGGCTCTCCCACTCTTCATCTGGCAAACAAAAAGGTAAGCACAGTCTGTTATTTTATTTTGTTTCATTTCTTTAGCTCCCAATTATCTGGTATATCTGATGTTTCTTGCTCCCTCCATTCTTCCCCCTGAGAGGCTAAAAAGCCTTCTCAGGCCCTGTCCTCTGTGCATCTTCCTCTCACACTGTCCCCTTTTCCATACAATCCCAGACAACTTCTTCATCCCCCTATCAACAAAGACCCTATACAGGGCCCCTAATCAAAACTAGCCCATTCCCCAGTCCATCCAAATTCATCTCCATCTCTGACCCGTCCACAGTCCAGAAACCAAACCAGACCCGACCATAGGCCACAACCCCGACCGACGCCGGTCACTGCCCCAACCGATGTCGGCAGTATAACCGACGTCGGCAGATCAGATAACCGACAGTGACAACATTTCCGACCTCGGCGACTGTCATCAGCCCGACTGCTCCTTTTAGGTAATCATTTTGTCTTTTCTTTCCTTTTTAACTTGCTTATCACTTCTATATTCTGGCATTCTATATTTCCTTGGTTTTTATCTGTCTATTATCAGTGGGTTGACCTCCCTTGAGGAAGTTTTCACACTTCTGGGAACAAGCTTTCGCTTGGCAACCCACCGCCTATCCATCTAACATTTTCTTGTCCAAGTTCTTCTTCTTTGCAGGTGTCATTCCTCCACAGCCAAAGAGGGGTGCTCACAAACGTCTGGATTACGGTGCATGATCTTCATCCAGGTACTTCACATGCCTTGTCCATTATCTCTTTAGTTTCTTCTCTCTCTTGAATCTGAAAAAGCAAAATTAGCGATAGAAACATTCTGGCACGCCCGGTGGGACCCTAGGTTCCTCATGGGTTCCTTTTTCTTCTTCATTCATTTAGGAGCATTAGGTTCTTACCTTTTCTCCTCCTTATTTTCTTCTCAATGACACTATAAGCAGGACTAAAACGAATCTTTCTTCTTTGCATTTCTAGACTAGTCTAAACATCATACTCTCAACCCTTTCTCAAACTTGTCTTCATAACAAACATCACATTTCAACTTGGGCATTAAAACACTTTGCATTCATTTCTGCTTGTGCTTGCATCTTCTTAGTCCACATCTAGTAACTTAGACGCATATTGAATAAACCATAGACATTTGATGTTACACTACCAAACCACATGCACTAAAACGAACATCTAAACATACTTGAGACAAGGCCCGACTGGGATTTCATCCCCCAGCGGATACCTTACCCATCCCGGTGACCCTACTTGGATTTCATCACCAAGGGGGAAGCCCACTCCGTTCTCTGGCAGAAGATAAACTCTAGGCGAGGTATATCTTGGCTAAGCGAGACCAGCTAACCACTGGAATCGTGAAGTGAGGGGAGCTTGCTCCTTAGCACCAGGCCACGTACCAGACCCTAACACAAATTTTTGAGCACCTAAAACAACACCTAAAACCATCTTTAGACTGCCTTCTTCTAGGACCCTTCTTGTAGCCAATCTCCCCAAACATTCATCTAAGGCATAAGCCAAAGCTTCTAAAGTTAATTCCTAGGATTTATCGCTTAGGCTTGTCTATCTCTCTCTATTTTCCTCTTCTCATCTGTTTGTTTGAGTGAGTGAGGATGCTTTCTTCATTGTTTTTCCAAGAATCTTCAAATCTTTTGGTTCTCTAGAAAACACAGTCACCGGCATCGGTTCTTCCACCGACGTCGGATTTCCCCTGTCACCGGCATCGGTTCTTCCACCGACGTCGGTTTTCCACTCTTACCGGCATCAGTTATCTGACCGACGTCGGCCATCTTTATTACCGACATCAGTTTTTCAACCAACGTCGGTCTCTGTCACTGTCCTTTTTTTAAAAAACCAGCAACCTAAAACCTGTCCTTTCTCTGTCAAAAACTCCATTCTAAGTTTCTGGAACTACAAAAACATAGTTTCTGGAATCTGACCCTCCTTTTTGACCACTCTCCCTTATCCCTAACCAGTCCTATCATGGAGTTCCACTTGAAGACTGAAAGAACTCCTACAGGACCGACCCTGACTCTGACCCCGACTCTCATCATTCCTGAAGGGAACCAAGATTTCGAGAGATTCTTGGACCTCAATACCACAGCCCTCCAAAACTATCTCGTGAGAAACCCAATGCGAGACCTTTCGGGTGACGTGACGATGACATCCACACCATTCGCCACCCAACCCTTTATGACTCAGCCTTTCACCTCAACTATTAACCCAACCATGGCCAATACGCAAAGTTTGGCCTCCCCGTCTATTTTTAGACCAACCTCCATCGGGGTTCCATTACCCCCTCAACCACCTGCAATTCAACCAAGTTCTACATCATATCAGAACTTGATTGTCTCGACCCCTCACACTCTTGCACCTGCAAATGTAGGAGTGCCAACCTCTCTTGCTACTAGTGCTGCCATTCAACCACCTTTGGCGGTGCCCAATCAACTTATACCTTCAACCTTCATAACGTAGCCACCTTTAGCCTCCACTTCTGCCCCTGCGACTAGTCATCTGTACATTGTACAACCGACTATGTCGCACGCCTCCTCTAGCCTCTTCCAAGCGCCTTACAACCTAGGGGGCACCCAACCCACCAATCTGTCAGTAGACATCATTAAGATGCTGATGGATAAAATGTCCAGTCTCGAAGCCTCCATTTCTAGTTCAAGCAATACTTTGTCATATGAGCAAATTTGCAATGAGCCCATCCATCCTTCCGTCCCTATTCGACCATACTCTAACCATTGGGAGCTTCCTAGATTCACTCACTTTCAGAGTAAGGAAGACCCACAGCAACATCTACGGGCATTCAGACATGCCTATTATCTTATTGCCCATGACGATGCGTTATTATTACGCACGTTTCCTATGTCACTTTCTGGCCCTGCCCTTGACTGGTATAGCTCTCTTACCAGACATTCTATCTTTTCATTCATCCAACTTGCCCAATTATTTCTCGACCATTTCTCTATTAACATTACTAAACAAGTCTCTATCACAGACCTCTACTCCATCAGGCAATTTGACGATGAATCTATAGTCGATTTTGTCACTCGTTGGAGAGGCTTGATTAACTAGCTCTCCTTCTCCTTGCCTCAACCCGAGCTCATCAAGCTCTTTTCTCGAGCATGTGCCAACCACATCTCTTCTACCTTGCGGATTCAGACATTCCACACTTTTGACGAAGCTTTCATCATGGCTCGAAAGCTTAAACTCTGCGCCCTTGAAGAAGACAAGGTCAAATTGCGTAATATCAACGCAAAATCTACTGGCCATTCTTCTTCCAGACCTTCTTCTGCCAATTCCGAATCCAAAGGAGTGGCCAACACCATGGTCGTTAGATCACCATCCTCAACAACAACGAATTATTCCCAACCTTTGACATCTTCCAGCATTACCAAACAATTCCAACAATGGTATATCCAGCGTTCTTACACTCCACTTAGAGAACCATATGCTTCCGTTTTGGAAAAACTTCTCAAGCAGGGGGTCCTCAATCTCCCTCCAATCCAACCACCTCAATTTGACCCCTCTAAAGCCCTCTCTACATGGTATAGAGAGGTCGACTTCTGCCCCTTTCACCGCGTCCAAGGCCATGACATTGACAACTGCCGAACTTTCAAAAATATCGTCCAAGACATGATCGACAAGGGGGATCTTGTTTTAGATAACCCGAACGCCCCACCCAATCAACATATCGACATATTCAAACACCCTTTTCCAAATCATCCGCCTACTCAAAACAACGTCCGAACCATAACCAAAGATTCTCATGACCATGACATTCACATGATTAACACTATCTTACCTCTTGTCTCTGACCAATCTCTTTCACAGGTAGAAGAGTCTTCTTCTCCTATTCATCTATCACCAGATGAAGAACCCTCTTCTCCTATTAGTCCTCCATCTATTTTTCCTATATTAGAGGATGCCTTGACCACACCTACACCATTAGTCCTACCTTCATCCAAAGACCTTACCTCACCTACTCCTCAAGCATATGCAGAAGGCACAATCATCCTTGCCTCCTGCCATCTGGAGGAGCCACACTCTCCTATTTCTTCTCCACCAAGAGAAGAACTAGTCTCTTTACCCATTTCAATCGAGGAAGACCTAGTCATAGTTTCCTCTTGCCCTTTGCCTGAGATTGTTATATCTCACTCACCTTCGTCCACATCCAAACCCAAGCCCACATCTAACCTTGCCTCACATAATAGTGGCCCTCGACCCAAACTAACGAAAGCCACTAGACCACATCGGAGAATTTCTCCCCCACCTTCATCATTGCCCTCAATCTTAGGCCCGCATCCGTCCACTTTAATAGGAGTACTGCCTACTCCCATCCTTCACAGAGGCACGTCGCCTCCATTACTCCCTCAACCCATCAAACATGTATCTCCCTCAAACCATCGACCAATGCCTCTTATGCCTCTTAAACCAAAGTCATCAACCCCTACTGCAATAAGACATCTAGACCCGTTAGCAGGTTCTTATACCTTGCTTTTACGGCAATTGTTTTAGTCCTCTCGCCTCAACCTCCCGCCTCTCAGGCAATATCAATCTCTCAAACCTAAACCACCTTGGTTCGATGACACTCGCATTTGTGTGTATCATCGCACACCTGGACATGACACGGAGCATTGTTGTGCCCTCAAGGTTGCCATTCGCCAATGTCTAGCGAATGACACCTCTCTTCTCGACCACGTCATCAACAAACCTTCAACACCGCCCCTCTCATCAACTCTCGGATCAAGACCCTCTTGGTTCGACAAATCTAAATTTTGCAACTATCATCATACTCTGGGACATGACACTGAGCGTTGTTGCGCTCTCAAAGCTGTCACTCATCAACACTGGAAAAAGGATTCCCTTCTCATCAAGGACCCTCTTAACCACCTCTTCGACAAAACATCAACCCCGACCCATGCCTCTCCAACCTCATTGCCTAAATCGGGATCTCCACAACAGATTATGGTCCCTTTACCACCTTTGACCCCATTATTTGACATTAACACAATCCATTTAATCACCAAGCCTCAGTCAACTTTGACTAATCTATCCAACATTCTCCCTAAGCGACTGGGGGAATCCAACCTTATCCTAACTTCGATCAAACATTCAACCAAACCTCCACCAAGTCTCGACCAACCATCGACCATGACATCGACCATAACCTTACCAAACCTTCGACCAAACCTTCGACAAACTTTGACCAAACATTTTACCACACTTCAACCAACTCTCGACCAATCAACAATCAAATACCATTCAACCAATATTCAACCAGTCTCGACCAATCAACAACCATATCACTCAGCTTCTCATCCACCATCAACACCTGACCAATCTCGAAAGAGGCAAATTGGGGCAAGTTTGCTCCTAAATTGACTCAGACCTTAACGCACTAGCATGGCCCAGGGACTTATCAGACCTTAAGCCCCCCCTTTCTGCGTTGCATCTTCGACCTTTATTCTGTTAGTCGAGTACTCACCTACTTGACACGTAACTTGAGCTCATCCCCTGAGCAATCCTCGTCCTCTTGATCCTCATCCCTTTCAACCCTATTTCCCTTTAACAAGTCCTCTACAACCCTTTTATGATGCATGGATGCTTTGTCCTAATAAAAGGGGAGTCCTTGAACTTCTGCAGCCTTGTCCATGACTCTAATCAAAAAATCAAAAATATATATCAAGATGTCAAAACATATCCAAGGTCACAAAATCAAATCAAAAAGATAGACTACTCCCTCGAAGGACAGCTGTACTATCATTACTGTAGCTAATAGACTGATCCCTCGAAGGACAGCTATTCAAACATTACAAAGCAGAAATATAGACCACTCCCTCGAAGGATGGCTATGACTAAATCTTGCTACAAACAACAACCTTTCTTAGAAGCTTTCCACATTGATCAGCTTCGAAACATGACCATAAATCAAAAGACATCTCTATGTAGGCTTCCCGCATCGATCAGCCTGCACCCAAAAAAAAAAAAAAAAAAAAAAAAACGGGTCATGGACTTGGCTTGTAGTCGTCTCAGGGTCTCCTATAAAAAGGGGCAAGGTTATTCCTGCTCTTAAACTGGGTTACCCTATCCTCCTATCCTAACACCTGCTCAAGGGACTTTGAGCTCACTTTAATGTCAAAGTGATTCGATTACCGTTCTAACACCACACTGGTCAACGACGTAATGCATGAATAGGGCTTTGGTTCTAATAACCCCTATCTATGCTTCCTTTCTGGTCCTTGTCAATGAAAGAGCAATTTGCCTTTCATCTTTTCTCTACACTTTGGTCACATTTAATTGCATCAATTAGCGACTCAACTCAAACCAAGCCATTTTTCATCATTTTCAGCTAGCATCATCCTAGTCCATTTTACATAGTTTCCATGGACACCAATACACATGGAAACTACCGACCAGACCCAATTTATGTTAGGCATAAACCAATACTTGCTGAAGCATAAATCGACTTCCATTCATTTTTAGCATGCATCCATCACGACTACGGAAACTTGCTAGGGATGAAAGCCCCTTAGCCCATGTGACATCTATAGCATCATCTTGCCCTCATCATTTTGACACTTGACCACATCCAATCATCGATCAATCTTTTCACTTTGACCAAACTACATTGGTCTGAGGCCCTATGACTAGGGCTATGTAGGCAGCACTCAGATAACACATCTTCTGAGGTTAGCTCGACCACCCCCGTTTGTTCGTCTCTATGATGGACAAACCTTCTCTTCTTTGACTTTTATCACGCCCAACTCTGTTTTCTTTGACCAAGGCCAATCATTTTCTTTGACCAAGACCAATCATTTTCTTTGACCAAGACCAATCATTTTCTTTGACCAAGACCAATCATTTTCTTCGACCAAGACCAATCATTTTCTTTGACCAAGACCAATCAATCTCTTTGACCCTTCCTCCCTTTTAGGGAGAACTACATTGGCCTGAGGCCCTTCACACAAGGGCTATGTAGGCAGCACTCAGATCACATGACATTTTCTGAGGTTAGCTCAGCCACATCCTTTTGTCCATCCATCCCCTTGACCAATGACCATTGGAGATCATGCGTATCTCCTTCAACCTTCGACCACTTCCAAGACAATGTTGCCTTGGTTGTTTTTACATATGTGCTACCTCACGGTTGGTTAGCAGAATTGTCTGCAGACCCTTATTTTTGACCCTTCGCAAGTATAGGATCACGAACCAGTTGATCCCTACTACTTGTGGCTTTTTCGTGTCTCTGGGAGCACTTCCTGAGCCTGGGATACCTAGAACACGATGACCATTTGGAGCTTCAGCTTAGATTGAGTGACCCGATCAGTAGAGGACTAAATGCTGGGGCCCGGTTACCTCAATTTTGGCACTCCTTGACCCTCGACATGCGACAATTTGACCCGACCCTCTCGTGAAGTGGACTACATGCAATCACGACTACTGCAGCATTTTCACTCACTCTCTTCTATCCATTTCTCTGTCAAATCGACACTCGATCTTCGGTTCCCTTCTCTCGACTATCGCTTTGAGGGGGGAACACCTCATCCTTTTCCTGGGGCAACCAACTCCTGTTTTTATCTTGTTGTTCATCAAGAACAACCAACAAGACAAAAAGGGGCAAATGTAGACACCGCAAACGTGTCTGCACCTTGGTCCTCCCCCTTGTTCGCCTTAAACCCCTATCCTAACCCTTGGCCTTGGTCCCCTCCATCCATTTGATTAAAATAAACTTAAGTATTTTAATTGAGTGGCCCCCTTTCCACCTCACCCTTGCCACCTTGGATCCTCCCTTGAATCCCTCCACCTTCCCCCTAGCATTTATTATGCTAAATCTCTTCATTATCTTTCCCCCCAACACCCATTTAAATGTCTTCATAACCGTTCTTCCCACAACCCCTCCCTCGGCAGCGTACAAGAATGGGTAGAGGCTATTTTTAGCCTCTGTCCCCATTCTGCGACCGCTGACATCGGTGACCCTTCGGCCGACGTCGGTGAAACTACCAGCATCGGCAGCCTTCATTACCCCTTTTTGCATCTGTTGCAGCCCCTTGACCCTTGAGCTCGCAAATAGAATTCTCTTGGCATTTTGGCATTCGTCTCTTCTCCATTTGGACCTCATGCAACAGCAGCAACAGGTGCAAAGGCTCTAGACCAGGAATCTCCTCTTGCAACAAGCCTTCTGTGGCTCCAACAACGGCTCTCCCACTCTTCATCCAGCAAACAAAAAGGTAAGCACAGTCTGTTATTTTATTTTGTTTCATTTCTTTAGCTCCCAGTTATCTGGTATATCTGCTGTTTCCTGCTCCCTCCATTCTTCCGCCTGAGAGGCTGAAAAGCCTTCTCAAGCCCTATCCTCTGTGCATCTTCCTCTCACACTATCCCCTTTTCCATACAATCCCAGACAACTTCTTCATCCCCCTGTCAACAAAGACCCTATACAGGGCCCCTAATCAGAACTAGCCCATTCCCCAGTCCATCCAAATTCATCTCCATCTCTGACCCGTCCACAGTCCAGAAACCAAACCAGACCCGACCACAGGCCACAACCCCGACCGACGCCGGTCACTGCCCCAACCGACGTCGAAAGTATAACCGACATCGGCAGATCAGATAACCGACAGCGACAACATTTCTGACCTCAGCGACTGCCATCAGCCCAATTGCTCCTTTCAGGTAATCATTTTGTCTTTTCTTTCCTTTTTAACTTGCTTATCACTTCTGTATTCTGGCATTCTATATTTCCTTGGTTTTTATCTGTCTATTATCAGTGGGTTGACCTCCCTTGAGGAAGTTTTCACACTTCCGGGAACAAGCTTTCGCTTGGCAACCCACCGCCTATCCATCTAACGTTTTCTTTTCCAAGTTCTTCTTCTTTGCAGGTGTCATTCCTCCACAGCCAAAGAGGGGTGCTCACAAACGTCTAGATTACGGTGCGCGATCTTCATCCAGGTACTTCACATGCCTTGTCCATTATCTCTTTAGTTTCTTCTCTCTCTTGAATTTGAAAAAGCAAAATTAGCGATAGAAACAACTGAGTCATTCACTTCAAGCAGTCTTAGACATGCAATGAAAAGTCAAAATGATTACCTAGTGATAAGATTAGAAGCCCATTTTTAGATATTTTAAAGGCCTAAATCATGGAGTGGAATGTAATTATATTGTATAAATTTTTACTAACACCTATTCCATGTATTTTTTAAATAAATTTAAGGCCTCTTAGATGATAGATATGAAGAATGAGGCCTAAAATATCAATGAGTAACTGAAGTCAATGAATGCAAGTGTCCAAAATATGGCTAGTAGTTACAAATGAATATAATGACTATCATGGAATTATTACAACCCCATAATATATTTCACATGATTTAACTATCCCTAGTCTAGGTTTGAGCATTCAAGAGATGCCTCATCATGGAAGAAGTTTCAATAAGGCCATTCGAAGACTCTACACTAGTTTTGAAGATTTTGTCATGCTTCAGGTGGACACTTATCCAAGGAGACTTATATACCTATTTTCACACTTCATTATCATAAAATGTAACTATTTTCCATTCCTAGACATGTGTAATTATGACCCTTGAGCTCCACTTCTTATTTCTCTTCTCACACATTCTATAAATGTAAGCCCTTTTGGCTCTTGTAAGTGAATCCATACCTACTATGGTGAAGCCTTGTTGGTTTTATATTATACTTTGAATTTGAAAAAAGATATTCAATCTGGTTTTGAGTTCACAATATATCTTGTTTAAGTGTGTGAATTGGTGTATAGTTAAAGTTCAAGTGATTAGTGATTATCCTTTCTTTCTCTCAACCCTTTCATGTTTGATAAAATTATCCCTCTCTATAATAGGACACATGAAGTGTAGCTAGTGAATTTTTCCATATTAAGTGTAATCTAATCTATATTTCACACACCATGAGTATTTCAATGCATATCACCTCCATGTTTAAAATACTAATATTAGAGCAATTCATGATTTTGAGACTAGTGTTGTAAGTCATGTTTCATAGTGCACTAGTATGGTAGTCTAGTGGAGATATTTATAGTGTATCACCTCATTATAGTATGTTATTTTCATGTCACTTCTATCCCTTTTCATCCAATAAAATAGTTAGCGTAGGTGATAAGAATTTGAGGATCAATCTAGGGAGCCATCCCTTAAACCTAAAGGTCTACCTCTATCATAGGCAATCCACAAGCCTAGAGGTATTCCAATGTTTCCCAAATCTTATATTAGGCTTGAACAACCAACTCTAGGGTGAAATATTTGGTGACAACATGTCTCATTCAATATAGATATGTGTAAGATGGTGTATATAACCACAATTTTGGTAAAATGTGTGTGCATACTAACTCTATTCTTGATTGATACAAGTGAATTAATAAATTCATGTAAACACTATATCATTTTCAATGCCAAGGTTAATTAGATAAGTTTTGAACTACTTTTGGTGGATAAGATAATGGTTTGTAATTGAAGGTCATGTGATATTGGTGATAAAATTTTTCAAAAACTATATAATAAAGATATGGAAAATGTATAATGGAATATTCCTTGGAGTTTAACTTTTATGAACATTGTGATTATGGAAAAAAAAATTCAATTAAAATTCACCATAAGTATTACGTAAGAATGTGAAACCTTGTAGATGATTCATAGTGATGTATTTGTTCTAGTTGGTGTCCCATTACTAAGTAGGTTTATGTTTCACATAGAAAATGAGGGTAAATATTGCTTAAATGATTTCTAGTAAATCTAAAAATAGTTGAAAATTTAAATACAAAATACAACTCCATACACACCAAATTATAATGATTTTTCAAATTAGATGAACATGATGCATATGGTAAAGTCCTAAATAATGCTAAGTGGTGTTCATTTTGAATATAAATATTGGGTGGAATCACTAGATATTGGTTGTTAACTTGTAAAAAAATCAAACACTTTAACATTTCTTGAAAAACCTATGTAATAATCTTATATAGGTAAGAAACCATCCTTAAGACACCTAAAAACATTTTTTTATGAAGCTTATTCCCATATTCCAAAGGATAAAATATTAAAACTTGAGTTTTAAGTCTGAAAAGTGTTTTTATCTAGATATGGGAGTGGTGTCAATAGTTTTAAGATGTGAAATTCAAAAATAAAGAAGGTGGTTTACATATAAAATGTTGTCTTCAGTGAAGTGAAGAGGATTCCTATGTAAGAAAAATAACCAAATGAAGAAACATAGCAAGTATATGTTTATGTAAATGATAAAGATCCTTATCCAAGTATGAGTTGACAAATAAATATTTGTAATAATTTTAAAAATGCGAGACAATGAATCATGATTTCAAGATAACATAAAGAGTGATAAAAACTCATGAAAAGTATATCCCACCATTATTTTCTCTACATTACCATTATCAATGGTTGATGAATACTCCCAAATGGTAAAGGAAACTTTTACATCATAAAATAGAAACTATTAAATTAAATCCATTAACTAATAGATGGATTATTTAGATAAAAATGAGACTTAAGACTTTATAAAGTTTCATCATCAATAAAAACCTATAGGTTTCAAGTGGGTTTTCAAAAAAAAAAATGCATAATGAAATCTAGAGCAGTATAAGGCTCACCCAATTGAAAATGGATTCTCTCATGTAAAGGGAATTGCTTTTTTTGAGATATTTTATCTTATTGTGAACTTGAATTATCTAATATTTATTTTAATTATAGTTGATGTGTTTTATAGTTAGATAGATCAAATGAATGTGAAGACATTTTTTGCATGGAGAGCTTGAAGAATAAATCTACATGTTGTAGATGGAAAGTGTCAAGGTAAAAGGAAAGGAGGAATTTGTCTTTAGACTGAAGAAGTCCTTATATGAATATGACTTGAAATGGTCACCAAGGATATGGAATAATTATTTTTACAACTATGTTTTTGACTTGGGCTTGCATGCATCAAATTTGATCCATGAGTATATTGTAATCAAGATAGTTATAAAATTTTCATAATAGACCTCTATGTGTGTAACATGTTTTTGATTAGGAATGATAAGGAAATGATCAAGCATGTAAAATACCAACCATATACACATTTTTACATGAAATATTTTCATACCAAATAATTCATATTGGAAACATAAATAAAAAAAGATCATATAAATAGGAATATATAGTTAGACTAGATGAATTATGTTGATATGGTATATGAGAAGTTCAAGTTTTAAGATAGCCAACCCATGTGTACACCCTTTATAGCTAGTTAGAAACTATCTATTATGAAGTGTCCCAAGACATAAGAGTATTTTGAGGACATGGCTCGGGTTTGATATGCGAGTGCGATGGGAAGTTTTATGTACACAATGTTTTATATGAAATCCTATGTTGTGTTGTAGTAAGAGTAATGACTAGATTCATGTCCAATTTGAGCAAGGATCATTGAAAAATATGAATAATATATTCAAGTATCTATGAGGGACTTATATTTATTAAAAATTATATTGGGCTAATCTTTTGGAAAGGCTTATGTTGTATCTACGATACTTTGTGGATTTTAGATGGGATGGATATCTTGATTTTTATAGATCTAATATTGGGTTATGCATTCAAAGTTTTTGTTGGAGTGGTAAGTTATATGATAAAATTATAGGAAAGTGTTGTGATATAGATTAAATAGGTTTATTGCATGGTATACACTCATGTAATAAAGGGAATTGATTGGATTCAAAGGTTGTGTTATACTATTGGGTTCACTCAAATCATAGTGAAAATATATTGTGATATTGAAAGCATAATTTGTCTAATAAAAAAACTTAATAATCATTCTAAGAATAATAACATTACTGTACAATATCAATTTGTAAGGCAAATTGTGGAAGAGAGAAAGATACTAATAGAAAAGGTGGACACACATGAAAAAATTATTGATTCATTAACTAAGGTAGTAACTAAGAAGTTATATTGGTGTAGGAAATTGATGGGTGTCGTTTCCCACAACTAATAAAGATGGATGTGTGATCCATTATTTTTGGTAGGAATATTCACTAGTTAAGGACAAAAATAGGATCACCATAGAATATTTGACTTTATAGTAAAATAAAATACATCTCCAATCTGACGAGATAAAAGATTCTAATGACCAGAGAAACATGATAAAGATTAGATCATTAAAATAACATATTATGACTTTATTTAATAAAATACATGTCTCACACATATATGAATATTGAGTTGTAGAGGTATCCAATCAATATTTATACCAAAACATCATAATATAGTAGATATAGCATGTAAGATTTCAAGTGTAATAGAGGAGTGAATCAAGAGCTTACAAAACATATTAATTTTTGTAATAACTTATCAAAGATTCAAAATAGAGTAAAGATTAAGACATTATATAATAGAGATATATGCATAAAAATTAATGTCTATTTTTAATATATTTATATAAATAAAGAGAAGTTAAGAGTATGAAACATTATGTACAGTTTAGTATAAATTAATATAGATTCTTATTTTATTTATGATTTCATAAGATAACTATATTTAACTAATACTAATATTTGTGTCACATTAGTTCCAATTAAATTTAAATTAAACACATAAAAATTTGTATCCATAGTTTTAAATTATAGGTCAACATTTAGAGGGACATCACAAATGTTGATTAACTAATTTATAAGAGAAGATATCCATTAGAGTTATATAAACCAAAAATAATAGAGATTAAAGAGTGGTGGGAAGAGATACTAAGAAATAAATTCAATCTAAGACAAAATGAGTGGGTGAATATTTACCTAAAGTAAAGGCATCCTTATTCAAATATAAAGAGGAGTAATTTTGGGTCACATTTACATAGAGCTTACGCCATTGGAGATTGAGACAAGATAATCATATAAAAGGCTATAGAGACCACATTAAGATAAAATATAAAGTGTAATATTAAAAATATTGATACACTCAAATTTATTGACACATATTGAACCTTGACTATTGATTATTGGTTCAAGTGTACACTCATTTTTTTATAATATTTTTCTACTCAGGGTTGGAATGGTTTTGATGCCAAGAAATTTGAATTTATTTAAAAGAACAAAGGAAGTATTATTGAAAAAGGTTCCTCTCCTTATTTTAAAGATATTTTTTGATGGAGGTTTGGTAATATAAGGTAAATATTTCATTTAGGGGATATGCACCTAAGGGATGCTAGGCAAAGAGAAGGGGGATCCTAAAAATATGAGACTCATTTATATGTTTAGTCCAAATGGTTGGGGGTGGTTAAATAATATGTATGGGATAAGAAGATAAGGATAGAATTAAGAATAAATTATTTAAGATATAAATAATATATTATTAATATCAATCAAAAAAGTTAGATAAGGAAAAAATGATGAATCAAGAGATGATAAAATAGATTAAAAACAAAAGAATTAAATCAGAAGATAGGAAAGAAATGTAAAAGAAAGAGAGAGAAAATATAAATTTAATTATAATTAATATAATGGTTAACCTATACTCTTCTCTACTATCAAAAATCCTCATACTAAAAATATGGATATTATCCCTATACCACAACTAAATGAGTTAGCATGAGCACCAATGGAGATCACAAAAAAAGCTAGTGAGTGGGTTATAATAAAAGAGATATTATATCTGTCATGTCCCCTTTTCAGGTGACATCTTCAGACTTGATGATTAGCCTATTATGCGACCTTCATAGGCTGATAGGATGAATAGAGGGTCATGATGGAGCTTGGCTTGGCTTTGATTAGCAAAATTCCTATAGTTGGCTTTCATTCGGGTTATTTCAAACATGTTTGCCTAAGCTCCTATTATTTAGGGACTTCTAACATGCAACGGAGCACTCTTATTTTGTCATGATCATGTGCGGAATCACTCCCTAGGTCACTAACTTCAGACGGTTTGAGGATCTGACATGTATTGAGGGAGATATTAATATTTGATTGATTTAATCAAATATTAATTATTTGGTCTAATTTTAATTAGAAACCCTAATTCTAATTTAAGAAAACCCTAATTAGGGAAAGCATATCTTTTTGGAGGGTATAAGGGTTTCTCATGGGAGAGAATTGATTGATTATGAATGATTATTGATTTTGATATTGAAGAATTCTTCTGTGAAGACTGAGCCAAGGGTTCCAAGATTCCATTTGCATTGGAGAACATCCACTCTTTAGTGTGTGCGATTCAAAGGCTGTGAAATATCACCTGATCTATTGCTGATTTGAGAGATAGCTTCACACAAAAGTTATCACAGAGGTTTATAGGTTTGGGAGATAACTTCACACAGAAGTTATCACAAGGATTTCAGGTATTTATTTCATTAGGTTTTGTTTGAGTAATTGTTCAGAATAAAGATCTTCCGTATTAGGCTATATTTCTTTAGATTTGGATTAAAACATACTGGCCACACTATTTTCCCTTAGCTTTTATATGGGATCTGTACAGATCTGTACAAATTTGTACCATTCTACATTAGGCTAGAAAGTGCCGTGGGAAGCACAGAGACCGACATCGACAGTCTGGTGACTGACATTGGTCGACTCAAAAACTGACATCGGCAGGATATAGATTGACATCAGCTGACCCAAGTCTTCATAGATCGACATCAGCAATTTTCAAAGTGTTATACCACTGACAGTGGTAGTATAATTGATGACGGTGACTATGTTATTAACACAACAATCTGAGATGGACCAAATCCAGGGTTTATTTCCAATTTGCAGAAAATTCAAGTTTTTAAGATAGTATTTTAATATTCTTTTTATATGTATGACAGAGGACTTCTATTGTAATCATCTGGATGAATAATAAGATCATTGATTTGCTAGTTAAGAGATTATACTGTGGTTTATTTATTTGGAAATTATTTTGCAAAAATCACAATTTGTTTTTCTTTCATACAAAAAATTAGAATACATAGAAAACCAATTCAGAGCTTTGTCTTTCTATATTCCCTATTGGTTGGGGATATTACAGTGGTAT
This sequence comes from Torreya grandis, assembly GCA_037957365.1. Classification (NCBI taxonomy): domain Eukaryota; kingdom Viridiplantae; phylum Streptophyta; class Pinopsida; order Cupressales; family Taxaceae; genus Torreya; species Torreya grandis. The sequence continues at coordinate 487,007 of JARHVA010003096.1, read as the reverse complement.
CAGAGCTTTTGTTCTAGTATTTGAAGGGGATATTATAGTGGTATCAGAGCCAAATTCCTGCCATCCTATTGGGTAGATCAGGGCTTAATTCTGTCATCCTATTGGGTAGTTTGGATAGCTTGGTCATTGAATCAGCTAAGTAACCATGATTACTTCAAGTAATTAGGACACCAAAGAATTCTTCTGAGTTATGGCTACAGGGTAGCAATAGATGATTCAAGCACTACAGGCACTCACTACTATGGTAGAGAGGATGAACACACTTGTTCGATAGAATGGGGAGCAAGGGGATAACAAGAGTGCTACTGATTATTAGAGACTATGGTTGACCCATTCTAGGACAGTTGATAGGCCTACACGGCCTACGTTTGTTAATAATGATTCAAAGGCCATCCCAAAAGCACCACCTTTAGATTGAGAGGCTCTTAATGGTCTATGCAAGAAAAAGCTTTGCTTATACTGCAAAGGTCCATATGATGCCAATCACGATTGTCTTTTGAGGCCTAAAGGCAAGGCAAATCGAGTAATATGGGCATATTGTGAGGATTCAAAATTAGAAGATTCTAAATAGTGGGATAGTTTTGAGGAGTCAGAGGCAGAGGCTTCAGATCCTAAGGTAGAGGCAATGAAGGTGGCTCACCATGATTCTGAGAGACATGTGGTCGAGCTTAGTCATGAGGATTTGGACTCTCAGTTAGTTGCAGCGGATGAGGGAGTAGGAGATTGTGATGATGAGATAGTTTTAGCAGCAACTTCTTCAGAGTTAGATGAGGATGAGTCTAATGCTTGCATTCAGAGTGTGGAGATATACTCAAAGGTTAGTACATTGAGTGTTTTTGGTGAGTATGTTCCAATAGTTGTAGCTGAGGAACATGTTGTTGGAGCTGACACACATGTTCAGGATTTGGGAGTACCTGGTCCTAATGAGTTTGGGATACCAGTGGAGTCGAGTCTCTAGATTGATTCTTTTCACACAGATGACAGTGTGGTATAGTTGGTTGTGCCACCTTTATAGAGGGATCAGTTATGGGATGGATTGGCACCATATTTTATAGATGGAATTGGTAGTTGCAAGATACACAACCTGCTGTATTGACACATCTAGGGCAGTTGTGATTTTAGAGATTGGTTGAGTTGCATTCGCTAGTTTGATTGTGGATTCATCTCGGTTATATTTTAGAGGATATTGTAGGATCTTGCATTGATTGTCATTAGTATAGATCATGACTACATTTGGGATCTAGGTGGATCGATGGGTTTGTTGTTTCGAGATTGCTTGGGGACAAGCAATGTTAGGAGGGGCAGATTGTCATGTCCCCTTTTCAGGTGACATCTTCAGACTTGATGATTAGCCTATTATGCGACCTTCATAGGCTGATAGGATGAATAGAGGGTCATGATGGAGCTTGGCTTGGCTTTGATTAGTAGAATTCCTATAGTTGGCTTTCATTCGGGTTCTTTCAGACATGTTTGCTTGAGCTCCTATTATTTAGGGACTTTTGACATGCAGCAGAGCACTCTTATTTTAGCATGATCATATGTGGAATCAATCCTTGGGTCACCAGCTTTAGATGGTTCGAGGATCTAACATGTATTGAGGGAGATATTAATATTTGATTGATTTAATCAAATATTAATTATTTGGTCTAATTTTAATTAGAAACCCTAATTCTAATTTAAGAAAACCCTAATTAGGGCAAGCATATCTTTTTGGAGGGTATAAGGATTTCTCATGGGAGAGAATTGATTGATTATGAATGATTATTGATTTTGATATTGAAGAATTCTTCTGTGAAGACTGAGCCAAGGGTTCCAAGATTCCATTTGCATTGGAGAACATCCACTCTTCAATGTGTGCGATTCAAAGGCTATGAAATATCAACTAATCTATTGCCGATTTGAGAGATAGCTTCACATAGAAGTTATCATAGAGGTTTACAGGTTTGGGAGATAACTTCACATAGAAGTTATCACAGGGATTTCAGGTATTTATTTCATTAGGTTTTA
>JARHVA010003096.1:372500-480000 GCA_037957365.1 Torreya grandis | reverse complement strand
TTATCACGTAAACTAGTATTTACTTGTATAGGAAAGAGTTAGAAATAACCTAAATTAAACCTAGTATATATAGGTGATATAACAATATTATCTCCACATGACCATCATATTCTAAGCACTATGAAAATAGGTATACAAACTAGTCTAAAATTCCTAAAAAGGTTCAAACATGAGTATTTTAATATAGAGGTGATATATGTGAAACAACATAAGGAAAATGAAACAGAAGGTAGGTTGCACATTCCAAGGACAATTATACACTTGAAAGAGTTTGAGACATTTGAATTCACTCTATATAACCTATTAGACTAAGAACTCTTGCTCAGATATGAAAGGATAAAGGAAATAAGGATATACTATTATCACTTATTTTCACTATACATCACTTACACACTTAGACAGTTATTTGAGAACTAAAAAACAAACTTGAATTAATATTCAAAGGCAAAATATGACATTAGTATAGTAGGGCTTTACCATACATAGATGTGGTATATCTTACAAAGCTAAAATGGTAGCTACTTATTAAACTTATGAGAGAGAAGAAAAGAAATAAGTTGAAGGGTCACTAGAACAGATGTCTAGGCATGAGAACCAATTACATTTTAGGTGTAACTGAGTGTGAAATAGAAAATGAATTCCTTTCAAGATAAATGTCCATGTAAACCATGAACAATTTATTATAAAATGGTGCAATGACTCTTCTACCAACCTTTGTGAAATTTTTTCCATCATGGACCATCCTTCAAGCATTTGAAAATAGATCAGGAGAATCAAAAAATAAGAACTCTTCAAGGGGGTTGAAACTTGATATTATAGTTATAATATGGTCTCTTAACTGCTAGCTATCTTTTAGACACCTATGTTCACCATCTGTAATCCTTATTGATTTCTTAGACTTTGATCTTTACATTTGGCAATCACTATTCATCTCTAACCTTAATTGGGATTTCATGGTGGCATATGAGTTTGAAGAGATTACTTCAGAATAATATCCTTGATATTACATATTTATTCATGTGTCATTCCCTTGCCACGATGCTCATTCATTTCTAAACCATGTTTATGATATTCGCTTGCTCTGGTAAAAAATGACTCTTTGATTTGACATTTATTTGTTGAAGTTGAATCAGACTAATCACATTTTTTCTTATTGGTTTTGCATATCCGCACTATCAAATCTTGAATTTTTAACCTCTTATATGTCATAAGATCAAAATGCATGAAGGAACGTGAGTCATAGATCATGATTTGATCACTTGACTATGATTCATCCCTAGGATTTGTTGACACATTAAAGCTTGTTCACTCTATCAAATCTTCTATATCCTAGCTCGCATGTGTTCTTAAATATTTGAACTTGCACAAACTTTACCTTGACTTGGTGATTAAACTTTGACACTTTAATTTCATCTCACTGCTTCTTATGTTTTTGGATTATTTTAACTTCATCGATATTCTCAAACTTGCTCAATCTTTAACTTGTAACTATGTCGATAAACATTGGTCATTTTATAGCATTTGAGTCCATTAGCTCCATTGGATCTCCAACGTCTAATTAATCACTAAACATTGATTTTCTAAATAGCTCAAACATTAACTCTAACAAGATTGCACTCATTAGGTCTTTGTCTAACAAGCTCCATGAATGTGATATTTGTCACTAGAGTGTTAAATCAAAGGAGGCTTTGACACTTTTAATTTGGTTCACTTCATTTAATCATCTATGTATGATGAAGCATAGACCATTGATCAAACTGAGACATATATTAAGTCTTAAACTTAGGAAAATATAAAGTCATTTGATCATTGTTTGGAGCTATTAATTGATAGATCGAGGGACTAATTTCTTAATGATGATATGGAATTGATTTATAACTTAAGTTATTATTTCCTAGATATACCAAGTTAACATTAAAATAGAACTCTATTTGTTGATGTCATGGCTAAATCCTCAGGATGCATAGATTAGTATGTAAATTATGTAGTCTAATTTCTTAAGAATGGTTCATAAAGCACTAGTCACCATTCCTTTACAGCCAAACATAAAATATAAGTTGAATGAGTGTAGAATACACCCCCAAGAGAAATTTATCTAAAACTTCTCCTACTGATCATACCAAGTAAGAACTTGAAGACCATTTTAAATTGCCAAGCCTAGTGAAAGAAGAAAGAAATGGTTTGAATCATTTCTTGGAACCTCTGATCAAACTAATCACTAGAATAAGTGTGTGGAAGACTAAGAGACATTATTGAAGTTCCCTCAGCTATAAGAGGATGTATAAGTCATTTAATGCTCTATTTTGACCCCTAAAATAACTTAAAAGGACATAAATATTTAAAATGACCAAGACCAAGGCTAATGTGGCATGAAATGAAATAAAATTTCCTATAATAAACATTATGACATAATAATAGACCCTTTAAAACATCTAAGGTTCAATTTCTTACCTATAGGGGTCCTAATTTGACTTATAGGGTCAAATTTGGTCAACATATTAATGACTCATAGGGGTAACATGTGTGCTATAATAACTAGACTAGTAGCGTAATCTTATCCATTGGGATATGGAGTCATATGTATAATATATTAACCCATAAACTCATTTGACAACACACAAAAACAAAACACCAAGCAAAAGCAAACATATGTTCAACTAGAACACTTAGGGATAACTACACACATAACCAAAAAAAACACATACCTAACCTAATATTTATTAGATAAAACCTTACCACTAAATGGAAAGGTTTAAAATTTATCCCATTCATAAGGATAGGCATCTCTTTTCCATTCATCCTTACTAGTTATATTAGTTTCTTTGCTTGCACTTGATGATGACATATGGTCCACTCCATAGGGTATCAAATTTTATATGTCTTCCTATTTTTTCTCTATCTTCATCCCACTTCAACACTATGTCACCTTCTTGAAATGATCTTGGAGTTTCCCTCTTGTCAAAAGACTTCTTCATCAGTACTTGGTGATGCTCCAAAACTCGATGAGCCTTATCTCTAGTCTCTTATAACTCCATTAATTATGTCAATCTCATTTCCATTGGAGTATTCTCAAGCAACTCTAGTTGGTGTGATAACTCTAAGGTAGGAAGATCTTGAGAAATAAAAAACCTAGCTTATCTCCTATAAATAACCACAAAAGGATAATTGCCTATTAAACTCTTGGGAGTTATCCTATCAACCCATAAAGTTGTCTTTAATTTGGTGTGCCAAGCCCTCTAGTTGTACTCTGAGGTTATCTTGATGATTCTAATCATGTTCATGTTAGTAGGTTCAAATAACCCATTACCTTAAGGGTAATAGTTGGATTAAGTAATTAGAAATATTCTATTACTATTTACCCAATCAATTGTTTTAGCATCCATAAAAGCTATTTGAAATAATAGTAGGAGTGTCAAACCTTGTTATGATGCTCTCATAGAGCTCTAAGATAACATTCTCATTATCTTCCTTCAATGCTACTACCTCAACCCATCTTGTAAAATTATTTGTTGCTATGAGTATCCATTTATGATCAACACTTGATGGTGGGTTTATCATACCAATGAAATCAAGACACCATTGCATGAAAGGTCGATCAACTTGGATAGGCTTCAACGAGAGAGATGAAAACTTCTAATTTCCTACAAAGAAAGCACAATATACACACATTATCACCCAAACATGTTAGTCCTTGATGAGGTTAGGCTAGTAATAGCCTACTCTCATGATCTTAGTAGTTATAGTTATTGGGGGCAAATGATCTCCTACTATCCCATCATGAAACTTCATCAGCAACACCCTAAACTAATCATTATCAATGCATCTCAATAGCACACCATTAATGTCTCTTATAAAAAGGACACCATCCACAAGATAAAAGTGAATATATTGCAATATAAAATATCTCCATTTTGATCTACTCATATTATTAGGATACTCACCATTTTGAAGAAATTTGATCACATCTTGTGTCTAACTATGTATATACAAGGAACCAATTTGTTGGGGTCAATCATGATTGACTATAACCTCTTATTTTGACTCATGAAAATATGAAACTAAGTTTTAAAATAAACCTTTCCATCTTACCAACTTTTTTACTTTGATATCAACATCATATTCTATTACCTTAGTGATCCATCCTGCTCTCTTCTCACTAAGGTCTTTACTTAAAAGGAACTCTTTAGTACTAAGATGAGAAACCATAATAAGAAATTTATTATTTTCAATCATATTCCTCAAATTATTTAGTCTTGTTACAATAGCAAGGACTTGTTTCTCCAAAAAGGTATAATTGACTTCATAATCTTCTAAACCTTGACTAAATAATGCAATAGGCTGCTCCATACCCTCCACATTCTTTTGCATTAACATGGATGAGATAGTGTCAAGGTTATAAAATGAATAAAACATGAATTATTTGGAAAATTTATTATTCACAAGAGTAAGATCTTGTGTAATTAACTTTTATATGGATTCAAAATTATTATTACCTTCTTTAGTCTAAGAAAATACCTAGTTCTTTCTAAGCATGGTTGTGATGGGTTTCACCAAAGATTCAAACCCAGGTATGAATCTCATTATAAATTTTATATTGTCTAAGAAACTTTGAAGACCTTTCTTATGCAAGGGAAATTATATAACAAGATTAGCCTCTATCCTTTTAGGATCAATAGACAAACCATCTTTAAAAATAATGTGTCCTAAGAGCTTACCTTCATGGACAACAAAGATGCATTTCTTTAAATTAAGAGATACTCCATATTGCCTTCATATTTCAAACACTTGTTTCAAGTTTTGTATTTTTTTATTATAATCCTTGGAAAAAAAATTTACATCATCTAGATAAACCAATAACATCTCATTAATAAAACCTTTCAAGGTTATGTCTATGGATCTTTGAAAGGTAGCACCAACATTTGACAAACCAAATTTCATATTTCTATAGGAAAAAGTCCCCCATTTAGTGGTAAATGTTGTCTTATACTAATCATCATCATTCACAAGGATTTAATTATAACCTAAATATCCATCAAGAAGAGAGAAACATTGAGAACCTAAAACTACTTACAAAATTTATTCCATTGAGGGTAAGGGATAGTGATCTTTGAGTGACACTCTATTAAGATATCTGAAGTCCACACAAATTCTTATCTCCCCACTCTTATTTCTAATAGACACAATATTAGATACCCATGTTGAATGTTTGATAGGAAATGTTATTTTAGATTCAAGGAGTTTAGTTAGATCTAACTTCATGAGTTATTCAACCTTGGGATCAATGGGCCTCTATTTTTATCTAATTGGTTTAACTATAGATTCTAACTAAATAGTATGTCTTACTAGGATAGGATTAACTCATTTTAGGTCTTTATATTACCAAGGAAATATGTCACAAAACTCCCTACACAAATCAATGAATGCTTATTTTTCTAAGTAGAAGATACATTGCCTAATTTGAGGAGTCTATCTTTGAATATTAAGACTCTTTCATAATTCTCCTCTTTTGTAGACATACTCACCTTTTATTTCATCTTCTAATCATTCTCATTAAAGATAAATTCTAAGGTCACTAGACACTTAGGTTTCTTATTTGTCCTTAGCTATATAACCTGGTCACCAAACTAATCTTAGAATCTCTTCTAATTCCTTGAGGAGAACTCAACTTCATTCTATAAGAAACATGTAATATGATTATCACTATTAAACACTTACCAAGACATGTCATCATCAGGTATAGAAGGTCTGATAATGATCTTAATGTGAGATTATTTCCCTTCTTCTTTTATGGTAATTGGAGTATCAAATTAAGCTCTTATGGAATCTAGTGCATCGACATAATTATTCTGCTCCATTGAGACTGACTATATGTTGAATGCTGTAGACACCAAAATTGTGTCTACTCCTTGGTCGACTCCCCCCTTGGTCCCCTTGGTCCACTTCTAACACATTCCTAACCCACACATTAATTTAAAATAATAACTTATTTTAAATTAATAACCCCCTCCCTTGACACCTCATCCATGACACCTCACCTATAACACCTCACCCCACCTTGGATACCTCTCCTTGGATGCCTCCCATCACCCTATGACCAATTTAAGACCTATTCCAACTCCTCCCACTAATCCCCATGCCTATTAAACCTGCCTTTAATCGTTTTACCATGACCATTGAACTTGACAGATGGAAGAATAGGTAAAAGGCTATTTTTAGCCTTTTTACCCATTCTCTAGCCGCTGACGTTGGTCAAAGTCAGCTGACACCGATGAGATCACCGACGTCGGTCACTTAAAACAATTGAAAGGCAAATTCTCTTCCCCCTGGGATGCTGAATCAATTAATCACAGACCACAAATGTGAATTCTCTTGCTCCAGGTTTCAAGCTCTCTCTCTTCTCGACTCCTTGCAGGTATCATCAGTTCAATAGTACCCTCCAAGCTCAGAAGTTCTACACCAATCATTCCAAACTGGATTGAAGATTGCATGACATCTCCCACATTAGCCACAATGGAAATAGACCTCCTGCACTTCTGCCTCTCCACTCACAGCTAAGTATTTCTCCTAGTTTATATTTCAGTACTCTTTTAAATACATTAGCAATTAGTCCATTGGACATTTCCAAGCACTATTGACACAACCCAATCAATTCCTCCCAGAGAGGCTGAAAAGCCTTCTCTCACCCTTATCTCCCTCTCATCCCTGTCCTCCATCTAGTCCCTCTTTCAGGCCACACTCTCTGCCCTGCAAACCCAGCACAAGCCACTAAAACTCCTACAGACACCCCAAACCATTCTGTTGACCACAGACAACCCTAAAACTCATCCAAAGCCCCATTTCCCTGACCGACGCTGGCCTCCAGGCCCATTACCCCTACCGACGTCGATAGACTAATTGGCATCGGCAACCTTAGACAAATTAATGACAGTAGACTAACCGACATCGGTGACTGTGGAAGGCAGACATCACAATACAGGTACACATTACCTTTATTTCTTTTGTTTAGTCTTTCATTATTTCTATCTAGCAACATTCTCTTTTATCAATAGTGGACTGTCATCCCTCAAGGAAGTCTTTGTGCTTCTGGGATGGGGCTTTGCTTGGCAGTCCATCTTATCTCTATCTAACAATCTCTTTGTTTGAGTCTTTCTCTCTACAAGTGTCATCCTCCACAGCCAAAGAGGAGTCCCTACAACGTCTGGATAACAATGTGCAAACTTCATCTAGGTATCATCTAACCCCTAACCATTAATCTTTAGTTTCTTACTTCCTTTGAATGTAGAAAAGTGAAAAATAGTTTGAAACATTCTGGCATGCCCAGTGGGACCCTAGGAGTTTTCCTTGGGTTCATACTTTTTCTTCTAAAAACAAACTTTTCATATAGGTGCATTAGATCTCTCCTTGCATCCTTTTCTTCTATCTCTTTATCTTGAAAAGACACTATCAGCAAAGTTAAAAAGAATCTTTCTTTCTTACATCTTAGAGTAGTGAAGTTCATGCTCTTAACCCTTTCTCAACTTGTTTTCATTCGAACACACATTTTAATTTGGGCTTAAAAATCTTTTGCATTTCATTTTTGCTTACATGCATTTTTAGCTCACCTAGTAACTTAAAACCACATTATGAATAAATCGTAGTGCACTTATGTTACACAACCTGACCACTTTCAAAAATCAAACATCTAAACATACCTGAGACAAGGTCTGACTAGGATTTCATCACCTAGCAGATGCCTTACCCTTCCTGGTAATCCTACTTGGACTTCACTACTAAGGGGAGAGCCCACTCTGTTCTCTAGTAGAGTATAAACTCTAGGGGAAGTATATACTGGCTAAGCGACCCAACTTATCTCTGGGATCGTGAAGTGAGGGGAGCTTGCTCCTTAGCACCAGGCCACATACAAAACCTAATACAGATTTTGAGCACCAAAACCAACCCAAAACTAACCTTAGACTACTTCTAGGACCCGTTCTAAAAGCCAACCTCCCACACACTCTTCTAAGGCATAAGCCAACAAGACTCTAAAACTTATTCTTAGGAATTAACGTTTAGCGTCTGCTTCTATTCATCTATTTTTTTTGTCTCTATCTAGTTTTTTGAGCTAGTGAGGTCGCATTTTGAAGTCTAAAAATAGCTCAGACTTTCTTCTTTCTTCCAAAAACTTTTAGTTTTTTGAAACACACAGTAACTGACATTGGTTTTCCCACCGATGCCAATAACATATCTTCACCGACATCCATTTTTCAACTGACGTCGGTCACTGTCAACAAAACTTCTTCCAAAACAATAAGCTTAAAACTCAACTTTCTTGATGTTAGACACACATTCTGAGTTTTTGAAATTGAAAAAACATAGTTTTTGGAACATGACCCTTTTTCTTGCCTTGAATGGTTTTGACACTTGTTGACCACACAAGACAACAACCACTTCTGCCTTCGCTTTTCATATCAAGTCCCCTAATGGAGTGTACTTTAGACACTAAATATTCCCCTATCCAGTCAATCCCTGATCAATCTCCAATTGTTCCCGAAGGGGATCAAAATTTTGAGAGATTCCTTGACCATAACATCAAGGCTCTCCAACACTATCTCGCTAAGGGCCAAATGCGAGACTCTTCAATTCAACCAAGTTCATCACATTTGAAAAACTTGATTGTCTCAACTCCACACACTCTTGCACCTATAAATGCAGGAGTAGGTACCTATCCTTTTACCAGTGCCACCATCCAACCACCTCTAGCAACATCAAGCCAAGTTGTGCATTCTACCTTCATGACACAACCACCTGTGGCTTCCACTTCTATCCCTATGACTAGTCATCAATATGTTGCGCCTATACAAGCGTAACCAACTATGTCATATGCCCCTCCTAACACCTTCCAAGTGCCCTATAATCTAGGGGGTGCTCCACCTGCAAATCCATCAACCAATCTAATCAAGATGTTGATGGACAAAATGTCTAATCTTGAGACATCCATTTCTGATTCAAGCAATGTTCTTTCATATGAACAAATTTGCAATGAACCCATTCATCCTTCAGTCCCAATCTGACCATATCCAAGTCAATGGGAACTTCCCAAGTTTACTCGCTTTGAGAGTAAGGAAGACCCACAACAACATCTATGAGCGTTTAGACACGCTTGTTACATTATAGCACATGATGATGCATTATTGCTATGCACATTTCCCATGTCACTTTTTGGTGCTACCCTTGATTGGTATAGCTCTATTACTAGTCACTCCCTTTTCACATTTACCCAACTGGCTCAACTTTTCCTTAACCACTTTTTAATCAATATCACCAAAAATGTCTCAATCACAGACCTATACTCTATTAGATAGTTTGACAATGAATCAATAGCCAATTTTGTTGCCCGTTGGAGAGGCTTAATCAACCAAATCTCCTTCTCTTTACCTCAACCTGAGCTCATCGAGCTCTTCTCTAGAGCATGTGTCAAACACATCTCATCTACCTTACGGGTCCAAACATTCTGCACATTTGATGAAGCTTTCACCATGGCCCGAAAGCTTGAACTCCATGCGGTCGAAGAGGACAAGGCCAGATTGTGAAATAACAATACAAAATCCAATGACCCTTCTTCATCCAAATCTACTTCTTCCCATTCCAAACCCAAGGGAGTGGTAAACGTTGTGGTCTTTAGATCACCATCATCAACAACAACGAACCAATCTCAACCTTCCACATCACAAAGTATCACAAGACAAATCCAACAACAGTACATATAATGTCAATACACTCTAATAGGAGAATCATATGCTTCCGTTTTGGACAAAATCGTCATGTAGAGGGTCTTCAATCTCCCTCAAATTCAACCACCCCAATTCGACCCCTCAAAAGCCATCCCTACATGGTACAGGGAAAATGACTTTTGTCATTATCACCGTGTCAAAGGCCACGACATAAACAACTACAAAACTTTCAAAAACATTGTCCAAGACATGCTAGACAAGGGGGATCTTGTCTTGGATAACCCAAATGCGCCACCCAACTAAAACTTGGACATATTTAGACAACCTTTCCCTAATCATCCCCCCAGTCAAAATAACATTCACACCATGGCAAATGACCCCCAAGAGCGTAATCTATGCACGATCAACACAGTCTCTCTTATCATTTCTAACCAACCTCTTTCATAGTCTAAAGAGGTTAGTCAACCTATTTGTCTATCATAGGTAGAAGAGCTCTTTTCTCCTATTTGTCTATCACAGGTAGAAGAGCCCTCTTCTCCTATTTGTCCATCATAGGTAGAAGAGCCCTCTTCTCCTATTAGTCCTCCATCCACACCTCTTTCACATGTGGGAGAATCTACCTTGACCTCTCACATATTGGAGGATGCCTTGACAACACCAAAACTGACTACCTCACCCTCATCCTTCTTATCATCAATGGGGGATCATACTTTTTCTGCTCCTCGACCACATGAAGAAGCCATGATTATCCCTATGCTCTATCCAACTAAAGAGCCACATTATCCAATTCCTTCTCCACTGAGAGAAGAACTTATCACTTCACCAACTTCAACCAAAGGAGATCTGGTGATGATTCTCTCACAATCACCTCAATCTTTTAAATGACTAGCTATAAAACCTCATGCAACCTCATCTAAACCCTTGCAGTCATCTACCATGCCAAAATAGGTTAAATCCCTCAGTGTGCACCCTACACCCAACCTCACTCACCCACAAGTGACAATAGACTTAAACCTCACCCCACACAATAGTAGTCCTCACACTAAACCAAAGAAGGCTACTAAACCCCATCAGAGAACTCCTCCCCCACCTTCGCCATTACCATCCATCTTGGGTCCACATCCATCTACTTTAGCAAGATTGCTCCCACATCCAACACCGCTCAATAATAACGTGCCATCTCCACATATGGCCATACTACCAACTAACAAGGTGACATGCCAAACCCGCCAAACAACTCCTAAATAGAAATTGTCAACCTTTACTGCAATAAAGAGTGCCAACCCATTAAAGGGTTCTTATGCTTCGATGTTATGTTGATTGTTGTAGTCATCTAGCATCGTCCTCCCACCTATCAAGCCTTACCAACCTCTCAAACCAAAACCACCTTGGTTTGATGACACTAAAATATGTTGGTATCATTGCATGCTGGGGCATGACACTACGCATTACTGTGCCCTTAAGGCTGTCATCTGTCAACACTTTAAAAAGGACACCCCTCATGTTGAGGCTTCTTCTAACCACATTTTTGACCAACTACTGACACCATCTCAGATCTCTCGAACATCCTCACCTAAATTGGGATCCCAACATAAGACTATGTTCCCTCAACCACCTACTCAACCTTTATTCAAAATCAACACAATCAATGTGGCCACTAGGCCCCAAACTATGAAGGATAAAGGAAAAGACCACTCTTCTATACCTTTGACATATCCATTATTCGTCAAGACCTCTCAACCAACACAACCCAATATTTCTATCTTGGACATGTCTCTACCATCATCACTGGGGGAAATTCCTCCTAACCTCACTAGTTCACATGACACTTGGTATAAGCGACTCATGGACTACTTGACATATTTTATCATCCCTCCCAAACTCTCTAGCAATAGATGGCAAGCTTTTATCAAGTACACTACTTGCTACACCATGCTAGGGGGACTTCTTTACAAGCGAGGTCTCAATGGCCTCCTTATCCAATGCCTAACAACCACTAAAACATCCCATGTCATCAAACAAGTCCATGATAGGATTTATGAGGGACATTTCAGAGATAACTCACTTGCCAAGCACATCCTCTACTTGGGCTATTATTGGCCCAATCTTCACCAAGATTGCAAAAACTATGTTTAGCATTGTCCCAAATGCCAACAACATCTCGACCAAACATCAATCAACCAAGCATCGACCAAACATCAACCTCAACCAAGCCTCAACCAAACATTTGACCTCAATCAAGCATCGACCAAACATCAACCTCAACCAAGCCTCGACCAAACATTTGACCTCAACCAAGCATTAACCACATATCGACCTCGACCAAGCCTTGACCAAGCATCGACCAAGCCTCGACCAAGCAGTGACCAAGCATTAACCAAGCCTCGACCAAGCCTTGACCAAGCATCGACCAAGCATTGACCAAATATCAATCAACCAAGCATTGACCACACATCAATAAACTTCTTACTCATCTCCAACATGTGACCAATTTGGAATGAAGCAAATGGGGCAAGTTTGCTCCTAATTGACTTAGACCTTGCATCATGATGCACAAGCATAGATCAGGGACTTATCGTCTGTCCTCTCTCGAAGGCTGAATAGAACCTAAGCCCCTTAATGCCTTGCATCTTTGACCAATCTACTGTTAGTCAAGTAATTATTCACTTGACATTTAACTTGAGCTTAATCCCTTGAGCAACCTCCCATCATCGTCATTCCTATTCCTTTTCAACCCTCAACCCTACAAACATCAGTTAACCCCTTTGTCAAGCATGAATGCTTTGTCTTAATAAAAGGGAAACCTTCTAAACCTCTATAGTCAAGTCCATGATCAAAATTTTAGTCAACGAAAACATATAAAAATGGGATGCTTATTCCAAGGTCATAAAACTATAAATGTAGACTACTCCCTCAAAGGATAACTGCATAATTACTGTAATTGATAGATTGCTCCTTTGAAGGACAGCTATTCAAAGCCCTCAAAAACATATAAAATGGAATATAGACCACTCCCTCAAAGGATGGCTATGCCTAAATCTTGCTACAAACAACACTCTCTCAGAAGCTTCCTAAATCGATTAGCTTCACATATGATCACAAAGCAAAACAACACCCCCATGTAGACTTCCCGCATCGATCAGTCTACCCAAAAAAAACAAAACTGACTGTCAAACTATAAAGTCATGGACTTGTCTATAGTCATTCTCATGGTCTCCTATAAAAAGGGGCAAAGTTATCCCTACTCAAAAGGGTTATCCTATCATATCACATCAAACCTATGTACCCAACATACTCAAGGGATTTCGAGCTCACTTAATGTCAAGTGATTCGAGTACTTCTCTAACACAACCAATGGTCAACGACACAATGCATGAACAGGGCTTTTGTTTGCAAAAACCCTTATCTATGCCATCATTATAGTCCTTGTCAATGAAAGAGAAATGCACCTTTCACTTCTTACATCTTGGTCACACATTCAACCAAATCATTTTCTAAACCCAACCAAATCAAACCAAACCTTTTTTCGACCACAGACATGACATAGTCCATTTCACATAGATTCTATGGAAACCAATACACATGGAAGCTATCGACCCCACAATTTATGTCAAGCATAAACCATTACTTACTAAAGCATAAATAATCTCAATTCATTTTTAGTATACATCCATCACCAATATGGAAACTTGCTAGGGATGAAAGACCACTCAACCAATGTTACAGAATACACCATCACACAATATGAAAAAGGCTATAACATCATTATGTACAAACCCATCGACCACTCTGACTCTTCATCTAAACTACATTGGTCTGAGGCCCTTCTAACAAGGGCTATGTAGGCAACACTTAGATGACATGACATCTTCTGGGGTTAGCTCGGCCACATCCATTTGCTCGTCTATCTGATGGACAAACCATATTACCTTATAACCATGAGCAAAACCAATCTATCAACCACCTTGACTCTTCACCTAAACTACATTGGTCTAAGGCCCTTCCAACAAGGGCTATGTAGGCAGCACTCAGATGACATGACATCCTCTAGGGTTAGCTCAGCCACATCCATTTGTTCGTCTACCTGATGGACAAACCATATTACCTTTAACAATGACTTAACCTAGTCAAAACAACCAACCTTGACATTACAAAAGTCACCTTTGACTTGTCATGGGGCACATTAGAGATCACATACATCTCCCTAACCACATCAAACAACCATTTGAGATCACTTTTATCTCAACTCGACTTGACCAATCACCTTGGAGATCATGACTATCTCCTCAGACCACAACCACTTCCGAGACAACTATGCCTTGGTTGATTTGATTGCATGTATGCTACCTCACGAATGGTTAGCAAAATTGTCCACAACCCATATTACAAACCTCACAAGTACTAGATCATGAGCAAGTTGATCCCCACTACTTGTGACATTTTTCATGTTTTTTAGGAGCACTTCCTGAGCCCGAGATACTTGGAACACGATGATCATTGGAGCTACAGCTTGGATCAAATAACCTAATCATCTACGACTAAATGTTGGGGCCCAGTTATTTTGATTTTAGCACTCCTCTACCTTGACTTGCAATAATTTGACCTGACCATCTCATGAAGCGGTATGCGCACAATCCCAACTATTGTAGCATTCACACTCCAACTTCCCCATATCCACTCTCTATCAAATCAACACCCAATTCCAGGTTCCCTTTCCTCGACTCTTGATTTGAGGGGGAATACCTTATCCCATAACTGAGGCAACCAACATTCATTTTTGTCTTGCAGTTCATCAGAAGAACCAACAAGACAAAAATGACCTCATCCCATACTTGGGGCCATCAACTCCTATTTTTGTCTTGCAGTTCGTCAAGAACAACCAACAAGACAAAAAGGGGCAAATGTAGACACCAAAATTGTGTCTACTCCTTGGTTGAATCCCCCCTTGGTCCCCTTGGTCCACTTCTAACACATTTCTAACCCACACACTCATTAATTTAAAATAATAACTTATTTTAAATTAATAATCCCCTCCCTTGACACCTCATCCATGACACCTCACCCCACCTTGGATACCTCTTCTTGGATGCCTCCCATCACCCTATGACTAATTTAAGACCTATTCCAACTCCTCCCACTAATCCCCACACTTATTAAACCTACCTTCGACCATTTTACCATGACCATTAAACTCGGTAGATGGAGGAATGGGTAAAAGGCTATTTTTAGCCTTTTTACCCATTCTCTAGCCACTGACATCGGTCAAAGTTGGTTGACACTAGTGGGATCACCGATGTCGGTTTCTTAAAACAACCTGAAGGTGAATTCTCTTCCCCCTAGGATGCTGAATCAATCAATCACAGACTACGAACGTGAATTTTCTTGATCCAAGTTTCAAGCTCTCTCGCTTCTTGACTCCTTATAGGTATCAACATTTCAACAGTACCCTCCAGGCTTAGAGGTTCTACACCAGTCATTCCAACTAGATTGAAGATTACATGACATCTCTTGCATCAGCCACAATGGAAATAGACCTCCTGCACTTCTACCTCTCCACTCACAGCTAAGTATTTCTACTAGTTTATATTTTAGTACTCTTTTAAATACGTTAGCAATAAGTCCATTGTCCATTTCTAAGCACTGTTGACACAACCCAATTAGTTCCTCTCAGAGAGGATAAAAAACCTTCTCTCACCCTTATTTCCCTCTCATCCCTGTCTTCCATTTGGTCCCTCTTTTAGGCCACACTCTCTACCATGCAAACCCAGCACAAGCCACTAAAACTCTCGTAGACACCCCAAACCATTCTATTCACCATAGATAGCCCTGAAACTCATCCAAAGCCCCACTACCCTGACTGATGTTGGCCTCCAGGCCCATTACCCCTATCGACATTGGTAGACTAACCGGCATCGGCAACCTTAGACAAATCGATGATGGCAGACTAACCGATGTTGGTAACTGTGGAAGGCAGACAACACAATATAGGTACACATTACCTTTATTTCTTTTGTTTAGTCTTTCATTATTTCTATCTAGAAACATTCTCTTTTATCAACAGTGGATTGTCATCCCTCAAGGAAGTCTTTACACTTCTGGGACCGAGCTTTGCTTGGCAGTCCACCTTATCTCTATCTTACAATCTCTTTTTTTAAGTCTTTCTCTCTACAGGTGTCATCCTCCACAGCTAAAGAGGAGTCCCTACAATGTCTAGATAATGGTGCGCAAACTTCATCTGGGTATCATCTAACCCCTGACCATTAATCTTTAGTTTCTTACTTCCTTTGAATGTAGAAAAGCAAAAAATAGTTTGAAACAAATGCATTAAAATATTTAAGCAAATCACATACCCTATGCTTATAGGCCTTAAGAAAAGGGTTCTTGGCAAAAACCACATTCCTAATCTAATTAATAACCAATTCACTATCTCCATACACTTGTAAGTCCTTTATTCCTTTTCTCCTTACCCATTAAAGGCCATGCATTAAACCTTCATACTCAACTACATTACAAGTATAACTAAAATGAAATATATGTGAAGCATAGCATTGTTGTTTATATGGGGAGGCTATCATGACATTAACTTCTATACCAATTTTACTTCTTGAACCATCAAAAAACATTTTCCACATCTCATCTTCCTTGCCTTCTTCCTTAGTAAGTAGAGGTGTTGGTATTCCTCATTAATGTATGTAATATACTCCTAGATAAATTTCCTCCATGAGAGAATAAGGATCATGATTATATTTTTTAATAACATATTAATCAAGAAAAAAAATTTAATGTCTTTAATTTTTGAAGAAGTGTCATCATCCACAATAGAATCCTTCTGCTCATAAACTACACAGTTCGGATTAGAACTTGTCTCAATGTAAGGTTCTATATGAAACATTTTAAGAGGTTGTGTCCTAATTGTCACCTTATTCCCATACCTTTTTATAGAGTCTAAGAAAGACCAATCAGATAAAATATATCAACCATTCTTGGTAGTGAAGTCTCTCAAGAAGTAGATTGCAAAGTGGGCTGGGAGATCAACAACAACTATATCTTGCAAGATAGGAAAACTGGGACAATCATGAAAGAAGACTTTCAAGTTTCTTATCAATCCTATCATCTTGGCAGGTATACCATCTAGTTTGAAAACTCCTTTACTATGGGTTTCATACTTTAGACCCACCTTGGGCATGATCGAATTTGAATATCCACTATCAACTATATAGTTATAGACCAACTTGTCACCCATTATGAGGGTGAAGTAGAATGGTAGAGTTTTCTTAGCTCTGATGGAAGGTTTAACAATGAAATTATGGAAAATTACAAGGAAAACATGACTTTGACCTTTATTTTAAGGAGGGACACTAGTAGGGTTAATATATAATTGATTTTTTAGGATCTCTTTTTGACCAGGCATATGCAAAACATGCCAAAGGGAAATGGAAGTTTTAGTACTTTTTAATGAATCTACATGTTTAAATAAGCCATACCTACTTTCTCCTACATTATTAGAGGAAACGAAGTTATTTAAGCCTAAGGATTTGGAGTGCTTTGAACAATCCTTCCAACATTATGATTTGATGGAAGTGTAGGAGCCTTTGGAACTTTCCCACTTGCAGCTATGCTTGGCTACCTTGTATGAGGATTAGATGAGCCAATAAGAACTTTATATCACCACCCAAATCCTTTATGTTGGTTCTAGTTCTATTTATAATTAAGTTTCCTTGATTAAGCACAAAAGTATCCTCAACTAGGAAGTTGGTGAAGACCTCTTCTGAAGGGTGTCCACCTTACTTGTATGCATCATAACCTCATCCTCAGTATATAGGAGAGGAGTAAATTCTCCTTAAAAATTTGCCTTGATACCAATTTTAACCTTTCATCAAATTACTATTAATGGATACCATATCTCTTGCATTGGTGGTAAAATTAGGATTGTATGCATTAGAAGGCCTATTAGGATTAGGCTGTCATTGGCCTCTTCCATATTGTGGTTGATAAGGATAGGAATTATTATAAGCACCTTACTGCACATTAGCTTACCTATTTTGAGCTTCCAAGGCTAGGAACATTGCTTTCCAATCAATATTATTTCCTGCCTATCAAGGGGAAGCCTTGGACTTGGTACTGGCACTAAGAGTTTGACCCATAGTTGGAGAATCAATAGAAGTATGAAAAAATAGAGGCATAGAAACTTTAGGTCAAAATATTTGACTTGGATGAGATTATTTTCATCTCTAATAACAATTTCATATTATTTAGGGAGGATGTAACCACTCATGGACTAAAGCATGATAGTAATTTTAGTGCTAATATATCTCAAATACATTTGGAACACAAAGCTAGGAGGTGGCCTCATAGGACAAGGTAGTCTATTCTAAGTATTTTGGAATATATTATTAAAATCATGTATTATTTCTTTAGGTCATCTCTTGATTACATTAAGTTGGTGTATAAGAGAGGCATGGTCACTCTCATTTCCAAATCTTATAGTCAACAACACTCCAAATTCATCCCATGACATGATATAACCAACTTCTAGAGTCCTATACAAATAAAGAGCCTTTCCCCTAAGGGACATAGTAAGTAGTTTGATAACAATGTTCTCTTGATTGATATTGTGGAAGTTACAAAAGTTGGAGACATCTCTAATATTCTCATTGGCTGTAAGATGACTTTGACCATCGAATTGAGGCACACCATTTATGGCATTGGGAGGAAAGAATCTTATGATGGAAGGTGAATAGGATTTTTCTTATTTAATGTAGGAAAAGCATGAGGTCTAGCCATTTATTCTTAAAAATCTTTAATTTATTCAACATGTTCATTTTTTTCTCTTCCCTCACTAGAAAAATATTAAATCTTTTCCTCTCTAGCAAAATCTACTAGTTCTCTAAAGTACAGATTAGGAGGAGGATATTGAACTCTAGGGGAGAGTTTAGGATAAAAGGGTGTGTCAATAAGATTGATAAGTATTATAGAGGTTGATCTAGTGAGAACCATGAACTCTTCCAAAGGCACACCAATCTATAGTTGATGTCATCAAGACCAACATTTATCTTGACAAATTGTCTTGAAGACAAGGTCCCATCGAGCATGCCAAAACTATTGTCACCAAATTTTTCACCCTAGAAGAGAGTGTTCAATTTTATTCCAAATTTGGGAAACATGGGAACATTTATAAGTATGTGGGTTTACCTATTGTGGAAATGAGCCTCTAGAATTAAAGGGCTAGCTCCCTGAATATAACTTTTCAAAGATTATCACCTAAACTAGTATTTACTTATAGAGGAAAGAGTTAGAAATAATATGAATTGAACTTAGTCTATAGAGGTTATGCACCAAGATTATATACACATGACCATCATATTCCAAGCACTATGGAACAAGGCATACAAACTAGTCTCAAATTCCTAAAAGGTTCTAACATGAGTATTTCAATATAGAGGTGAGATATGTGAAACAACACAAGATAAATGAACCAAAAGGTATGTTGCACATTCCAAGGATAATTATACACTTGAAAGAGTCTGACACATTTGAATACACTCTATATGACCTATTAGACTAATAACTCTTACTTAGATATGAAAGGATAAAGGATAGAAGGATAGAAGATTATCACTTCTTATCACTATAGATCACTTACACACTTAGATAATTGTTTAATAACTTAGAAACAAACATGAATTAATATTCAAAGGTAAAATGTGACATCAATCCAAAATGGATTCACCATACATGAATGTGGTATATCTTACAAAGCCAAAATGGTAGCTACTTATAAAACTTCTAAAAGAGAAGAAAAGAAAGAAGTTTAAGGGTCATTATAACACATGTCTAGGCATGTGAACCAATTAAATTGTAGGTGAAATTGAGTGTGAAATAGATAATTAATGCCTTACAAGCCAAATGTTCATATAAACCATGACAAATTCCTCCCAAAATGGTGCAATGACTTTTCCACCAACCTTTGTGAAACTATTTCCATCATGGACTATCCTTCAAGAATTTGAAACTAAACCAGGAGAATCAACACATAAGTACTATTAAATGGGGTTGAAACATGCTATGAAAATTATAATATGCTTTCCTAACTACTAGCTATCTTTTATACACCTGTGTTCACCATTTGTACTTATTTATTGATTTTTTGGACTTTAATCTATACATTTGGTAGTCATTGTTCATATCAAACCTCGATTGGGATTTCATGGTGGCATATGAGTTTGAAGAGATTTATTAACTAAAGGATCTTTGATCTTGCATATTTTCTCATGTGGTATTCCCTTGCCATAAAGCACATTCCTTTTTAAACTATGTCTATGATATTTGTTTTCTTTGATTGAAAATAACTCTTTGGTTCAACATTTATTTATCAAATCTAACTTAGACCAATCACATTTTTTCTTATTGGTTTCACAGGTACTCACTATTAAATCTTGAATTTTGACCTCTTACATATTGTAGGATTAAGATGTATGAAGTAACACGAGCCATAGATCATGATCTAGTCACTTGACTATGATTCATCCCCATGATTTGTTGACACATTGACTCTCATTCTCTCCATTAGACCTTCTAGATCTTAGCTCATATGTGTCATTAGATATTTTAACTTGCACAAATTTTACCTTGACTTGGTCATTAAACTTTGACATTTTGACTTCATCTTATTATTTCCTATGTCTTTGGATTGCTTTTGTTCCATCAATCTTCTCAGACTTGCTTATTATTTAACTTGTCACAATGTCAATAAACATCAAGCACTTTATAGAATTTGGGTCCATTTTCTCTATTGGATTATAATAATAGATTAAGCACTAATCTTTGATATTTTAACTAGCTTAAACATTAACTCTGATAAGCTTGTGCTAATTGGGTCTTTATCTAACAAGCTCCATGAATGTGAAATTTGTCACTAGCATGTTAACCCAAAGGATCCTTTGATAATTTGACTTTGATTTACTTTTTTATATCATTTTTTTACAATGAAGCATGGGCTATTGATCAAATTGGGACATATATTAAGTCTTAGACTTAGTAAAATATAAAGTCCTTTGATCATTATTCAGAGCTGATGATTGCTAGGTCAAGGGGCTAGTTTCTTAATGATGATATGGACTTGAGTTTTAACTTAGGTTACCTTTTCCTAGATATACCAATTAAATATTAATATATAACTTTTCTTGTTGACATCATGGCTAAACCATCAATATGAATAGATTAACAAGCAAATTAGATATTCTAACTTCTTAGGAATGGTTCATAAATCACCAGTCACCATTCCTCTACAACCAAAAATCAAATGGAAGATAATTAAGTGTAGAAGACACCCCCAAGATCAATTTTTATAAAACTTCTCTTGTTGATTGTACCAAGTACAAACTTGAAGACCATTTTTACTTGATACGCCTAGTGAAAGAAGAGAGAAATGGTTTTCTTCATTTATTATAATCTATAATAAAACTAATAACTAAAAAAAGTGTTTATAAGACCAAGAGACACTACAAAGTGTCCTCAACTATAGGAGGATATACAAGCCATTTAATGCTCAATTTTGACCCCCAAAATGACTCAAAAGGAGATAAATATTTAAAATGACGAATACCAAGGCTAATGTAAACATGAAATGACCTGTAATACACCTTATGACACAATAATAGACCCATTATAACATCTAAGGTTAAAATTTTTACCTATAGAGCTCCCAATTTGACTTGCAAGGTGAAATTTGGTCAACAATACTCTTGTAGGTTCTTGTGTAACTATTATAAGTTTTTGTGTCTTAACTATAGGTTCTTGTGTTCCAAATATTCTTTCTTATTCCTTAAATTCCACTTGAACTAATGTATTTATTCTACTTTTCCTTACCTCTAATCCTAAAATTTTAGTCTGTAGAAGTTTTCTTTCTTGATATGCAAACAATAGCTTGTCATGCTCACTCAATTACTATAAAATCCTCCTCTTTCTATTAAACTTACTCATTAAAAAAAATATCTTCCTCTATTTATTTTTCTCTATTTTATTCACACATAATAGGTTCCCCTATTTGTATTTATTCATTGGCAATGAGTTTTGTATCATCTCTTATTCTACCTCCTTTTGTTCCATTTCTTCATATGCCTCCTTTTCTTCCATTTATTCCTATTCCTCATCTTCTTGAATTCCTTCTTACATATAAAAAATTCCATTAATGGATTCTTCATTTCTATATTTTTCACCCAAATGTGGAGCTTCGTCAAAGATGTCCTCTTCCCAAGAAATGTCAATTGTGGCCACATTGGAGGAAAATTCTATTATTCTTATTCCCTTATATCTCAACCTATGAGAGTGTCTCTTTGGTCTATTATATGATTCTACTAAAAAAAAATATTTTTTAGTAGGTAGAGGTTCTATTGTAGGTGGAGGAGATATTACAGGTGCTCTAGGTATAACAACAAACTATAGTGGATGATGGGGCATTGATACAAAGAATTCCAAACTGACATCAAGTTTAGTGGAGGCTAATATTTTCCTCACAATTAGTTTAATTTAAAAATGATGGGAAAGTGTTAAAGGATTTCCTTTCTAAAATTCCTTGGCCATTATTCTTAGAAAGTGTAGAAAGTAATTAGGAACATTTATGATATGGCCATGCACTAAGTGACTCAACTAATGTAAGTTATGGGTATATAAATAAAAACATACCTTACCCTATGAAGTATTTGATGATAAATATGGCTACTTGATACCAAGGGATAGGGAGAAATAACATTTCTATGCCTTGAGATTAAAACTATAAATTATCTCATGGGCTAGTGGACCTTTCCCTAATGTTTGTAGTGACTTGTATTTCTATCCATTCTTCTACTGCAACAAGTATAATGTTTGCTTATAGTATCAATTCCTCTATTAGGATTATTTGTATTCCATTAATATTTACACTATCATTTCTTATGGTTTGATAAAAATATTGCACTATTCTCAGATAATATTCTATCAATCTTTATATTTAGACCATCCATCTTACAACATAAAAAATGGATACTACCCTAGGTTATTTTATATTACTATCTAGTCTTTGGGTTCCATAAACTTTATATCTCATCCCATTGTTACCTACTTTTTTCATTATTTTCACCTTCTTAGCTTTTGTTGTTCAAACAAAAATTGTACCCTTTATTAGGAAGCAAAATGTTGTTTTTAGAAGGGATGAGTATGAGTAGATAATAAATTTTCATCCTTCTACTAGTGTAATTATATCATTAGAATCAGGTATGATTTTTTGATTGATGTGTTGTCTATCTATCATATCTATGGAGAGTTTATATGCAAAGTGACATTAAATACCCAATTACCCCCTTTCCCAAAAAAATAACATCAAATATTCACTTTACATGAAGTGAAATTGATGGGACAATATAGTACAAGTAACAAATGAGGTGAAATAAAAGTGAATTGAAATCAATGGGGGAACATGATATTAGATGATGACAAGGCATTGGGATGACTTGGGATATAATGCAATAAAGTGTTTAAGGAAAGGTATATTTTTAAAAATTGAGTACTCATAGATAGTCACATCATAGTAATAATCAATAAACATAACAAAACAAAACATAATATTAATATATTATTATAAATTCCTAATATAAGTAGCTAGTCCATTGCATTGGTTTGACCAATAGAATTATTTATGGTAGATAGTTAATGGTACTTTGCTACATATCCTCTATGAAAATACATTAAATGGATGAAATTTAAACATGTAGGATAATTTAGAGATCATGACAAAAACATTCCTTGGTGAGTTTTCCCTAAAAGTGTTGAAGAGAGGTTTTATTGGAATGTTCAATTTGAAGTTAAATTTAAAAAATTTAAACTAATGAATTTATTTTATGTTTATATCATCATTAAATTATATGATTCCCATAATGAAAATCTCATGTTATCAAAAAATAAGTAACTAGGAGTGGAAGGATATAGGTTGTTTATGTAGATGACAAATTTGAAGGAAGGAAAGAGTCAATAGTGGCTTAGGTATATTTTATGAACCTACAATGACTTATGTATATGAAAAATTTCTTATAATAAGATTAAAACATATATATTCACTTCAACTTTGACATAATATAACATGAGAAATAATATAACTACCATGGGAATGAAGATCCATCTTACAAAATGACTGTTATAGATGATGCAAGTCTAAAAAGATTTACATGTAAATGTTGCAGGTCTAAACAGAGTTTCCTACAATAAGATGTAAGTATGTTATGTATATCTCTATATTATATAGGAATATATGTTAACCTATAGGTTTAGATGTTGAAGGTTCATATGTTTACCTACTTATATGGATGTTGTAGGTGTATATGCTTACTTACGAGTTTGGATGCTACAAGTTTGAAGTTTACCTACAACTACAAAAAATGGGCCTATAGAAATTGAAAGTGGACATGTAGAAACCAAATGTTAGAAGTTAATTATATCAAATAAACTTTGTTTCTATTATTAGACTAAGTGATATTTTATTTTACACCTTGGTATTTTTATAGGTTTTTTTTTTTTTTTTGTGTGTGTTTTTTCAATTTTACTCTTGAGTGGATAGGCAAAATAGTTTTCCATTGAGGCCATTTTATGTATTTTTTGCCTATCAACAAGCTGGTTTTCCAAAAAATATTCTGTGTGATGTATTTACCTTGGAGAAATGGGGCTGAAATATCTTGTCTAGAATTTAACAAGTTCTTATGTGAGCCAATATTCTGTTCAGAGTGTCTATCTAGTATACAAATGATTCCTATGTCTATATGAGGCTGATATTTATTCATCATATTTTTGATGAAATAATATTTTGAGAGAAGTTTCGTTTATAAATTTATATGGTGTATCTTGACCATTAAATATAACATGACTGAATCGACTACACATAGCTTGACTATTTTATTATCAAACAATTTTTTTAATCTCATAATGATCTAATCATCTATTCTAAAAATTTTCTTTATGGTCCTTATATTTAGATTAAAATATCAATTCCCAATCACCTCGATATAATTTTCTTTTTTTAATTAATTAATCATGCCATCCTTTGATACTTAATTATTTATGTGTGATTTAGATCATCTCCTGTCATTTCAAAAATAAATTTCAACTACAAGAACCTTTATTTT
Source organism: Torreya grandis (assembly GCA_037957365.1). NCBI lineage: Eukaryota > Viridiplantae > Streptophyta > Pinopsida > Cupressales > Taxaceae > Torreya > Torreya grandis. Next base: position 455,141 of record JARHVA010003096.1, on the reverse strand, counting down.
TGTTTCTTCAATCAAATCCATTCCAAGTTCTAAAATATTATTTAGAGTATTGAATTCAAACTCTATAAGAATAAAAACTTTCTTACCATAGACAAACTCATAGAGTGTGAATATTTTGCTTGTATTCCATGTGGTCCTATACGACCATACATCCTTTTGAAGATGTTCTAACCAATCACGATGGTGCATATCTATTTTCTTGGTAATTATGTTCTATAAATCCATATTAGTGACCTCTACTTATCCATTATATTGTGGATGATATGGAGTGGACTTATTATGCATGAATTCATATTCTTGTGCAATGGATGAAACTAGATTAGACATGAACTATGGACCTTTATTGGATAATATCTCTTATGAAACTCCATATCTTATAAATCCTTCATCATAAATTAATTTCACTAACTTTTAATCCCTTACATGAGTCAAATCTTTAGATTTTACCCATTTGGTGAGGTAGTCTATACATACCAAAATTTACTCCTTACCTTGAGAAGGTGGGTCTATTGGGCCAATGAAATCAATCACCCATTTTTTAAAAGGATATAATGCTAGCTGAGACTAAAGTGGCATCTCATCTAAACTTGTGGGTTTCCCCATACATTGACATCTGTCACATTGGCAAGTGTATGTAATAATATATATATGAAGAGTAGTCCAATACTAACTTATGGTAAATATTTTTTAAGCTATCTCCTTTATTTTATAATTACCCCCATAGAGTCCATCATGACATGATCAAAGGATATCAAAAAATCTATCCTCTCTCACACATATTCTCATGATTATATTAGGTCTAATGTGGAAGAGGTATCTAAAAATCTAAGAATATGGGATGCTTTTAGCCACCAAATTACATTTTTACTTGGGTGAAAAATGTATTGGAATTTGAACTATAGCCAAATAATTATCAATATATACAAACCAAGGAGTGTTAATAGTTAAATAAAAGACACGTTAGTTAGGAAAAGAGTCATATAATAGTGGACTAATTTCATCAGGATGTAATCTAGATATAAAAATTTCAACTACACTACTAGGCTTATCTACAATGGTAATTTGAAATTCATATAACAATAATAACCATATGATTATTCTACTTGTTACTAATAGTTAGTTCATTAAATTTAGAAACATGATCAATATGCATAAAGACATGATAACTAGTAATGTAATGTCATAAAATTTTATAGCATACACTACTATAAGGACATCCTATATGATTGTGTAGTTAAAATTTTAATGTTTTATATTATTGTTAATGAAATACATAGTGTAGTTGAGTGACCCTTCTTTTTTCCCAAGGACAACCCCAAGTGGTGTGTCTGATGTGTTTGTATGAATATTGAATGGTAGCTTCTAATCCAAACATATTAACATGATTGAAGTACAATTAAGTTATTGAGAGTTTCAAAAGATTTTTTAAATGCATTATTATATTTAAAATGATCATAATTTACTATGAAAACAAATAATGGAGCTGATATCTTACTAAAGTATTTAATGGACCTATGGTAAAATCCCACATGTCCTAGAAAACTCTATACATCTCATTATTTTTGTGGTGTGGGAAAGTTTTTAATTACCTCTATCTTTTTGGGGTCTACCTCAATTCCTAAGTTTGAATATGGTGTACCAATAAAATTCCTTCTTGCATGAGCATGCAACACTTGTCATGACTCAGTGACGAGCTATTATATTGAGTACTTTAGATAGCTTTCTTTAAGTTTTTGTGGGATTAATTTTAAGTGTTCTTATAGATCATGAAGTCATTGATGTACCTTTCAACACAATAATGAGATATATCAGTAAAAATTCTCAAGAATACCCTTTAAAAGGTGGTAGGATCATCGTATATCCAAAATGGTAAGAATGAGTAAGCATAATTACCCCCAAGGGAATGTGAATGTTGTCTTATTTTGGTCTTGTGGGGAAATTATAATCTAGTTGTATTCATTGAAGCCATCTAGGAAATAGAAATACTTCTTTCCAAAAAGGGTGTCAATAAAGTGGTCAATGAATGGGAGAGGAAACTGATATCTCCTTGTGTCAATTTTTAACTCTATGTAGTCTATACAAATGTACCATTTCCTTTATAGTTTATAGAAATGACTTGGCTATTAGAGATGGGGTATATGAAGCTTGCATCTAATATTTTTGTTCATTTAACTTGTATAATTTCTTGGATATTAGGTTTTACTCTTATTTGAGGTTGTCTAATAATTTTGCACTTTTCCTTAATGTATATATGATGTGAAAAAAGGTCCAAGTGTACCCAATACATATCATGATAGTCTCATCCAAGTGTTGTTTTATGTTATTTAATCATGGTGATTATATGGGTCTCTTTTTGGGAATACAACTTAGTTTTGATATTAAGGGGTTTTCTCAATAGTATATCCACTTGTTTTTATAAGGATCTCATGGATTAAATGTTTCCTAGCATATTTTCAAGGTAAAAATTATGTGGTATGAGATGATGAAAATTCTTAATATCATTTTTTGTGCTTGATGTGTCTTCTTCAAGAAAAATATTAGAAATGGGGCAATGTGTGTATGCAATAATCTTATTAATATGTTGGTTTGATGTGTACATGTTTTATATGGTGTTATATAAGTGATTGTGTCTTCCTCTTATCCTTAAAATAAATGGATGCATTCAATTATGAGAAAGGTCTGAAAGGAAACACATTCATCATCCTCCACTCTACCCATGGATATTTCGCTTCATTTGATGAAGGTTGGCTCAATGGATATAAAACTAATTTCTTTATGATATTTCCATTGGAAATGGGCATGTTTCTAAAATTGTAGTTAATAAATGCATCATTTGTATCTACTCAAGATCTACCTAAGATCATAGGGTATCCACTTAGGTTTTCTGTATTGTAATATCATGAAATAAATATGATATTTCCATGAGTCTACTATTATAATAATATCCTCTATGTATCCCTCAAGTTTTATAGTTAAATTATTAGCCATCTATTAAAAAAAAAAACAAAGTGAGTTTTACACACATTTTTTAGATGACCTCCAAAATCAAACTCTGATTCTAGTTCTTGCTTTTGTAGGTTGAGTCTCTATAGAAAAGGACTAGTTATTTTTACTTATTCATTAGATGTGCTTTTTTTAGGATCAAGACTATTATTTTATTAGTGTGGTTTAGTTTTTATGTTTGATATTTCCTAAAAAGGATATATTATATTGGGTGGAGTGACATTTATAAGAATCTTTCATAAATGAAGTTGAACATTGTCAACTTATACTAAATAAGTGGGGTATTTTATCACATCATTATTATATGTTTGTTATACTGAATTATTATTGGGATTGGGTGCATGTTGGGTAGACAATTATGTAGCTATTGGTGGAGGTGAAATGGAAAGTGTGTGCTTGTAATTAATGTTGGATATTCCTATATGTGGGGTTTTTAAAGTTATTTAAAGGTAGTTTTTTGGTTGAGACAAGGCTAATTTCCTCACCATGGCTAGTTCCATTGGATAGATGGTGGATTATATTGATAGGTATTATTTCATTATTTCCCTAGTTATTGTTTTTGTTACCATTTTTTTTGTATTGATGGTTTTTCCAATTTCAATTATTATTTTTATATTTTGGTTAGGATGGTTTATTTGAAGAATTATATTCATGCTAATTATGAGAAACAAAAATTATGAATTGAAATATGGAAAACTAGATGACATACCTGAGTTATGTGGTCTTTGAATCCATGGTTTTCATTAGGAAACATAAAATATATTATCTCCATCTCTTCCAATGGTATTAATATACAATATATTAGGATATTATTATATTATTATGGATACTTTCATAATGAAAACATGACATTTACAATTAGTTTTATTCTTGTGGTAGTCTAGATAGTATATAATCAAGGCTTGCTCCATCTATTATTAATTACTATGCGTATGTAATAATCTAAATATGTAGATAAATGACTCATGATGTCTCTATTTATGTCTTGTAGAAAATTATTAACTTATACCTTTTATAATCCATTGGTGTATTTAGATGTTGAAAATTATGATGTTCAATTGTTATAAAAACATTATAATTGATATTTATTAATTTATGCATAAGAGACATATATCATCAAATTTCAATAGCGATACATCTCTTTTAATCATTAAATCTAATACCTTAAGACATTCTTCCCTAATTACTTTTTTAAATAATGACTTAATCTATTATTTTTCCATAGTGGTTTGCTTAGAATTTTTTAGGATGAACATGAACCTTTCCAAGTAATATTCCAATGGTTTGCCTTCATTTTGTGACATTCATAAGATGTCATTCCTTGTATAATCATTCATTTTTAGTACTAATGATACTTCATAATAAATTTATCCTTCATGTCATTCTAAGTATATATTACATCCTTTCCTAAACTCATAAACTACAAGATGGATACATCCTTAAGAGTAGTTGGAAACAATGTCAGTTTTTTAGAATCCCTACTATAGTCATAAATATGACATAAGACATAAAACTCAAAGAGGAATATATTATGAAATTAATTAGTTTATATTATGAAGTTGGTTACAATGGTTAGAAGGTTTTTTTTTCATGGGTGTATCTCCCACATTATTATTGATAGAAAACTAAAAGGTTGTGGTCTCAAAGTCTTCTTCATGATTGTCTCCCATGATGTGTTGAGATACTTGTATACTAGACAATTCTAATGCTCACTTTTCAAATCCTTTGTCAAAAAATTCCCATGGTATGTAATGAATAGTGGATGTAAGTTTATTAAGAAGAGAGGAAACTCTTATAACTAGGGGTGATAAATTGGGACTGTATAAAAATTCTTTAGGATGTTCAATAAAGACATCTTGTTCAACTAAGTTATATGTTTCAATAGATTTTGTAGTTTATTTGGGGATATAATGGATTTAAATTATATTTCAAAGAATATTTGTGGTGAGGTAGGATGGAGTTGAATACCTTATCCTTGAATGTGGGGTGGACAAATTTTCACTCTTTTAAATGGTGCAAAGATGTCCTTCTCAAGGGTATGAGGATATTCCTATCATTCACTCTCAAAATTTCCTACCAAATCATTGAAAAAATATTATAATACTACTTATTATTCCTCTAATATTTTATATGAATCCACCAAAATTGTTTCTCCATTTGTTGTAGGTGATATCTTTTTTGATGCAGGTGAGTCATCTATTGTTATAAGTGATGTTTCTATTGTTACAGGTGATAACTCAATTATTTCAATAAATATTGATAAAAGTGATATATTTATGCATGTAATAAATATCCCATCTTATTATTCTAAATATAAGCTTATTTTCCAAGGTAAAATTATTCCCAAGTAATTTCGTTCACGTTGCATACAAATAATTCCACCTTCTTTTTGTGTTTTTTTGCTCTGTCTTGCATAGGGTTAGTTCATGGGGGACTTTTTAGAGTTAAATTAATATAATTTTCAATAAATTAAAATGGATTTTATAAATTATTAAATTCTCTCTTGAAATAAATAAATGTTATGCTATAAACAAGAAATGTTATTCTAAAAAGCAAGAATTTTACTTCTAGAAAGCATACAATATTTTATTCTATAAACAAGAACTTTACTTGTATGAAAGCAAGAATCTTATCTGAAGCCTTATATATTTTAATGATTGACACCTTCCCTAACAATGGCACTAAATTCCCCAATTAAACTTGACATAGTCCAATCAGTGTGTACAACCTCACAAAATGTTGTCTATATGGGTAGCCACTTGGTTTATTGAAAATGCCTATTAATTAAATTGTCAATTGAATGTATGTATACTTTGGTATGGTATTAAAACCTTTATTTTCATGCTATTATCTTTGTAATGTTAAGATACTAATGGTCACATATAGGAAACACACTTTGGAAAGTTGTAAATGACAGAATATAAGAAATATTGCATTAAGGGGAAGATACATAGTTGAAACTAAGAATACTATGAAATCTTATTATATTAGAAATGAAGATAATAAATCAACCATATATAAGATAATTTACTGATAATGAAATTAATTTATAATTATTAAGAGACATAAACACATGCATTTAGAAATCTAAATACACAACTTGAATGGAAAAGATATACTTAAAAAATAAAATTGCCACCAAAACTCTCACAAGTGGAACTACTTGGTTTGAATTGTGATTCAGATCCCTTCCTTGATTAAAAATATTTTAATCAAACCACTTTAATTATATTTATCAAAGTCTGTAGCAATAGAATGATTTATATATGAAAGTACAAAAGATTACTATAACTTCTTCACTCAAAATTCTTATATGATCATATTAATATTAATTGGAACTCCTAATCACCTAAAACTCTTCTCTTATATAGAGATATGAGGTGGTTATTATCTAATAAAATTCATAATATTTATAACTATAGGATTTTTTATAATGAAAAAAATAAGAAGAATACAAGAAGGTGTTGAGATGGTTAAAACCATGTTACCATATAATAAAAAGGGTGATTTAATGGTGTTCCCATATAGTTAAAATAAATTCTCATCACCATTCATGTTTTTAAGAGACTGTCAAATGATTTGGAAGACAATTATAATTGACAATTGGAAATTTTGTTGTGATCTAGTAAATGATCACCTCCAATCATTACTATGGGTGCACTTAGTCAGTTGATGTGGGTTCTCAACCAATTATTGTGGGTGCTCCAAAGTTCCTATGGGCACTCTATCTTCCAAAATATTGTCAACCAATCACTATGGGTATTTTTGTCACTTATATTTATACCCCTTAATGATATGTCTCAGTTTTCCTCATCCAAGTGGTACAATGGAAACATCTCACTTGATGTGGGTAATCAAATTATGAGATGAATCTTAGCTAGTTCTCTTGATGTACTCTTTGAAAAACTCTTTCACTTATCAAATTTGCATGAAAAAGGTTAAGAATAAAAAATAAAAAAGATAAAATGTGATTCAAAATTATTTAATTTACTCATATTGATTGAATTTATACTAATTATAGAAAATCAAAGCTTCTTTCACACATAACTCACAACTCAAGATAGATTGTTACATCAATGTTTCATATGCTAGGTTCAATTGGTATATTGATGTTTAAGAGGGATAATGAATTATATTTTGGAGAATAAAATAATAGAACAATTATAATACTCTCATATAATTAATAAATAACACTAGAAAAGACTTAAAATAATTACTTTTTTACATACTTAGTGGATAATCAAAGACAACATGCTAGAAAAGACCATCTTTTACTAGATAAGATCAATAATATTTGGAACCAAACTCAATTATTCAGTATGTGAGTAGGAAAATTCACGTTTTTATTGATTTAAAAGTCATTATAATACAAAATTGGCTAGGGTTTCACCATTAACTAATGGAGGTTGCTCAAAAGAGCTAAAAAAGTTACTACTTATAACATTTGGGAGAGGGGTGAGATAAGGGAATTCCAAAGGTCACTTGGAAAATTTTAAAGATGATAAAAGAGTTTAAATATTCATGATAAGGATATTTTAAATGGAACATGCAAGTTTAGGAAGTACAAGTGTCCATTCAAGTCATGAAACTCATGAAAAGTGGCATGAAATTCCTTGTCTTAGCTCATAAACTACCTTCATCATCTAGCTCTATTTGAATGTAAAATAATTAAATAGGGATATTTATGATGATTTTAATGATATGGAAGGATTTTTTACATTCCTATCCATGCATTGGTTTCATTCTTAGTCATCTATAAACTTTTAGAAATGAGTCATCACCATCTACAGTCTAAGAAAACTTCTCTTCCACACACCTTGCACACTTGGTTTCAAAAATGGATTTATTTTCTCATAAAAATACATTCATAGAGAGGCATGACATGTTTAAATACCATATATGGCCTCATATTACTTAGGTGCACCTTAAAAATCCATCCACTTGAAGTTTTCACCCTTCTCACTATCATGCTCACTATACCAGTTTTGACTAGCTAAGACTAGATATCTAGTAGGAACACTTAGGAGTTTTATCAAGTCATTAAATAACCATATTGAGTTATAATAATTTCATATCTTCCTCCTAAATTTTATTTATTTCCTTAAAACTCTCTATAACTTGCATAATGAATAAAATAGTTAAATAAAGCAAGTATGTACCATGTCCATACGGGTATGGTAGAAAAAAATTGATGAGGAAGAGAAATAAAGATTAATTTACAACCTCCAATTACTTTCATGGAAATTCCATCCAATATAGATATCTCTCCTTCCTCATTTTCTCAATTGGGTCCTTATCCAAGGGTTAGGAAGGGTTTTATGTCTCTTTTATCCTGAAGATTTATTTATAAATCTATGGCATTATAGATGATAAAAAATTTCACAAATATGATATTTGAGACCCTTATCAACTTATCCAAACCCATTATATCTCCATGCAAAGTGTAAATGGAGATATGATCATCTCAAACTACTTCTCGAGCTTGTTTCTCCATTTCTTGTAGGCTTAATGTTTCCTTTGAGAAAAAATGGCCTCCCTTGTAAATTAATTTAGTTACAAAAGATTTATAACACCTTTATTGACACCAAAAACATTATACAAAATGTTATAAATCTCTCCCATAGTTAGAAATGAAAATGACCTATCATTTAACTTTAGGCCAAAACCCTGCTAAAAAGACCTGACTAAAACCTTAAGGGATTATAATTATATTATTGATTCATCATGGTCTTATATATATGATAAAAATTTAAACACCTTTTCATATGGTCCTTTTATATTTTTTTCCATCATTCCACCCTTCTTTTTCAAAAACTTTAGGTTTTGTTCCTAAGGAAGTACCCTCTGTTTGAGGCAAAACATAAGGAACTTCCCATATTTTCCTAGGAAAACCAAGTGTTGGAGGTGTTTACCAAAGTTATTATGACCTTTCACATAAATTTTAAACCTTTTTTCTTGTAATTTTACCCTCCAACTTCTAAAAAACCCAAGATAGACTACGAACAAGCAACCTGTGTGTAGGGTTTAGAGAGTAGACTATGTGCTAGAGTATTTTGACCATGTTGAGAGGTATGAGATTTATTTAGTGATTAATAACACCTATTTACCTTCATTATACATAAAAATATATTCCTTTAGGTTCCCCAAGCTTTCCATCAAGTTCCTTATCCCTTTTGGCTTCATTTGCTTGTTTTGCCAAAACCTTGATTTTCCTGACTGGCTGACCTTTGAGAAAAAATAATGAGATATATACCTTCATGTCAAGGAATATTAAATGTTTTAGGAGTTTTATTATATCATAATTAATATTTTTACCAATTTTATAATTTATATTCATCCATTTAGGCACCTAACCGACTCAATTTATCCAAAAAAGGCCTCTAAAAGGATTATTTTTCTTGCATTCTTCACTTTCACCTAAGAATGACCTCTCAAGGATAACTATAATATACTTATATTTATTAAAAAATTTATTCACCTTCAATTAATTCTAAATAATTTTTTCATTCACCCAGAACCACTCTTCTCCCTTAGATTCTTCACCCTTACCTATTGAACAAACAGTCCCTTAGTGAAACTATATAAACTGTCATTCTTGGGCTAGTATGAAGAGTAGATGTTCAAATTAAAAGGAGTATTAAAGATTTTAGAAATATTTTATTAACCTATCATTAACCATTTTCAATTTTTTATCAAACCTTCTTTCTCCTCCTAAGCATATTCATCTCTTTACCTTCATCAGGATTGAACACTTAGCTGTAGTGCATATAGGGCCTTAAGAGGTCTATTTAAGCTTATATTACACAATGAAAATACTTTGGAGGTCATCATGGACTTAATTTATGTTTTAATAGGATTATTTAATCATTAAAACCCTTCCTATACTATTTACATTCACCTTGAGCTCATAAGACTAAGCTTTATCTCTTGACTATGTTACCTTACCAAAATGACTCATGTAGGTGTATATTTCCCTATTTGGACTTTGGTCATGTTGTGTAGTGGTAATAATTGAATAATTAAGGTGAAATAACATAGTTTTATACCTATATCCACATTGTATGGCCTAAAATACCACCTAGACACCAATGCTAGCTTACTTTTTTCCTACTTAATTGTAGGTGTTTATTTTCCTATAGAGGGACTCATGTAGGTGTCCATGAAGCTTGAAATACTATAAACCAAATTCATACTAATTATACTCATGATTAATTACATATAATTAAATCAATGGGACCACTTTAGTCATGATATTATGTTTTTATTTCAACCTTGAGATGTCAATGGTCATTCAAACCTCAAACCCTATATATATGAATGCAGGGCTTTAGTGCTTAAAAAGACATCTTTGAGGCCCCCAACAATCACTTTTCATCAATTTTATTAACCTCATATTTGTCATAGATCTTATACATGATAGATGATATAATATTTACCTATCTAATTGCTTTAAAACTCTTTTCAACATTGTTATAAGATATTCACAAAATTCCCCTAGACCTCTATTTTCACTTTTTTGGGAAAGTTTCCCTCAACTCAGTCTTTGCTTCTTGTAAGATGATTTACACCTTATTTTTCACTTTTACACATAAAACATTTTTTTAGTGATAAAACCCTTTTCTAGAAACTAAAATAGGGTTTTACCACATTTTAACCTTCCATACAAGTGCCTTCATGGCTTTGTGGTACCACCTATAGGTGTGCATTTGCATATATAAGTAGTCGGTTTAAACCTTGGAAAATGAGTAGAAAAACATATTGGTGATCACATAAAAACCCTTACCAAGTGTTAAAATTTACTCCTAAAAGTCTTAAAAGATTTAAACATCTCCCAAATTCTTCACCTTTAACATGACATCATCAGGAAGACTCCTGTAGGTGTGCATTCATTATATGGAGGTAATAATCATGGAATGGAGCAAAAAATGTGGATGAATGGCCTCATGAACAAGTATAAATCATTATAAATCCATATAATTTATGATTTAAATTAATTATATCTTAATAAAATATCCAAAACATCCATTCCAATGTAAAATCTTTTGCAAACATTTGGAACAGAGTAGGTAGGGGTATATAATGACTAGTTTATGTCATGCATGAGCTAGCAACCAAACTTACATCTCCTTTAAACATTAAAATTAAATATCTCCAGCTCATAATAATTTAAAAAAACTAATATCCCCTAATTAAAACTCCATGAAAAAATAAACAACCTCCATACATGTGACTACAAGTAAGAGTGAGCAAATGATTAACTATGAGAAATACAAGATTGAATATTTTCTTAAACATGGTGTGATGAAACCAAACATGAAAATAGATTATCATATGGAATTTATACCTATGTAACACCATATTACATCTATGTGAGACATCTATATGGAACCAACATTCTATAAATAAGGAGAACTTTGATTGAGACCTCACATGGTGACACCTTCCAACAACATGAGATAACTTGATCATAAAAACACCATGAAACATGAAACTAAACATAGAGATCATATGATAATAGATCCAACATCTTCTAAAGTCAAAATCACCAACTATATTGGATGGACCTATCGAAAATGGAGCAAAACCTATAAGGTGAAGGAAATAGTGAGAAAAGAAACATAGTCAACTTGTTAGAGATGGTTCATAAAGCATGGTTAACCAATATTTGCACACTTTTTATGTAAATTAATCTCTCTAAGTGTACTACCCCATACCAAATGTTTTTTTTCTAAGACCTCCTCAACCATGTGTATAAGCATAAACATATTGACCACTTCTATGTGCCTAGAAAGGCAAAGAAGGAGTACAATGGTTTTAGATCAAAAATGGAACTTATAGAGAATTTAAATCATGGAAATGAACCTAAAGAAGTTTAAGAGACATTCTATCGTATTCTCCCATATGTCACCTTCCCTCATGGACTGTACAATTTTCAAACTCCTCTTTTTCATTTGATTATCTGATCTCTAGTTAGATAACCTACAAGTTTCAAATGAGACTAATATTATTGATAGGGAATCTGACTTATTGGTGTTTAAAATGAGATTAGGACACTTAGACACCCTAAAAACCATGCCATTTGCATTTATGACCCCTAAAAGCCTTATAAATGATTCAAAGTGATATATAGATTAAAATGACTAAAACCAAGTTTATTATAACATTAAATGACATAAAAAGACTTATAATACACCTTATGACATAATACTAGACCCATAAAACATATAAAAATAAAGTTTTTACCTATAGGGGTCCCAATTTAACTTGTAGGGTGAAATTTAGTCAGCAAATTGGTGGATCATAGGGGTAGTATGCATGCTATACTAAAGACTAGTATATTTATCCTATCATGGGATAAGGGAGTCAATGAATTATTGAAGATAAATATTAATTAATTTCCTAAAACACATAAAAAATAACCACAACACACAAAACAAACACAAAATAAAGCAAGACACCAACAAGATTCACACATGTGCATAAGCACTTAGGGAAAATAGGGAAAATAATAGCTATGTACAAGGAGAGAGGAAAACCTTAGTATAAATGCTTAAGATATATCTCATTGATTGGGATATGAATCTTTTCTCCATCCAACTTTTAGAGTTGGAAAGAATTGTGTTGCTTGCATTGAGTGATGACATAAGGGCCACTTCATAAAGCATCAAAATTTGTGTGTTTTCTATTATTAGCCCTATCTTCATCACACTTTAAAATAATTCCCCCCTCTTGTAATATTCTTGGCATGGGTTTATTTTCAAATTATCTCTTTGTTTTATCTTAGTGATATCTCATAGTTTGCATAACTTGATCCCTTATTTCTTTAAGCTCTATCAACTCACACAACTTGACCTCCATGCTTTCATTTTCCATCAACTCTAGATGGTAAGTGAGATCCAAGGCTGGTAACTCAATTTAAATAGGTATTCTATATTCTCTCCCATAAACAAGTGTATATTGTGAGTTTTCAATGGCTCTTTTGGGGGTGATTCTATCAGCCCAAAAAATTGTCTTCAACTTAGAATGCCAAATTCTTTGGTTTTCCTCCATGGTCCTCTTGAAAATCCTCATTAAATTATTATTAGTGGACTCAGATAGTCCATTCCCTTATGGATAATAGTTATAGGAAGTACTAAGATAAATACCATGTTTTAAAGCCCACTCACTTGTCTTCATTCTAAGGAAAGCCAATGCATTATCTAAAATTATTATTGAAGGAGTCCCAAATCTTGTCATTATGGTTTCATAGAAGTATAAAAATGAAATTAATTTTCTTCCTTGATAGCTAAAACCTCCACCCATATTGTAAAGTAATTTATGGTATTTAGCACTCACTTGTGACTAACACTAGAAGGTGGGTTGATTAAGCCTATGAAATCTAGACCCCATTGTATAAAGGGTTGATCTACTTGTATTGGATGAAGAGGTAAGGATGTAAGATTTTTTTCCCATCAAAGAGGGAACATTTATAACATTTACTTACCTAATCATGGGTATCTTTAAACAAATTAGGCCAAAAATAGCCAGCTCTCATAATCTTAGTAGATGTGCTTCTTGGAGTAAAGTAACCACCAACTGGTCCATTATGAAACTCAAATAATATATTATCAACCTGATCTGATTCAACACATCTCAAAAATACACTTGATAAGTCTTTCCTAAACAAAACTCCATTAACAAGTATATAAGGAATAGATTGTAATTCTTTTGGCCCTATCTAGGCCTTGTGGACACTCACTAGTTTGAAGAAAATGGATCATTTATTGTGTCTAACTCCTCACTTATTAAGATTTAGCTATCATAGGATCATCATGAAGGGATAAAACAAATTCTTTTTGTTCCTTAAAATATTAATCAAGGTGCTCACATAGTCCCTTCCCTTTCACTAGCTTAGTTGTCTTTGATTTTTACATCATACTCCATTACTTTTGTAATCCAACCAACCCTTTTTTCATTCAAATATCTACTCAAAATTAAGACTTTTACACTAGTATTAGTTACCAATATATGAATCTTGTTGTTAGATAACATATGCCTAAACTTATTTAGACTTCTAACAACTGAAAGTAATTACTTCTCTACATAAGTGTATCTTACTTCATAGCCTTCCAATCCTTGACTAAAGAAGGAAATAGGCTAGTCCAAGTTTTCTTAATTTTATTAAGTTAGCATGATAGATATTACTTCTTCATTTCAAAAGGTATACAAATTTAATTCCTTTGAGAAATCAAGACTTGTAAGAGTTGGAGCTTGAGCAATAGTTTGCTTTATCTCTTCAAAACTCTCTTTCCTTCTTCTTGTCCAAGTAAACACTTCATTTATATTTAGAATAGAGGTTAGAGGCTTGAATAATTTATAAAAATTATGAATATACCCCCTTATGAAATTAATTTTTCCAAAGAAAATTTTCAAACCTTTCTTGTCTTTGATAAAAGTCAATGCCAAGACTGCACTCCCCTTTTTAGGAGCTATGGACATTCCTTTCTTTGAGATAATGTTTCCCAAGAGTTTTCCTTCATGTAAAATTAAAAAAACACTTATTTGGATTGATATATATTCTAAAATATCTAAATATCTCAAAAATCTTCTTAAGATGAGTCAAATTATCCTTTGCATCCTTAGCTAAAACTATGATATCATCAGGATACACGAACACTATATCATTTATTAGACCTTGAAAAGCCATATCCATTACACATTGAAAGGTTACACCATTATTAGAAAAAAAAGGAATTTTAATATAATAATATGTACCCCATTTATTAGTAAAGGTTATATTATATTTGTCTCCTTCCTTTACCAAAATTTGATTATACCCAGAATATCCATCAAGGAGTGAGAACCTTTCACTACCTACCATAACTTGTAAAATCTACTGCATAAAAGGAAGAGGATAATGATGCTTCAATAAAATTATATTAAAATATATAATATCATCACATAACCTAATTTCCCCATTCTTCTTCCTTACTAGGATTAATATTGCCAACCAAGATGAATGCTCAATAGGAAAAATGATCTTAGACTCAATCAACTTTGTAATCTTCTTTCTGATGAGAGGCTCAATCTTAGGATTGATTAGCCTTTGCCTTTGATTAATATGCTTAGAATTATCATATATATCTATGGTGTGTTTAGATAAGTTTTTATCAAATCCTTTTAAATCACTATATTCCCATGCAAATACACCAAAAATTTCCTTGCATAATTAAGTGAAAGCATGTCTTTCTTTTCTAGTACATACCTCCCCAAGAGCAAGCAACTTATATTTGAAGATTTATACTATCTATTAGTTTTATTTATTATTATACATGATTACATTTTCCTTATTCAACTAATCATCATCATTGAAGATTATCTCAAGTGTGACTAAGCCCTTAGGGAGATTGTTTCTCTTCAATTGTACAATCTACCCTCCATATTGCTGCTATAGTTTGGACTAATTGTTTAAGGAAAATTCAACCTAATATTTTATAAAAATATCTATTTTTTTTTCACTATCAAAAAATTTCCAATTAGTGAAATTATTAGGTATAGAGGGCTTTAAAATCACTTTGACATGAGGTTGGTTCTTGTCCTCTCGTATCCCCTTTAGAACATCAAACTAAGCTCCAATTGCTGCCAAACTATCAACATGTTTGTTATCCTCTCTTGGTATAGATTGAATTTTTAAGTCTTGGAGATATTCCATAATATCCCAATCTCTATGATTATAGGACTTAAGAAAGGAGTTCTTAGTCATATTGTTATCTCTCACTTGATTCATGACCAACTCACTATCACCAAAAACATGTAATTCCTTCACATCTCTCTTCCTATACCACTCAAGGCCATTAATGATTGACTCATATTATGAAAAATTAAAATTAAAACTGAATTCAAATATGAAATTAGAGTAATACCTTTCCTTAGATGGAGAAACTAATATTTTTCCACCACCTAATCCAACCTTGATTCTTGATCCATCAAAGAATAACTGTCATAAACCATCCATACTCTCATTTGGCTTCATAAAATTTGGCATGAAAGAGCCTTCTTCATGAATTAAATACACTCCCATACCATATTATTAAATGAATTTTTAAGGATCATGGTCATAGTGTTCAGCTCCCCATTCATCTAAATACAAATCAAAAACTCCTTCAAGAGAAGAAGTTGGAGATTAATCCATGTGAAGTTTTTCCTCACCAAGAATAACATAATTGACATTTGTAACTTTAGGCATTTAGGGATCTAAATTATTTGTATGGATAGGTTATGATTAATTATTTACCTTGGTACTATACTTTGTCCTAAAAATCATGTATGTCCAATTAATTTTTAGGTATCCACCTATCTTGGCTGTAAACTCTCTTGACAAACAAAGAGAAAAATATGGGGGTGAATATACAACAACCACATCATGAGGGATGGAAAAATTAGGACAAGAATGTAAAATAAAATTCAAATCCTTGACTACTCCCAAGGTCTTTGCAGGTGACCCACCCAATTTTTGAACCCCCTTAGCCATTGGTTCATACTTGAGGCCTAGTTTATCTGCTATTGACTTGGGCATAACTAAAGTACTAGCCCCACTAGCTATGATACAATTATGAACTAAAATATCACTAATGATCAAGGATAGATAAAAAATATGATTCTTATCAACTTTATTCACTTTTACATCAATGGGCTAAGTTCCATTCATCAAAATAACATTTTCAGTCCTAGATGATCCAACTTATTTACCTAGTCCAATAAATTATTTTTGAAGGATATATTTTTATCTTGGTATTTCCAATGAATAAAAAAATGATATATTCATGTTTAACTTCCTCATTTTATCCAAAAAATTATATAAGGATTGTTTGTCTTGAATTTCTCTTTGGAAGAATGAGTACCTTATGGTATAGCATGTGAAGATGGATGTGTAGGAGATGGCCTTGTATTTTGAAACTTCTATTTTTCCTAAACCTTAGGAGTTTATTTATACCCTCATACTATTTAAGGTTATGGAGATGTCAAAATAGGTCATTTATTTACCCCTTGTGTCTCTTCAACATTCCTCTTCTTAGATCTAGTGTTAGAGGACACACTAATAATCACATTGTTTAAACTTCCTAAATGATTCATAAGATTAGAATCAGTTTGTACTCGTACATTTTCCATTCCATTTTACATTGGAACTTAAAAAGTGAGAAATTGAGGTTCTTGAATACCTTTAATTATCATGGCTTAACTAGGCATTTCATTGGCATATGCAACTTAGCCTTGATTTTGGTCATAGGAAGGATAACATGGTTGTTCTTAAAAAAAGTTATTTTGAGTGGGAATAAGAGCTTTAGAAGATGATGGGGCATTGGGATTGAAACTTTGGTAAGGTCTATCTTTATTTATTTGACCTTTTCATTGAGCATTACCTTGAAAAAGAGCCTTACTTGTTTGTCCAAACTAATTTTAGGATTAATAAGGCCTATAATTTTGAGCTTGTGTCTTTTACGAGCAACCAATTCATTAGTAACACTTTGAATCAAACTCTTGAATTCCTGAATCTCATTGGTAGGAGCAAGGGAAAACTTATATTAAATATTAGGAAAAGGATCCAAGGTAGGTAATGTTATTTGACTAAGAGGATGCAAATTAGGTAATAATAGCATTGGTGGTCTAGAAGCAACCTTCCCTACTTAAACAAGACAATTCTCAGCATTAATAGCTATCTCATAGGTAGAAAGTAGTGTATTACTAGCCATGGATTTGATCATCATGGATATATCATGATTAAATAATTTTAGGTAATACAAAAAGGCATAATTTAGAGTAGGTCTCACAAGAATTGGGATCCTATCCCATGTCTTTTGAAATCTAGAATTAAAATCTTGCATGAACTTTTGAGGATCCCTCTTGATATTATTCAATTATTCATCTAGTGATAAATAATCAATCTTTTCTTCAAACCTCTTAGACAATATATTTATTATTTCATCCCATGAAGCAATGGAATCATGAGGTAGAGTTTTATACCAATCTAAAGCTTTTCATTTGAAAGACAATGCCAATAGCCTGGTGGCTACATTCTCTTAAGTGATATTATGGATGTTTCAAAAGTTTTCCATGTTTCTAATATGTTCAATGGGAATATTAGGACATTATCTACTAAAATATGGAACACTCTTAAGGGTTTCTCTAGGAATTTGGTCATATTGAGCAAGATTTAAAGGAGGTGATCCAATGCAGGCTATATAAGGAATGTTTCTAGCCATATTGGAATGTGGATTATGTGTAATAGGGTTTTAATTGAGTATCTTCTTGGACTTTTTAAACACCAACTCCCTTGAATAAGGATGAGTATTCATATATATGAATATTTTGATAGAATATAAAGGAAATTGCATAAACTCAAAAGGTATACCTTTAACAATAGACCTAGTAGTCACATTTAACATGGAAATTAAGGATTGATCAACAACCAAAGATTTTAAACTTTATTAGAGTCTTCAGGTACTAAATTTAGATGTTCTTATGACTAAAAATATGCCAAGACCAACACCAATCTTGGACAATCCTCTAGGACTTAGAGTCCCACCAAGCCTGATAAAAAATGTTATCACTTAGAGTGGCACCCCTTAAGGAGATGTATTAGTTCTCATCATCAAAATGGAATAATAGAAACATCTCACTTGTTCTGGGTAATCAAATTATGAGATGAATCTCTAAAAGGGCTAGTTCCCTTGATGCACTCTTTGAAACACTCTTTCACTTATAAAATTTACATGAGAAGGGTTAAGAATACAAAATATAAAAATCTAAAAGGTGATGCACCGATACTTAATTTACTCCTATTGATTGAAATTATACTACTTAGAGAAAATCAAAGCTTCTTTAACACATAACTCACAACTCAAGACAGGTTGTTACATCAATGTTTCATATGCTAGGTTAAATAGGTATATTGATGTTTAGGAGGGATAATGAATGATAATTTGGAGAATAAAATAATATACCACTTCTAAAAATCTCATAAACTTAATAAAGAACACTAAAAAATACCTACAATAATTACTTTTATGTATACTTGGTAGATAATCAAAGACAACATGCTAGAAAAGACCATCTTTTACTAAATAAGATCAACAATATTTAGAATCAAACTCAATTATGAAGCATGTAATTATGAAAATTCACTTTTTTATTTATCCAAGAGTCATTCAAATATAAAATTGGCTAGGGTTTCACCATTAACCAATGGAGGTTGCTCAAAAGAGCCAAAAAAATTACTACTTATAGCATTTGGGAGAGGGGAAAGATAAGGGAAGTCCAAAGGTCACTTGGACACTTTTAAAGCTGATAAAATAGGTTACATATGCATGATAAGGAGATATGAAATAGACCATGCAAGTTTAGGAAGTAAAAGCATCCATTCAAGTCATGAAACTCATGAAAAGTGGCATGAAATTCATTGTGTTAGCTCAAAAAACTACCTTCATCATCTAGCTCTATTTGAACATTCCAAAAATGAATAAGTATAGGTCTAATTATTATAATAAGATGGAATGCTTTCATACATGCCTCTCCATGTATTGGTTATAGTCCTAGTCATCTGGAAACTTCTAGAAATGAGCCATCACCATCTATAGTCTAAGAAAACTCCTCTTCCACACATCTTGCACATTTTAATTCTAAAATGGCTTCAATTTATCACAAAAATCCATAAAATGAGAGATATTACATGTGTAAAAACCATCTATGGCCTCTTATTTCTTAGGTGAACCTTATAAATCCATCCACTTAAAGTTCTAACCCTTCTTACTATCATGCTCACTATGCCAATTTTGACTAGCAGAGATGAGATCTCTAGTAGGAAAACTTAGGAGTTTTATTAAGGATTTAAATTACAATACTGAGTTATAATAATTCCATATATTCCTCCTAAATTTTATTTCATTCATTTAAAGTCTCTAGAACATATACATTACATAAAATAGTCAAAGAAAGTCATTCTATACCATGTCCATATCGATAGGGTAGGAAAAAAATTGATGAGGAGGATATTTAAGAGTCATATATAACCTAAAATTAATTTCATGGCCATTACATCCCATATAGATAGCTCTCCTTCCTCATTTTTATCCAAGGGTTAACAAGGGTTTTAGGTCTCTTTTGTCATTAATTTTTGTTCATAAAGATCTTGCATTATAACTTTAAAAAAAATCACAAATAAGATATTCAATACCCCTGTAAACTTATCCAAAGCCCTTCAATCTCCATTCAAAGTGTCAAGGGAGATATGTGCATCTCAAAATGCTTACTCAAGCTTCTTTCTCCATTTCCTACAGGATTAATGTTACCTTTAAGCCAAAATGGCCTCCCTTATAACTTATTTGAGTTTTAAAATATTTATAAAAAATTTAGTGATACCAAAAACATTCTCTAATATGTTATAAATTTCTCCCATAGTTGGAAATGGAAATGACCTATCATCTGGCTTTAGGCCAAAACTGTGCCATAAAGTCTTGACTACAACCTTGAGGGGTTAGACTTCCTTATTGATATTATTAATTATTTTCTTGATTACTCATTTTTTTATAGGTATTATAAAAATTTAAACACCTTTTCATATGGTAAATTTAAACACCTTTTCATATGGTACCTTTCAGCTTATGGTTCATCTTTCACCTTTCTTTTTAAAAAATTGTAGGTTTTGTTCACAAGGAAGTGCCCTTTGTCTGAAATAAAACAAAAGGCACTTACCATATTTTACCAAGAAATCCAAGTGTTTTATTTATTTACAAAATTTATTATTACATTTAAAACAAATTTTAAACCTTTTTTCATTCCATTTGACCCTCCAACTTCTAAAAATCCCAAGATAGATTATGAACAGGAAACCTGTGTGCAGGGTTTAGAGAGTAGACTATGTACTAGAGCATTTTTACCATGTTGAGAGGTATGAGATTAAATTAGTGATTAATAGAAAATATTTAAAATAAATAAACATAAAAATATGTTTCTTTATCTTCCCAAATATTTCCATCAAGTTCCTTACCCTTTTTGGCTTCATTTGCTTGTTTTGCCAAAACCCTGATTTTCCTGACTGACTGAAATCTGAGACAAAATAGTGAGACATATCCCTCCATTTATAGGAAACTTTAATGTATTAAGAGTTTTATTAGGTAATAATTAATATTTTTAACAAATTTATAAGTTATATTCATCCATTTAGGTACATAACCAACTCAATTTGTCCAAAAAGGCCTCCAAAAGGATTGATTTATTTCATTCTTCACTTTCACCTAAGAATGACCTCTCAAGGATAAATAAAATATGATTAGGTTTATTCAAAATTTTATAAAAATTAAATTAATTATTAATAATATTTTAATTAGCCCAAAACCAGTCTTCTCCCTTATATTCTTCATCCTTACCCATTGATCAAAGAGTCCCTTAGTGCAATTGTATAGACTGCCATTCTTGGGCTAGTATGAAGAGTAGATATTCAAATTGAAAGGAGTATTGGATCTTGTGTAAATTTTTTATTAACCTGTAATGAATCATTTTCAAGTTGTTATCAAACCTTATTTATCCTTCTAAGCATATTCATCTCTTTACCTTCATTAGGATTGAACACTTAGTTGTAGGTGCATATAGGACATTAAGAGGTATATGTAAGCTTATATTACATATTAAAAAGCCTATTTAGGTCATTATGGAATTAATGGATGTGTTAATATTATTTTTTCATCATTACAACCCATAATATACTCTTTACATTCACCTTAAACTCATAAGACTAAGCTCTATCTCCTGACTGTATTACCCTAACAAAATGACTCTTGTAGGTGTATATTTTGCTATTTGGACTTTGGTCATGATATGTAAAGGTCATTATTGAAGCCTTAAGGTCACATAACATCTATCTATACATTTATCCACCCTGTATGGCCTAAACACCATCTAGACACCAATGCTAGTTTACTACCTGCCTACTCAGTTGTAAGTGCTTATTTTCCTATAGAGGGACTCTTATAGGTGTCCATGAAGCTTTAAATACTATACACCAACATCATACTAATGATACTCATGCTTATTTACACACCATTAAATTAATGGTACCATTTTAGTCATGAGATTATGTTTTGTTTGCAATCTTGGGATGTCAATGGTCATTCAAACCTTAAACTCTATAGATATGAATGTAGGGCTTTAGTGCTTTAAAAGGCATCTTCAAGGCCCCAAACAATCAAATTGACCTCATATTTGGAATATATATTCTCCATGATATGATAAAATTTTTACCTATATATATATGTGCTTTAAAACTCTTTACAACCCTGTTATAAGATATTCACAAAATGCCCATAGACCTTTGTTTTCACTTTTTTGGGAAAGTTTCCCTGAACTTAGTCCTTTTTATAATATGATTTACACCTTGTTTTTCTATTTTTACACATAAAATAGGTTTATAATAATCAAATATCATTCTATAAACCAAAATATGGGTTTACCACATTCCAACCTTCCATACAACTGCCTTCATGGCTTTGTGGTACCACTTGTAGGTGTGCATTTGCATATATAGATAGTGGGTTTAAACCTTGGATAGTGATTATAAAACATGTTGGTGATCACAAAAAAACCATTAATTTTTTTTCAAATGAACTCTTATCAATCTTAATATATTGAAATATCTCCCAAATTCTTCACCTTCAGCATGACATCATCAAGAAGACTCATATAGGTGTGCATTTATTATATGGAGGTAGTAAACATGGAATGGAGAAAAAAATGTGGATGAATGGCCTAATGAATAACTCTAAATCATTTTAAATCCCTATAATGCATTATTTACATTAAATATATCTTAATACAAGATCTAAAACATCCATTCCAATGTAAAATCTCTTACAAACATCT
This sequence comes from Torreya grandis, assembly GCA_037957365.1. Classification (NCBI taxonomy): domain Eukaryota; kingdom Viridiplantae; phylum Streptophyta; class Pinopsida; order Cupressales; family Taxaceae; genus Torreya; species Torreya grandis. The sequence goes on along the minus strand of JARHVA010003096.1, from coordinate 432,248 downwards.
AGAACAAAGAAGGTAGGGGTATATAATAACTAGTTTATGTGGTGCATGAGTTAGAAACCAACATTATATGTCATTCAAACATTCAAATGAACTATCTCCAGATCCTAATAATTTGAACAAACTTATATACCCTGATTACAACTCCATGAACAAGCTAAACAAGCTCCATACAAGTGACTGTAAGTAAGAGTGAGTGAAGGATTGACTATGAGAAAGGTAAGATTGAATATTTGCTCAAACATGGTGTTATGAAACTAAAATTGAAAATATATGATCATATTTACTTGAAACCTATGGGACACCATATTTCATCTACATGAGACCTCTACAGGGAATCAACATTTTGTAAATAAGGAGAACTTTGACTGAGACCTCACATGGTGACACCTTCCAACAACATGAGATAACTTGCTCATCAAAATATCATGAGACATGAAAATAAACATGGAGATAATCTAATAAGAGATCCATAATCCTATGGAATCAACATCACCAACTAGATTATATAGACCTATCCAAAATGGAGCAAAACTTATAAGATGCAAGAAATAGTGAGTAGAAAAACATAGTCAAATTTTTAGAGATGGTTCATAAAGCATGGTTGACCAATCCTTTCAGTATTATTATGTAAATTAATATCTATAAGTTTAATACCACCTCCCATAGGTATTTATTATAACATCTCTTCAACCATCCATACCAAGCATAAACTTGTTGACCACTTCTATGTGTCTAAAAAAGAAAATAAGGATTTGAATGGTTTTAGCTCAAAAATGTCACTTCAAGAGCATGCCAACAATGGAAATTAACCTAAGGAATATAAATATATTTTTCATGGACTTATCACACGTGTCACCTTCCCCCATGGACCATACAAGTGCCAAACTCCTCTTTTTTAATTGATTACTTGATCTTCAGTTAGATAACCTACAATTTTTAGATGAGACTAATATATTTGATATGAAATTTGACTTATTGTATATTTTAAAGGATATTATGACTCTTGGACACCTTTAAAACTATGCCACTTACCATTATGACCCTTAAAAACCTTCTAAATGACTCAAAATGACATATAGATTAAAATGACTAAGACCAAGGCTAGTATAACATTAAATGACTTAAAAAGACCTATAATACACCCTATGAAATAATACTAGACCCATAAAACATCTAAAAATTAGGTTTTTACCTATAAGGGTCCTAATTTGACCTACAAGGTCACATTTGGTCAACATATATGTTTGCTAGGATTGTTGTGGGCTATTTCAACATAACAACACATATATTCCCATTATAATTGGCCATGAAAACATAAACCATTGAAATAAATTATAAAAATTTAAAATTAAGTATTTAAAATTAATATTTCCTTTGCATATATATCTATATCACACATTTACATGAATAAATTTATGAATCTTTTAAAATGGAAATTATAACAAAATGGAACAAATTAGGAAAGATTTGGATGTCAGATGATACCATTACAGGGGATCATCATTTCTATTATTTGGAAAATATAATAAGGATGTGGAATAATATTTTTTTGTATTATACTCATACTAGTACAGTCATAATACCATTGATGAGAAAGTAATTTTATTTTAATTTTTTGAAACACTCAAGGATGATGCCCTTGAATGGTACATGAAAACTTATTTCAAACATGCAAATACATGTGAAATCCTACAAAAATCCTTCAAAGGATACTTCCACTACCTTGATATTCCTATTAAAAGTGTTAGTATGATGAGAGAGTTAATATATAAATAAAAATAAATAGTGAAAGAGTACAATCAAATATTCAAATCAATAGTAAAAAAGTTCTTTATTGAATGAGAAGCAAATAATTGAGTGGTTTATTTATATATTAATACCATATCTATAAGAAAACATGGAATAAAATGCATATGTAGAAATACTTGAGATGAAATCACAACTAGAATCTCAATCCTAGATATGTGAAATAAACTCAGCATTAACATATAATTTTGAAACACTATAGTTAGAACTAGAATAGTTACAATTAAAAAGAGACATTCAAATGAAAGGTGATGATTTTTTACACTAATAGTTAATAATAACCCACCAAGGGAAAATATTAGGTGTAATACTTTTTGTGTAGAAGGAAATCTATAAATAAATTTTCCCCATCAAGAAATGGTAAAAAATAACATTATATGTCTACTGCCATTTAGTAACCAATATGTGGTGATACAATGAACTATATAATTTTTCAAATGTATGATCAATATCACCAACATTTATGTCCAATGATGTAAGTAGTTCCACCCATGATTCATCTGATATATTACACTAATTGTGTATATTTTAATCATTACAATCATATATACCCTACCATAGATTTAGTTGTATACTTACATGATACTAGATAAAAAAGAGAAGCCTTACTTTAACCAATTTCATCATTGTAATTACCAATGAGAAAACCTAACATACCACACCCTAGCAAGCACTACCAAAATCCTCTCACACTACAAGAATTTAAATTTCAATGTACTCACAATAGTATGTTAATAAAAATTAAGGTAAATATAGAGGAGGATGCCAAGGAGGTTACATAGGAGGATATCATGGAGGGTGAGGAAATTATCTAAGTGGAGAGGATATAATCAAATCTACAATTGAGATATAACCAATGATATAGCTAGGAGAGACCACCCCCATCATGATATAAATGTAGAAATATTGGTCATATTGAAAGAAATTGTATAAAATAACCATAGGTGGAGTGTGGATTCTATCATAGAAAAGTAAATCATGATTATTTATCTTTCCCTAAGGTGATGAAATTTTATAGCAATGGAGGAATGAAGACTAAATATTTAGTAGAATACTCCAACCATGAAAAGGGAAAAAACATTTTAAGAAGGTTCCAAAGGGAAATGATATGAAAGGATGGTGTAATGAGGTACATTGTAAAGTAGGAGATAATAATATTATGGAAGAAGAGGGAAGCCCATCTAAACAAACATATTTTTATGACAAGATGAGATAATGATGAAAAATTCTAAAAGAACATTAAGATAATCCATGGAAGAAATCTCTTAAATTTTCCATTGATGATTGAAACCCACTAGTGGAAGTAACTACCCAAAGTGAAATGGGGATAGTAAAAGAAAAATGAATTCTATAGATTTTGAATATGAGTGAAAAAAATATAATGATAGGGAATACATTTATAGACATTAACATGACCAGATAGTTGAGAAAAGCATAAAAATCATTGGATAACAAAACAAAGATTACTTAAAATAACCTATTTTGATGAGGATGAGATTGGGAACTTAAAATTAAAGGTGAATTTGATTAAAAATAAATGAATATATAGTAAATTTATTAGTACAAATCTATAAGTATTGGAATAAACAATAAATGGAAAATTAGGTACATTAAATTAAGGAAAATTAGACAAAATTAAAAATAATGTGTTTATAAATAGGAAGTTAAAAACAACAATCTTACTAGATATTAAAATATATGGTCATGAAGTTATGAATACATTATTTGACCTCAAAGAAAACACAAATTTATTATTTCATAGTACATGGGAGCTACTTATTAATCCATAAATACATGAAACATCATATGACATTGCTATGGTTGATGGAACATTATGCTTACCAATATGAACATTAATAGATGTCCAAGTGAACCTAATGGGTATAAAAATAAAATTTTATTTTGAAGTCATTAACATGTATGATACATGATACTAGGCCTTACTAAACTTATAATGGTTCATAAACTATAGTGAAAAATTGAAATTTAATTAAGAAAAAATTGCATTTTAAGGGAATGGTCTAGTAGTCCATTTTCCATTGGAAACAAGCATGGGATCCATATGGTTAGAGGTGTTATGCCTAGATGATGAAAATATCCATTTTGATGAACTTTGTGGTGTATAAACCTTAAATAAAATTCCAAAACCTAAAGATAACCATGAACCCAATGATGATGGAAAAATAATTCTTGAACATGAAGAAGTATAAACAAATTATGTTGATGGTATTGAGGATTGGTTGTATGAGGAGATAAAAATAATGGTTGGGAAAGTATGCCATATGAGTAAAATCCAATCTTTCAAAAATAAAACTATTGCATTAAATAATATGTTACCATAGAAGATAAGTTCATATAATATTAAATGAGCCTCTCATACCAAATTACTAAAATTCACTAGAATTAGAATTGTAGAAGATTACCTACAACAAATGATAAGGGTATTTCCCCAAGATTAAATAAGGATGAAAAAACTTAATGACATAATGATTATCCCCACCATAAGGTTATGGAACACCCATAAATCCATGATCTAAAATTGGAAATATTTCAATATCCTACTTAAGATAAGGTTTATCAAAGCCAAAAGTTATTTTCTTAGAAATATAGAGATATGTAGGAACAATGAACAAAAGGCTACATATTGAGAACTACAAAAAGATATGGATTGTAAAAGGATAAATTGAAAGATACATTTGGTCACAATTATTCCATTGGATCCTAGACACATATCCAAGATTGTGGAATATGCATCAAGAGATACAAAAAAAAAACTTATAAATGAGAGGAAATTAAAATGGATTTCTATTAGACCTCCAAATTTTTGGATAAAGATATAAGAGTTTGTCATGTTTTATAGAAAGTTAAAACATTCTTATTCATGCCATAATCTACCAAAAAATAACAATTTAAAAAATTTAAATCTAAATAAAAAATATTTAGACACACGAATGACTAGGAACCCATTGTCATAATCAAAATAAAACTACCTTAATTTTTGTAAAAATATAATCAAAATTTAAGAGAGGTTTAGAATTAGGTACATTTTATAAAAATCATAAATCAAGAAGTACCTGACAAGAGCATACACTAAAAAATATAAAACATAAATAAAAGGATAAATACAATTGATTGATATTGTGGAATAAAAAACACATTATTTTTATCAACCCCTTAAAATAAGGGAGTGAAATATATCTAGAGAAGGCAACCCCAAACTTATAAAAGTTAGAAATTATTGGGTTAAAGAAGAGGTTGAAAATATACTTTAATTACTAAAACAATTTGAGGACCTATTTCCATGAACATTAATTAAAATAAAAGGAGTAAATTAAGATATTGGTACCATGAAGATAAAACTAAATGAATATGCAAAACTATTATGTAAAATACCTTAAAAACTATATCCCAAATGAAGGATAAGATGAAAATTGAATTGGATAATATGCTAGCCAATATAATGATAACCCCCATCAAGGACACAAAATGGATAATCACTATGTCTATCTAAATAAGATAATATGATAAATTCAAATATGTGTTGACTATAAGGGGTTGATTAAGGTATGTTTACATGTTCCATTTATAACAACATTCATACAAGAAATATTAGAGAGTGTTGTAGGTAGAGAGATATTTTTTTAAAATAATAGATTCTATGGAAACCACTAAGGATAGACCTTGAATATCATCCCAAAAATATTCAATTGAATGGGCATCCTTTATGTATATGGTAATGCCTTTCATATTGAAAAATTATCCACTAATGTTTAGTAGGATAATGGTGAATGCATTAAGATATTTTATTCATGTGTTTTTAGGATTATACCTAGATGGTTGGACTGCGTATGAATATCTAATTTATCATGTTTAGTTATTCCATATAATATTACAAATATGTATATAACTAAACATCTCACTCAACCTAAAGAAATGTATTATTTCCACTCCATTTGGTTCATTGATAAGGCATATAATCTACACGGAGGAATTGATGGTAGATCCACTAAAAAGAGTAATTATCATAAATAAACCACATTCCAAGATAAAAACCTTAAGTCAAAATGATATTGGATTGCACTAGTTATCATTGCAAGTTTATTAGAAATCATACATCCATTAGTGAATTAATACAATATTTATTAAATAAATACAATAATCAACCTTTGAAATCAGTGACAGAATGCCAAGAATATTTTGATAAGTTAATGAACCAAAAATTTTATGCCGTAATATTAATGTTCCTTGATTGGAATATTCCATTTCATGTTCATGTGGATGCCTTTGGAATATAAATAAGAGTAGTATTGGCATAGACTCGTAGTAACATAGACAATCCTATATCATTTTCAATTAGTAAATTAACAAAGGTGGAAACAAATTATTCCACCATAGAAAGAAAGGAGCTTGATATCGTGCATGTAATTCATAAGTTTATAAATTACTTATTGGAAACCCTATTTATATTCTTTCCTGATCATGATCCACTCAAATAGTTGATCAATAGACTAATTATTCAAGAAATAATTTGTTGGTGGTTAATATTTTTCCATTAATTTGAGTTTCAAATTGTGGTAAAACATGATATGATAAAAAATGTGTCTGATTACTAATCCTACATCACAATAGGAGAAGATATAGGACCAGTTGAAGATAAATTCCCTAGAGCTCACATTTTCCACATTGAGGCTATTCCTAAAGATATGGAATGCATTGCCAAATTTCTTTCTGGCATTGAGTTTCTTGAATAATATATTACATTGGAATGAAAAAGATTGATAATTTATGTTTTCCATTTTACACTAATTGAGGGATCCTTGTAAAAAAAAAGAGATGAATTATTGAGGAGAGTATCATTAACACACAATCAAGATAATATTCTAAGAGAAACCCATGATGGGGTTGTAGGAGGACATAAATCAAGAGAAAGTAAGTGTGATAATATAATGGTTATGGGCCTATGGTGGCCAACAATGTTCAATGATGCACATGAATAGGCTATATATTGTGACATATGTCAAAGAGTGGGAAAACCTAATGCAAGAGATGAAAGCCACTCCATTTATTATTATCACAAGGCCATTTTAAAAATGGTCTATTGATTTTATTGGTCTTATTAAACCTATGCCAGAGAAAATTAATGCTAAATTTATTATTATTAGAACAAAATACTTGACAAAGTAGTAATAAGTGATACTTATGAAGGATTGTATATCTAATACTACCACAAATTTATTATATGATAATATAATTACACATTCTAGGTGTCCATCAAGTATAAATCATGATAAAAGCAAGCATTTTTTAAATATCACAATTACATAATTACTTAAACACTTTTTGATCTAGCATAGCATAGGTACTCCTTACCATCCTCAAGAAAATTGAATTTTTTAGGCATTTTAAAAAGTATTGGAGAAGGTATTTACAAAGGTGTGGAATATAGATATTGGAGATTGGTATATTTAAATGTCAAAAATATTTTGGGCTTACATCACCATGTATATAAGATTAACTAAATATTGTCCCTTTAAATTAGTATATGGTTCATAAGTGGTAGTACCAATGGAGTATATTATCAAGTTTAAGAATAATGGTGACATTTAGACTAAATGGAAATGATTAATTTCAATAGATATTGATAAAAATGGAAAATTTTGATGTGAAAAGATTAGTATCGGCACACAATAAAAAATAACAGAAAATATGACAAAAATATTGGCATGATAGACATTAAAATTAAGAAATTTCAAATTGAAGATAAGATATTACTCTATGATAAAAAAAATATATAAAAATTTGGCCAAGCTAAAGATAATATGGTTATGGCCATATATAATTGGGAACATATTGGACTCCATAGCAATAAGGTTTATAAAACTTGTAGGCATACTAAGAAAATGCTTATTTAATTAAGTGCAATTGAAAATATATACCATAGGTAGCTACGATAAAAAAAAAATAGAAATTAAGGGGTGATGCTAGCCTTATAGTCAGATAAGTTGAGTGAGTTTATTATGGTACATTATGTCATATGTCTCAGTACTTAGTTGTTTAGTATGTTACACCCCCTCCCCCCACCCCCACCCCCCCCACTATGAACACATTATCATTCTAGTTGGGAGAATCAAGTGAGGATATTAAGGTATATTATGCCAGACATCTAAGTACCTAGTTTTTTATTGTGTCAACACCCCTAGTGGGAAAATTAGGAAGAGAATAAAATAGGATAAAGGTGACGAAAAATTTTATAAATATAAAAAATGAGAAAAACATAAATAATGTTTTAATAATATAGATAAGTAGACAAAAATAATTTTGAAAATAATAGAAAAGGAATAGAAAAATACATAACTGCAAGTAAATAAATATACAAATAGAAGGATAAGTAAACATATATAGAAGTAGAATTTTTGGAAAGAATCTCAAAACAAAAGTAAAGAAAATAATATTTGAAGGACATAGTGTAGTTACATTTGTATCCACAAAAAGATATATATCGCATGTTAGTTGAAATCTATAACACAACTAAAAGTACAAATAGTTAATATGAAAAGGTGTTGATGTAATAAAGATAAGGATGCAATTAAATGAAGGAATGAGTATAATATAATTAATAAAAAAATTGATGAAGTAAATATAAATGGATAAAATCAATAAATGGTAATAAAGACACCACTTAAACCACATGATTAGTATCCAAATTATGGGAATTATATAATAAGGGATTGACTTAACAAAAAATTAAATAATCCTATAATAATGATAATCTACTTAGATTTCATGTGAATAAAAATACTTTGTTTTATATTTCTTTGGTACTAAACAAAAAGAGATGGAGGTGATGTAATTTGTGAGTGTAGAGCAAGTTAAGAAACCAAAAATTAAAAAACACTCAATTAAATTAGAAATACTAGATCCTTAGGGTTTATTTTCCATATCATCAACACTGGTAACACATGTTTAAGATATACATAAATACATTAATTCATTCTTGGTAGATATTGATCATAGGGCTATGGAACTTGAGTGAAGGGAAATGATGCAACAGGTTCTACAAACATAATAATTTATATATGTTAGAGTATGGCATCCTCCCAAGAATATAATTATATATCTAGATTTGGTTCCCCTTTTTTGAATTTATGGAAAGTATCACCAAGGTAATACTTAATTGAGCACACAAAGATTTCTTATATATGGATCAACCCTACCATATTACATCACAAATCATCCATACAGTGAGGGGGGTGATGAATCAATTGAATGACTCTCACAAATATGATGCTAAGAATAAATTCAATTCAAAATTAGTGGACAAACTCATAGGCACATTATTTAATTTACAATATCTTTCTATTCATAAAATCAAAGACCCTAGAGTACAATACACCACAAACTATTTTGCATGAAATTTTTATTATACTAATAGGCATGTCTCAACTACTATAAATAGTGTAAAAATTGTGTGGGACATGGTGACCAATAGGATGTAGTATGACTTGGATACCATACTCTATGAATAATATCATGAGGACCTCAACAAAATCAAGAAAAGTAAATAATATTTATATTGTGGCTCTCTCATGCTATTTCTAGCCATGTATCTCGCATATATTATTCGAGGCCATCAAGGGTTAGTGCAATGGGACCCCAATACCTTAGTAGGAGCCCAAGTAAAATATACATTATGATCCATATCTACAATATATTATGAGGTAGGATAATTTAATGAATGGAATATTTATCTAAGAAAATTTCACCATTTACACCCCTTCCCTATGAGGTTATTGATGATTTGATTGAGGAAACCATTATTTGAGCTAGAGGATTGCCAAAGTATCCTAGAATAGTACAATTTGATGAGTGAAGTATGAGGTAGCTCCCAATATAATATAAAATATGTAACCTTTATAGTAGATATACTAGTTTTAGTTTAACTATAGGATTCATCATGATGATATATAATTCACAAAATATGATAATCCTTGCAGCTACACAAATAAAGTTAAGGCTTAAAACCACTAACTATGGACCAAGAGCAGGAAATTACCACTTTTGTAGTCAAATACTCCACTATGGGTAATATATTATGGGAAGATGAAATGTAATCTAAAGGAACTTCCCCATATTATTTGATGTAAAATGGATCTAATATAGGGGAGGGGGCCTCTACAAAATATAAAATAAAATTTCAAATAGAATAATGGGAAACATCTCCTACATCATCTATGATAGTAGGACATACCTTGTTACAAAATAGTGTGGAAAAGATAAAAATAAAAATTTCACCACAATATACACAAAATGGAAATAAAAATAAAAAAGTGGTTAAAATAATAGGTCTTAAATAAACCTTTATGACATATTCAAAAGCAAAATCATTAGAAGAAGGGAAAAAATAAGAAATATATACAAATAAATAAATGGATATCATAGTAGTAGTTACTAACATGAAAACACTCATAGGGATGTGAAAAAATAAAGTAGGCATATCTATCTTGGGAAAACTATATAAGGATGCAAATACAGAGGGTCAAAATATAATAGTCAAATCAATTTTACACTATACAGAGCTTAGTCCATTTACTTTGGATGATACACTTATAAGACACCTTACTTACCTACATGAGATTATAATAATAAAAATAAAGTTAAAATAAAATAATCTTAGATGACACAATAAAAATACCAAGAGGAGGCACTCAATAAGGCATATGAGGATTTAGCTATGTTTCTTATAGATACAAAAAGGATGAGACAAATCCAACAAATAGGGTCAAAGACTAAAGAAAAAATTAATTTTGTAGTAGATAATTTGGAGAAACAAAATAAAATCTAAATATTGAAATAATTTTAAGATGATGAAACATAGCAAAGGATAGAGCTATGAAAATAACTAGCCAAGAAAAAATAAAAACAAAAGAAATTTAGCTAGCAAATCAATGGGCTAAAAAAATCTAGAAAAAGAGAAGGCATAAGAAGAGAAAAGAATTAAAAAGAAAAGGAAGAGGAAAGGAAAGTAGAGGAGAAAAATAAATTAATAATAGAAGAGGAATAAAAAATGATATAAAAGGAGGAGAATAAAAATAAAATAAAAGAGGAGAATAATAAACATGCATGTTATAGTCAATTTCAGTACCCCACATTTAAAACTTGTAATTTTTAAAATTCTCACATATGATGGCCTGAGCCATGAAATCTAAAATTGCTTGGTGGGGGATGACTTGTTTTCATTCACTTAACACTTATTTTATGTGTGTATGATTTAATGTTATATAGTGTTATATTATTTGGTTTAAAAATTCATAATATCATTTAAGAGGATTAATCATTGCATAAACTTTTGATCAAATTTACCAAAAAAGAGATTTTTATTTGCATTCAAAGGTTTTAAATGATGTTTTCATATAGTATAATTTTGAACATCCATGGAATAATGCAATTTAAAAAAATTTATATTTGATTTTGATGAAATTGACACAATCATGTCCTTCTATGAATATATTCATAGTGCATTTTTTTCATGTGTTCATTATACACTTGCACCTTATGGCTCAGTCATGCATACATACTTGAAATGGTTGAACAATGTTAGTAACATATATCCAAGATTCAAATTGTGAAATTAGGGTTTACATGGTTTATGGTATGAAATCAATGATATTTTTTATTAAGAACATTTGGAACATAACTCATATGACTTGTTTCTTGACCTAGCCTTGATTAAATATTATATTTAGGGTTATAATTGGCATGTTCATTTTGTGAAGTGATTTGGTGTTAGATATTTTATAGGCATATTATATCAAATACATTTAAATTTAAATCTAAGGATATTGAAAGATTATTTTGTACATGACAAACCTATAAATTTAAGATTTGTCCCTACCTTGTTTTAGTAAAAGGTGTCTAAGGATTTGGTGTTTGGTAAAATTATGTTTGCTAAGTTTGTTTAGCAATCATCAAATTCATTATTTAGTGGACTATCTAGATAATTATATTATGATACCAATTTATAGGACATGTTGGCCATAACCACATTAATTGTGTGCTTTGGAAATTAGTTCACCATAAAAGTGTTAGTTACTACCATTTTATCCTCATTTAAATCAAGCTCTTCACAAAAGGCAAACTCTAAAAAATTAGTTTTTAAGGGCCAAGTGAGGAGAATTTGGGTCAAGAATACTTAAATTCAATTCACTCAATTTTCTTGGTAGGTATGTAATCAATTTATTGTGTTTTTTTTGATATTTTGAAGTGCATATTGAGTGAGGAAAGGCATTCTTACTTCACATTTGTTATTTCTATTACATGCATGTGTTTTATTTGGTGTACACAATTTTTTATGGTTGAAAGGTTGAGAGAGTTGGTTGAATGTAAACCATTATAATATTTTTATTATTTTGAAGAGGGATAACATTGTTTGGTTGAATATATTGCAATCAAATATTATCTTGTTGGTTTGTGCAAGAAATGGGCATTTTGATTAAAGCCTACATAAAGAAGTGATCTTTTTTCATAGAAATAGAAGGTTTTGGGTTTTCATGTATGAGTAAGGGAAATATAATATTTCAATTTGTATGTTTCATTCTTTGTACACCATGGTTTTTAATTTAAAATATTTTTTAAGTTTTCTAAGAAAAGGTTGTTATTATTTAAACTATGTGTAAATACAAACTTCATTTTCTTTAATATTTATAGTCAGATGGTGTATTCAGAGTCTTTCATTCGAAGACCATGCATATTAAGATTGTATTTTTAAGTTACACTCAATGTTTATTTTTTGTTATTTATGCAATCACATGTTTCATTTATGATATGGACCTTGTTTAGCATTGTCACTATGATATCATTTACAATCCAAGGTTAATTGATCTATGTGTGTCATAAAGTGGTGAATAATAAAATGGTTTCAATTAATGCATGAGTAAAATCCTTAAGAACTTGAAAGCTAGTTTTTGTGCATGAAAATAATATTATTAGGTTGATGGTTTTCTTCATCCATATAACCTTTTTTTTTCATTCCTTTATAAGAAATTTGGAAGTCTCATTTAGGTGACTACTTAGATGTAGATCTTGAATAGTTTTGAATCTTTTTTTTTAAACCTTCCATTTAGTTTTAGATACCTACACATAAATTCAAAAATTTGTTAGAAATAGAAGTGAAATATGAATGTTATTACATTTTTGGAAATAGTTTTACATCTGAATAAATTTAACCTTGCATAAAATTCTAAAATGGAGGTTGAGATGTTTTAAAATTAAATATTTTGAATAATTGATTCTTATACATACAATATTTTATTAAGATGTACTATATAGAATGATTTTTTGATTAAAAAAACTAGTTATATTGGTGTTCTTTGATCTTTACCTAAGTCTACATGCAACACATCGTAGTTTATTTTCATTTATGAATATATGAAGGTTTAATGTGAAATTTTACATGAATTTTTATCACTTGGAAATTCTATTGATTAAGGTTTGGATATAGGCACGTCAAATGATATTTTGCTTAATTATCATAAAAAATAGGTAGAATTTCATGAATCATGTGATCCTCAAAAACTCATACAATCACTAAGATATATAATATGTTTTTGTGAATTAGATATTTTATAAAAATTATTATATTTGTAGGATTTTTAGAGATAATGAATAGATTTCATAGGAAAAATGTAGTTTTAAATCAATTTTATTAGTATAGACTTTTTACTTTCATCATTTTTCCTACGTATTTACTGTTAGCTTGTTTAGGTTTTTTTTATGTACATTGGGGAAGTTTATCCCACATGTATGAGGAAGTTGGATTGATGATTTTCTTCCACCTATTTTGGTTATTTATTCCCACATGCATGGTATGATTGGGATTCACCTATCTTCCACCGATATATGTAATATTCACCTATTCATTCATATGGAAGATGAGCTATTCATATGGAGACATAGAGGATTTCTCATTGTATGATCTATTTGTGTATAACAGACTAAGATATTGTTTGAGAAATGCATCAATGGATTTTACTATGGTAATTATTTATAGATTCGACACTAGGTGAGAGTTTTCTAGACTATTTCATGGTATCATAGCTTTAGAGTCTTCTTAGAATACATTACCCATAGCTTCCTTCCCACACTCCACTAAAAATTATTCCTTGTTCTAGATGGATTTATTATAATTTTGTTATTTTCAAGATCAAAATCAGATTTTTAATTATTATTTGGAATTCCTGATCATTTTTGGATGGTCCTTATGGAAAATTAAATTGGAATTTCTATAGTCATATTTTTTTATATATTCAATTTTTCAGCATTGTGGAACATGCCATATTCTTAGAAAGTTTTTTCTTAAGAAATCACTTTTTTGTGCATTTTTTTATTTGGTTACAAGCTATAACACCATCGACATTTTTTTCAACTATTTTCATATTTTATTGTAGGATATAGTACTGCAGACATTGCTTCATGTCTGGTTTATTTATTACACCTCTACATTGTCACTAATTCTCTATCTATTTTCCATGGAAAACTACTTTTTTCTCTCCATGGAACATCACCATTTTTTTGGTAGCATTCTAATTGCTGTAATGGTTTGTGGAATTCATCTTTTATATAAGCATGTCTATTTTGTGACACCCACTAAGGGATTTTCCTTGCCTCAATAGAATGATAGATTTTATCTTGTATTTTTGCTTTTATGCTAGGGTTTCTAGTGATGTGTTTTAATTTGCTTATTTCATAGCAAGAGGTGATGGTCAAGAGCATGTCAATTTTAGACCGATAGATAGGATCAATATTCATTGAAATACTCCCTTTATTTTTTAGGTGATGTCAATCCCACATTAATCAAATCAATTAAAATGGGGAAGTACTCATCCTCATCCTTAGCCCCCTGGTCATACGGTTATGTTCATAAAAGGGTGGGGGATTGATTTTTGGTTCCTAGTAGTGGGGGCTTAACTTTCAACACTTTAAGTACATTTACATATCTCTCATAAATTAATTATTTTCCAAGAATTTGAATTTTATGCATTTTTATTTGACCCATTTATGATGAGAAATATGTATTAACTAGATCTTTTGATCAACAACTCAAAATTGACTATTGTTTTTTCAAAATTTTACGTTTTTTAATTTCTAAACTATTGGTGTCATTTATTTTATAAAACTCACTAAATTATAAAGTACCAAATTTGAAGGTGGTGATACTATAATAGTCATGTGGGTTTGTTATTTCATCCTTGTTTACCTTCATGTCTATGTGGGGATTTACATCTTCATCCATTTTTCTCTCCCTTATTTTTTAGAGAAACTCTCATGATTTATGATGAATTATTTGATAGGTTGATAGTATACTTGTTTGGAGTTATTTTATTGTATACAGTGATTATTTATTATAATTAGTGTTTTTTAGGATATATTATAGTCACACTAAATTATAAAGTGTCATGGGGGGTTTGATTTTATATCCTAGTCTACATTCATGTGTATGCACCTTAGTTTGTGCACCCTTTAGTATTTTAGGTGCCAATATCTCCCATCACCACCAAATCCATCTTCTTGAGAGTTTTAATATGTATCTTTGACACTCCTTTTCAGTAGCTAACATTCCCCTACAACTTGAGTTGTAATTATTTTGGTGAATCCTAGTGTCATCTTGTCTTCTTTGATAGTTCAAAAGTCTATTTAAACTTTTTGTAGACCTTTTATGGTGCATATCGTATCATCTTGTCAGTGTTCAAATAGTAGATGTAGCTCATACATAATTTTTCATCCACTCCACCCATTCATCATTATGGGGATTATGTATATAGGTACTACATCTTTGGTGTTGAGTGTCCTTTACACCTACTTCAGTGATGTTTTTCAACCCATCTAATATAATATTTGACCACACTTTCCTTTTCCTTTTTACTTATTTGTTATTTTGATCTCCTTATTTAATAGTTTTGTTTTTTTGTGTAGTTTTAAATTTTTAAACTTTTTTAAGTGCTTTATATATTCTTCCTTTATACATAGGTATATTATTTAGGCACTTTGTTTATCAGAATGCATATGAGGATTGTTATGTCCTAGTGGCATTCTTGGTGAATTTTTGTGTAATGACACTATTTTGGCATCATCACCAGTCTTCATGCTCACTTTTCATCATTTTTAGTCAACTTATTTAGAGACTTTCATTTCCATCTTATCCTAGTCCGTCATTGAGGGAGGGTGTTTAGATAACACTTCTCTTAGGTTCATCATTCTACCCAGTATTCTGGAGTGAAATGTTCATGTTTAGTGATCCTTTTATTTATCACCATTCCTAATTAAATTAAATGGTTACAATGATTCAACATCCATAAATTCCAATAATATGGATCGACATCTATAAGGACACTTGGATTCATACTACATAATTTTTGTGTGTGCATGAGTACCTCATTATTCCTTGTTATCAATACCTATTTCCTCTACACACCTAAGCTATTCTTAAGGGGGGCGTTAATGTAGGAATTCTCCTTTAATGATTTTTCCTACATGTTTGTTTTTAGTTTTATTAGGTAATTTTTGTGTACATCAGAGAAGTTTATCCCACATGTATGATAATTTTGGCTTGATGACTTTGTTACACCTATTTTTAGGAAGTTATTACCACATGCATGGTACGGTTGGGATTCACCTATCTTACACATGTATACGTACCTATTAACAATGTCATTCATATGTAATATGAGATATTCATATGGAGACATAGAGGATTTTTCATTGTATGATATATATGTGTATAATAGACCTAGATATTGTTTGAACGATGTATCAATGGATTTTACTATGTTAATAGTTTATAGATTTGACTTTGGGTGAGAGTTTTCTAAACTCTTTCAAATGTGTCATAATATGTTTGAATGAATATTTGATAACTCAATATTGTTCCATGTCTTAAGATTCATAATATGTTTATTGTATGATCCCATTTTGAATCTATGTTTCAAAAATTAGAAAATGGAACTTGGTATGGGAGTAAGTAAAAATTGGTAGTATGTTGTTAAATAAAATAGTTGTTTGTTTCTTATTATATTTTTTCTAGTTAAGGTTGTTGTACTATTGAAATCATTTATCATTTCTAGGGTTCTTATTTGAGTTATTTTAAATTTAGAACTATGTTAATTTGGATAAAAGATTCAAAAGTTTATAATATAAATGTGTGGGGGTAGAGGTAACTTTAAATAATAAAGTGGGATTCCATCATGAAGCAGACATCATGATAGGCCTTTTTATGGCCACATGGTTGTTAGTACTTTATCTCAAACTTTTCATTGTGGATCTCATATCTCTATTGATTTTGATGTGAAAGATCCAAAATTTTATAATTTATTAGACAATATACCATTTTACTCCTTTAATATGTGAGGTAATGATTTTTATAGACGTTTGAGATGAACCAGTTGGATATTTCATCCTTTTAGATGAATTACACCCAAGGAATATTCTCAACACATACACAAAACTCTTGATTATGTTATTAATATGAACCCTATTTTCAATTATCTCAATTTTATTAATCTTAACCCAAATCTTGTTAATCTTAATCCTATATTATTTATTATATCTAGGCATGTTGCATCTATCCCTAAAGATCTTGCATCAACTACTAAAATATGTATTGGTAGTCCTGCATCCTAACCCATGGTCACTTGAGTGTTGAATAAATTTAAGCTCAAGTAGATGATAATTGTGGTGGTACCAATACCATTTAATTTATTGATTCACTCCTATAATATACAAATTAATAAATAAATAGGGGAGCACCATTGATATGTTTGGTTTTAGATGGTGATTCTGATTGATAGTATTTGTAGTATGTTGTTTTGGTTATGATATTTATATTTATTTTATTGAGATACTTACCATGGGACATGATTGTTAATATTTTTTAGTTTTTACCTTATTTATAGTAGATGTTAATTACTCTTATACAACTATAGATTTGATATCATGCTAATTTTTGTTGGTATTTTTTCATCTTATTTAGTGAAGTTTTGAATATTTTGATTAGTTTTCATAATGGATATTTAATACTTATCTACAGTAGTATTTTTTTTAATAGTTCACTTACTTAGCATTTGATTATATGGTGTTAATGATATATGATGCTTTATATTTTATAATTTAGAATAGGAAATTCAAAGTGCAGGCAATAACTGAAGTATATCAATCACTATAAAAGTTATTCTAACTTACACAAATACTTATTTATTGGTAAAGAGAGATAAATTGAACAATTAATAATTAATTAAAATAAAATAAAATTTACCTTAGTTTTTAGCTCAATATACTTCCCAAAAATTGAATTAATTTGCCCCAAATTAATATGCAAATGCACTTGATAAATTAGGTTGTTTAACTTGGCTCTAGACTTGAAGCAATGGTGGATAATAAGAATGCCTGAGGAAAAGTTGGAAGTATATAATTTATCAATTTATTATTGTTCTTATTATATTACTTACATGGAGATGCATGTGTTCATAAAAATTGTGATAGGAAAAATGGATGGCTAGATTTAAGCCATGGTGGAAGGTTGATGGAGAGCTAAGGATTTTCCTATATATTTTAATTTTTTCAAAAAACTTAGAATGTCATTAGGGAAGGGCTCTAGGAATTTTAGGAGCCTATATATCCCATTAGAGTTTATGAACATGGTTATTAGGTGGTTTAAAAAGGTTATTTATAGGTCAAGTTGGTAGGGTGATTTAAGGTAGTTGGAGAAGTGAACTTAAAATTCATGAAATATTGTGAGGACTTGTTAGTGTTAAAAGATGTGATAAGAAAGGAATAAGTGAAAATAAGCGAGTGATTAATTAGTGTGGGATGGATAGAAATGTTTGTATGTGAGTTTGGAATGAATGGGATGATAGATTAAGACTATGATAAATAATAATATAGTGTGATTTAGTTAAATTAGTATTGAATTAGAAAATGATATAGGAGTGACCAAATTTGGATGTATAAATTTTGCCCCTCTTTGAAATGCAGTTATGACTGGAAGAAGTAATGGCATTTTAAAAAAGAATATTTTCCTGGATTTTAATAAAATTGGATATATGATTCCCCTTCAAGGGTGCATACAATGAGGAATGATATGGATGGTCATTCGAAAGGAAATTATAGGTGGGATACAAGAAAAAACATGATAAGGAGGGGATGAGATCACAAAACTTTATGATGGAGAAAATTGAGGGGATGAGATGTGATACTATTCTTCCATTTTTATATCCCACTTTGAGCTTCGATTATGATGTAGGAGCATCAAGCAAATAGAAATCATTTTTGTGTTGTTGAAGGTCATATGTTAGTAGAGGTCAAAGTTAGTCTATTTATGGATGTCAATGTGATTGAGGGACATTATAAGGTTCATTTTTGTCTTTTAAGTTAAATTGGGTCAATAGGAGTGAGTTTGATATGTGATTTGAGTTTTCTCTCCAAAATTGTAAATTAGAAAATTCAAATATTTGAACTTAGCCTAGGAGGATCACAATCATGGTTTGAAATGGTTAGGTGAGATCAGTTGGTTCAATTGGGTCTAAGGAGTCATTTTAATCATGTTTTAATTCATTTTTTGTCTAAAGTCCTTAAGGTGTTAAAGTTAGGAATCATGTTATTGAGAGTAATCATCCTTCTTATGTTGGGTTGACCACCTTGAGAAAGTCTTGTCTTGTAACCACCTAAAAAAACATAAAATTTGGGTGGAAATTAAGTTTTAAGTAGTTTTATCATGTAAGAGAGAGATATAGAGAGAGGATATAACTCTAGGAAATAGGAGGGAAATTATAACAAAGAATAATGTAACAACACCACAAAGAATATTGACAAGTCCATGAATGGACTACAATATAATAGATGATGCTCTAAATGAATAAGAAAAGATTGTTGTTGGTATGCCTATGCTTAATTTTAATAGTTTTTGAGTGATAATAATTATATATTATATTTAAAATTCCTTGAGGCCATGATCAAGTCATTTGTTTGTGTAATTATAGGTTGGAGCGAAGGACTGTATGTTACAGTCAAGAAAAGGAGGATTTTAGTGACTTTTTCAAGATTAGTGAGACAAAGATTATCATGAAATTAGTTATTTAATGTGTATAGATCATATTTACCTTAATATTATTGATAAAAATGATTCAAAGTGGATAATATTAGTGAAAAGGACACTTCTATCCATGAAACCCTACAAACATTTGTGACAGTCAAGATTTGAAGGTGAGTTGAGGAGATTTATTGCACTATAGAGTGTGGTCTTTATTTGAGAATAATTTGTAGGAAAAGTCTCCTTAATGGTATATTGATCCACCTAGTTATAATTATATTTTAATTAATAATGGAAAGTGTACATTTAACTAAAAATAAACACTTATTGCATAAGCAAAACCCCTATCATTACTCAGTCTTGTATTAAGAAAGATCATAGGTGTAATGAAGAAAGTGAGTGGGGGTGAAGTTGTGGAGTCTTGGTATTAATAGTGATAAATTTTTTGGACAATATTAATTTAGAGTTATAAAACTTTTGGAATTGAATATAACCCTTAAAGATGACACAATCCTATATAGTCAAGACCCTTGTTTTGCACAGTCAAATAATAAAGAGGAAGTGTATATGCTCAAGGAAATGAATGGGTGTTGTGTTAGTGAATTTTTAGTTTTAATAAAGGTGTAAAACCATAAATAATAAACCATGGTAAAGTTTGGATCATCTTGTAAGACAAATATACCCTAAACCCTTAGTCTTATACAGTCATTTGAATAACACACAAAACTATGTAATTTGAGTGTTAGATTACACAAATGGATTGATAAAAGAATATTTATCATTGGTAAAGGTGTATCTAATCAAAATATACCTAGGATAAGTCTTATATCAATTTTAAATAGTTACAAACAAAAGACATTGACTTTTGTATCCTCTCAACCCCTGCAGTCATCAACCTAGTGTTTAGAAACCAAAAAGCCCATAAAATGAGTTATAACTGATGGAAAATTTTGAAACTTTGTAATATTAATTTTTTTGACATGTATGAAAGCATCCAGGTGGTTATAGTTTGGTATCATATGGTCTAGTATGGTTTTGATGGATGGGCTAGTGTGTAGAGGGCTAATAGACCTAATTGAGAAGATGCTAACAAAAGAATTATTACCTAACATGAAATTAGACCTTGAAAATTTATGAGGAATTGTAATATAATATTGGGTGATGAAAAATGTAATTATTTTCTCAAATATATTATGTACCTATCCATACAAGGAGGAAAATCCCAAAAAAAGTTACAATGGCATGGTGGCATTAAAGAGGTTAAAGAATGAAAATGCATGATAGAGTGTGATTTAGTGGTGTGAAGGGGTTAATATAAGCTTAATTTTATATTTAAATATAAAATATAATGTTATAATGTCTTCATGACACCTAAGTTAAGACTTAGTGCTTTGAACGTTGAGTAGTGAGCTAGTGTGAAGATAATGAGTAAGAGAGTGTATTCTTGATGAGGAGATGAATAAAAGGATGCAATGGGTGAAAGAATGAGTAATAATAATTTATAAAGTTATAATTAAAAATTTAAGTGTTTCCAAGGTGATTAGAAACCAAGGTTATGGCAAAGGAAACTATATAGTTTAATGAACAAGTTGGGGGACATCAATGCAAAGTTGTTCCTTGAGAACAAAGCTAGGTATATGAAGTTGAAATAAAGATTAAATATCATTGGAAATCAGATCTAGTATGGTGATCAAGATGATTCTCTCAAGTAACTCTACATCACATTATCCTCAATGAAGGATTGAGGATTTGATTTTATGAAAATGTAAACATGAATGGGTTCACTGTAATATACTCAAGTGTGCCAAGTATCTACAAGATCACCACAAAGTGAACTGGCTACTTCTTGTGTCTTTCAAGATCATTAAGGAAACGTTTAATTGGAAGGAGTAGGTGAAAGTGGTGGAGTAAGATCCTCATCATCATGAAGTATGTCATACTCAATATTAATACTATAATTAATGTTACTTTGAGGTTTCAAAGCATTACATTTGGATTTATGGATGTGTGCGCATGCGGTCCATACAAAGACTCATAGATGCTTGATGGAAGGTGTATAATTATAAATTTAGAATGTAAGACTAGATAATAAATTAAACATTAAATTATAATATAAAATAAACTTAAACTCAATTATATAGAATCAATAATAAGATAAACTTTAAATAAATACTTATGATATGAAATGCATTTTTGTTTCCTTCTCTATTATGTGATTAATGGTGGATTTGCTCTTGGGTGCTAATGTGGATGTTCAATTCCTTTACAAAGTAAATATAATTGGGAATTATTTTGGGATGAAAATAATATGGATGGATTTTGATTTGATTTTATTTGATTCACTTGAAAATTTTATATCACTTCATTAGCTTGAAGGTGGATTATTGAAAATGATGGATTGTGCATCAATTTATAGTCTTGAGGGTGGTCAATAAGATGGTTGAGGATAATATAATTTTTTTGAATTATAATAATAATAAATGGTGTGTAATTAGTCCTCATCCATAAGAATGATGACCAATTCCATGGGTTGAGAAGAAAGGGAAGTTGGTTGAGTAAGTCAGAGAGAATGGGTTAAATTAGTTGTTTGAGTCATTTTTTTGAGGTTGAAATGTTCTAATATAACTCATAAGGTAGTTAATTAAGTTTAGTAATTAGTTGGTTGAATCATCACATGGTTGAGACAAACATGGAGGATGTCTAGATGAGAGGGAAAATATGTATTTTAATTAGTTTTGAAGTAAAATATGTATGCATGATTATAATTAATTAATGAAGAATTAATCAATTATTTAAATTTTGGAGAGAAGTAATGTTAATTTGCATTTGAATTGGGTAAGGTTAAGATTTAGTGTATCAAAGTGAATTTAAAAACTAAATGGTGAAATTTAGGTGTCCACATTTTCCCCTCTTTAAAATGGTGTTGTGATTAGAAGAATAAATGCCATTTTTTATAATAATAATAACAAATTAGGAGGTTGATGATTGTGGAGAAAAATTTTCCCTAGGTAATTAAAAATTAATGTGATGATGCCCTATCAAGTGTTCATGTATTAAAAATTGGATGAATGTTTTAAATGATGTAAGGGAAGAGAAAAAGATAAAGTGAATAATGACCAACAATAATGGAGTACTAATTTCAATACAAATGCTTGCAACATTGTAAAGAGTTCATGTAAAATGAGTTTACCCAAGCCATTAAAACTAGAGAAGAGAGTAGAAATATAATATTTTTATTTAAATACTACATGCTTGGATAGTGCTCAAGACTCAAGGGTCACACGAGTAGATGTGGGAATAATGTATCCCAATGATGGTAAGATACAAGTCATAGAATAAAAAATATAGATGTTTCAATGTGGATAAAAGTTTACGATATTGATAGTTACAAGCATTGATATATATTTATAATAATTAAATTAATAGATGGCTTTTTTATGGATGATAGTGACTGATCTAACCTTAGATACCCTATGTAACTGAGCATTTCCTACATTGTCCGGATGGACCTCAAGCCGATGCAATTCTCCTAATGTAGGAAGAGATGTAAAGATATGATATAATATAATATTGATCCATGGATGTTATTAAACCACTTAGGTTAATGCTTGCACATTGTGATTGGTTGTGATGATGAATTGATTCCTCCTGATAAATTTGTTTAACCCTAAAATAGATATGTATCCTAACTTTGGAGTAGATAGATTTAAGAATATATAAATGATAATGTACAAGGGTGATAACCATATCTATAGAAATACAATTAAATGTTAAACTTAGATATAAACATACATTAAATTTTTTATGTTGATAATAGGTTAAATATAGAAAGTAAAACTATGATATGTATGTAGATAATAAAGAAGTAATATACTTAACTAGTTCTAATGATAGGATAGTGTTGGATCTATAACAAGAAAAATTTAGGGTTGAAGATGATTATAGAACATTATCCCAAATTTGGATTTGATGCTTCTAGAGATTTGGACACTAATGTAAGCCTAGGATGGTTGTGTCGATGTTACTTTCTAGGTTCTATGCATGTTTCATGTGCAGAATACCTATTGAAAAAGGATGCAAACACCTGGATGCTTTTGGGTTTAACTTTACCTTCACTCTAGTGCATTAAAATTCTGGTCATGGACTATCTCTCCGCATTAAGTTATAAACCCTATTTCTTCATCTTCATGGTGGTCTTAATGAAATAGGGTTAGTGGACACATAGTGTAGAGCTAACCCTAAAGACCCCTTTTTAGTGAGAACTACCTACATAGCTAATACTATAAAGAGGGCCTTAGACTAATGCATTTCTCCCCTCCATTTTGGCTTGTGTGTGAATAATACAATATGTATAAATAAAGTACAAAAATTATCTAGCTTGTAACTTGGTAAATCGATACCTTAACCTTCTCCTTTATTACTTCAGACTTTTAAATGTGATGTTCCTATGACCAATAAGGAAGCTTTGCTTAATTAAATGCTTGATAGAGTGTTTTTTATAAGTTTCCTTGATTTATTTGGTATTTTTTAAGTGAAAAATGAATGATTTTTGATCTTGTATTTATATCAATCCCTTTGAAGAATTAAATTGCATTAAATCACTTAGGATGACCATTAAGATACATTTCATTTGCAAAGTAGATAGCTTTAGGGCACTGGACACTTACATCAGGTCAGGACACTAATGTTGATGCTATTATCTATCTTATAAATTAGTTTTTAGGGAGTATGAAAGTAGGTGCAGGTTCAAAACTTATAGAGGTGAAAGGTAAGTACATTTGAAGCATTTTAAGAAAGATAAAATGCCTATGTCATCAACATATTATTAGTTGGACTAATATATAGACCAAGGGGCATAAGATAAAATAGATGTGAGACTTGTGGAAGTGGAAAGGTCCAAAACTAAAAGGAAACCAAAGTCTATTTTTACAAGTGTACAAGACTGAGATGCTATATAATCCATTTATATATTCTACATTTTCTCCCCATTAATCTAGTAATGAAATTTCTAGTTTAAAAGAAAAGAATTTGTGCCTGGGTGTGTATAACACATCATGTCATTGTATGTGCCCAACTTGAATTATTTACTATTGAATGACCTATAACCAAGGCCATGTTATAGTATATAATCAATACAAATAATTTGGGATTGAAAGCACATTAAATAGATTAAAATTAAAAGAGCAAGTTTTAGGAGTACACCCATGTGCCAATGTAATCACCTTGCCTATCTACAAGTTGATTTTAAAAATATGTATCATTTTAAGTTAATAAAAATGAGATAAGAAAAATATTTAAAAATATTTAAAGTGTGTATATAAAAGGATATATATATATTGGAAGGCACATGCTCTCAACCTTAGAGAAAATGTGAGTTGTCACCTAGCAGTTGAGATTAGCTCAACTGTGAAAACTAATGATACTTATAACCTATTGAAGCTTCATGATACAATTAATTCTAACCTAAAACTTTGGAAAGATCAAGTAATTTAATAACCTTGACCATATCAAAAATTAAACCCACTATTACAGTAGACTAACTTAATAAAGTCCATATAAGTTTGATCAGGGTATCAATATGTAAAAGGGTTTTGGAATATAAAACTAATTTGAATTTTAAAATGTTAATCACAAATTTCATAACATATACACCTTAGATATGTATCATGTTGAAACAATGTATAGAAATGGTACCATTGCGTATAATTTTACCATAACTATGAATATGAACCATATAACTATGTGTTTTGGCTAATTCAAAAACTATGTAAGTGTGGAGAAGATGATTCAAAATCATGATCCCATTATATTTGGAGAATCTAAAAAATGATATAAGTACCAATGTGGAGAACATGTTTCTAAAACATTCCTCACTAAAATTTAAAATTTTGAATGTGTGGATGCCATGCCCATATGACATGCCCCACTAATATGCCCCCCCCCCCCCCTTTGAGGTGAGGTAAAGATAGTAACTAGTAGTTACCTCACCTCAAATAGATAATAAAATTGTATAATATGTGAATGTAGCCATGTAACATATATAAGGAACATGTTAAGGTAGATATAACATTCAATCACATAGAACCAATATGATCACATGAAGGCCTAAGATGTATGATAAGGATCATGACAATGTCTAGACATTAATAGTAAAATTTCAATTAGCAAACAAGCATACCCACATAAGAGCACTCAAAAATAATTCATAAGAAAATGATCTAAGGAGATTGAAAATAAGGGGCATGTCTAAATGTTGCATGATCGAATGGATATGACTTAGTCAAGTGTCCATAAAATCAAATATGACATATTAAAATGTCTGTACAAAAAAAATGACATATTCAAATGTTAATGAAATTATACAAGGGCATGAAGGCCAAAATCAAAAGATTATGTTAAAATGTTCAAACAAGGCATATAATAGAATGACAAGACACTCAAGGAAGTGCATAAATTAAATAATAAGTCCCAGCATAAACATGTCATAGTATCCCACAGTTCTAAGGTGTGATGAAAAAATATCAAGTGTATAGCATATCAAGTACCCTATGTAAGATATAATAATGGAAAAAGGCTTGTGTAATGACATATGTAATCTCAAACATGATAATCAAATGTGATCATCAAACCATATATCCTATGTGTATGTAGATCAAACAAGTGGATGCCCCTAATGTATGCATGACATGAGTAGAGAGAAGACTCAACATCAAAATTAGGAATAGATCATGTATTTGTGTATGCATGTATCACACTCAATTATAAGTGTTATACACATGTGTATGTAAGAGTAATTTAATATGCCATCCATCAACATGTAACTAACACATAAATGCCAAAAAGCTAATAGAACATATAGGTGCCTAAAATATTCTAAAAATTTTGAATGTTTTTTTATTTTTTTTATTTTTGGAATATTGGAATATTTGAGACCTTTTATGTCTCTTAGTGGAAGGTATCGAGTGTACTATCACCACTATCAATTATGCATTGTATCCTTTTATTTATATCTAATTAATGGTTTATATGGTGCCCTTGAATTCTATGATATGCACAATAATATTTAATCTCATTATAAGATGTCATGAGGTAATTTTAACACTTTTTTTTAAGTATATATCTTAGGATTTCACTTGGACTCTTAATAGCCTTTTGGTCACTTTTAAAATCACTCGTTTTCGATGTATTTTGTTTGGTCTTTTTATTTGGATACGAAACCTTGTTTGGAACAAAATTAGTATATGAGGATGAAAAGACATGATTAACACTATCATAATGTGGAATATATGCTATACAAACCTAAATTACATTTAGTGTTAAAATGCACCTAAAATCTATTACTAATTCTTCTTAAAATAATTCATCACATTTCTCTCCAAATTTAAACAATTAAATAGGTCAAATTAATCAATTATACACACTTTAAATCCTTATTTTAAATATAAAATCTATATTTTACACTTCACCCAACATATTACACCTTATTCTTGCCCACATGTTGACTCATCCCAACTACAAACCCACAACTTTCTCAACCTCATTTGAATCATCCCTTGAGTTGTCAAGAAGTTAGACTCAATCCTGCTGACTCAACTAACCAATCCCATGCTTATCTCAACCATTTGAAATGGTCTTCATCCACATGGGTGAGAACTCATTATCCACTATTGATTATTTAGATCATTTAATAAATTCAAATAATCATCCACCGTTGGATCTTCCTCCAAAAAACTATAATTAAGCTTGAAAATCATCATTTTCATCCATCTTGACATATGATAACGAAGTGTTATTCAATTCCCAAGTAAAAAAAAAGTGAATCAAATCAAATTAAAGCATCAAAAAACTCTTTTTTCACCAACACATTACATGTTATCCTTTGCATTATAAGAGTGAATAACCACATTTTCGAAGAACAAATAAAGCTTACATTACAATGGAGGAAACTTACATATTTGAGGTATAGGTTTATGTTTACTATTTTCTTTGTTTGTTTCTCTATCTTAAGTTGAATTTATCTTAAATTAAGATTTAAAAATTAGTTGATTTCTTAGCATTTCTAAATTTTGTTCACACATTATGGTATATCTGATGAGACATTCCCTTGTATTTTTCATCCTACATTCATCACATTTACATTTATAAAGCATTTTCTCATTTGATTTTTGTTATTCATATTTCATATGTGTTTAATCTTGTTTTTTTAAGTGCTAGTATAAATTATAGGTCATTATCAATTTTTTTTGCTCAGCTATGTATGCCCACTGTGTAACAACAAATTCAGAAACATCAATAGCAAAATTATACCCCATAACAATATAATCATTTTAAACCCATTTTTAGTTTCTTTTTCATAATTTTATTTATCTCATTATATTTATATTAAATTTATAATTATATATATATTTTTAATTCTCTACTATAGGAAAATAATGAAATTGACATACTTTTTAGTGAAATCGCTATTTCTCATAGTGAAATCATCATTTTTAGCATCAAAATTATTATTATGAGAAGCAAAATCATTCTATAAAAAAAAATTTGTCCCTCTGTACTTTCTATATTTTCTATTTTGGTGTTTGTAGATTCAATAATAAATTTGTTTTACAACAGTGAAATCCTTGTTTTTAGTAATGAAATTATCTTTTTGTGTAGTGAAATTGCCTTTTTTGGCAGCATAATCATTTTTGTAGGCTATAAATTTATCATTTTGACTAGTGAATTTATCTCTTTAAACTATGAAATCATCATGCAAGCCATCAAAATCATTCTTTAAGTAAAAATTTGTTTGTTATGTGTTTCCTATATTATGTCCATTTCCTGTGTTTGATTTATTACAATTTTGCCTTTCTGTCTTTTTATGTAACTATAAATTTGTCAGAGAGAAGTAGTTTTTCTTTGTTTTTATTGTTTTTATTTGATCCATTATAGGATTATTTGTACCAATACTAAAAAAACATTTTAACAATTTGTATGTAGAATGCTTGTCAAATATAATCAACAAAAATACTAAATAAACATCAATTTCTTATACTAACACTTTCAATTTTATTTTCAAAGTTTTTAGTAATTACATCACATGTCAATTCAACATTTTGTTTATAATTGTGGAAATTGCACATGTTCTTCCCATGGTATCACATTGGTGATGATATTTAGGAATAAAAAATAATTCCATAATTTTTTGTGTTGCCCAAGTAGTGTTCACATATGTTCTTTTCCTAGTGTCACATTGGTGATAATATTTGAAAATCAAAAATAGATACCTATTTTTTTATGGGATATATTGACCATGTATTATACCACCACATAGTAGGCCAAACCTTATTTATTAGTGGGGTATATAAATCAAGATCTAGTTGTTTCAATTGCCTAAGTGGTTTTGTGTTATATGCACACCATGATGTGAGGAGCTTTCATGCTCCAATACCCAAGGTTTCAAAAGTTGACTCAAAATATTATATCACTATTTTTCAACACACTAATACCCCTACATATGTATTAGGAACTTTGGGACAAGACCCAATAATACACATCTACTTTATCTATTTCTTCCATAGCTTTTCCCCCTAGATAATCTTGTTTAAACCTTAAACTTAGGAAAATTTCTTTTGTCCTTCGAATTCGGTGAATAAATTAGTGGTTAGAACCAATAAAATACCTTCTACAGACCCTAAAAATTATACTTAGTGGGCCATGGGAATGGAAGGATCCTCCATGATTACTACCTTAAAATATTAGGCTATATCTAAGAGTATGGATGAGTCAATGACATTGAAATGCTCAAAAGTTTTTTACAACCCTCATCTTTTTTTTTTTACCTTTTATATGTAATTTCTTGACTATTTAGAATATAAATTTTTTTGTTGTTTCCTTATGTATATCATGTGATATGAAATAATTATTTTAAGACATTTTTTTTTAGTTTAAGAGATATCCTAAAATCAAGACTTTTTCTCTAAAATGCTCAAAAGCATTTAGTTGGAAATCAAACTTTTAGTCACTTTGGTATTTTTATTTACTAGAGTTTAGTTTCAATTATTTTTCATTATTGGGTCAAGTATTTCCTTAGTAACATCTCCTATTACAAGAATCATGGCTATGTATAACAATAATTTAATCAATTCAGTCACAAATATAAATCCAAATAATCAATGTTTTAATGTATGGTTATATCCAAATAATTTTGATTGAAACACATATTTGAATCAGTTTCAAACAATCAACCAACAAATCCCAATCTGAATTTGAATATGCATTCATCCTCAAACATCAATCAATTAAACCCAAACCTGAATAGTTATTTAAGTTTACCAATTGACCAATTCAATCCAAACATCAATCAATCAATTTATAGATTGAATATGTATTCAAGTCTACCCATCGATCAACATCCAAATTTTACTTTAGGGATAACATCAAATCAATTTTTAATCTACAATAGTCTAAATTATCTATTCTTTTATAAGTTCTACACTGCCCATATATCAAATACCACCAATTACAAATCAAAATATGTTCATAAATCCACTTGGTTCCAAACTTAACATTAATGTAAATCAAACTTTTGGTTGAACTTCATCACCACTTTCAAATATTTACTTGAACCAAAACACATCACAAATCAACCCCCAATTTAATCAAATTTAAATGTGTTCCATCTAAATGAATCTTTCAAATACTACACTCATCAAAACCAACCTTCCTCATTCATCAAAATCAACCACTTGATTTTACATCTAACCCATTCCCAAACTCAAATCCAAACTTTTTCACAAATCCATCTACCTTTAAAAATCAAAAAAATCCAAATACTTTCACCTTCAACACAGATCCAACAAATCCATCCTTATAAAATCAAGTTACCCCTCTATCTCACTTCATTATTAGGGAATCCCAAAACATTCCACATCAACATAATCATATCCCTAGTGACCCTATTTTTCAAAATCAGCCAAGTCTTCCATCCACCTGTTATAGTCATAATTCCAACATCCCTCATTACACTAGCCAAGGGAATCCAACTCTATCACAACAAACTCAAAATTACCAGCCTATAAATAATGTTATTGTTCTTATTAAGCAAAAACTTAGTTATTTATGGGAACCTTATGATGTATTCTTTCAAATATTAGTTGTTAAAAACTTAGTCATATTTCCAAACACCAAATACGTTGAACCAATAGACAAAAACATAAATGGTATAGACCTAATGATATTGTAGTTATCATGAAATTGAAGGTCATTCTTTAAACTATTTTACAAGACTAAAGCATTATATCCAAGATTTGGTTGATAAAGGGTACATCAAAGTAAGGCCAAGTGTATCCATGTTTGAAAATAATAACTTGGGGGTATGTCAAGATGTCTTTCTTAATTTTAATCAAGTCACTTCACTTCCAAGTTAGGGTCATAACCTTCCATCCATTTTTCACAAACCTCTTTTTAACACATCTATTTTCAACCAATTTATAGTCGACCAACCCACCTTTTACAACCATGGTCCACCATCCATTTTTGATTATCCTATCTTTAACCAAGATCCCATTTTCAACCAACATAGCTTATCCATCATTGAAAAAACAAATATATTTAGTTTTTTACTTAAGATTTTACATTTTTAAAAATCTCTTCATCCCAAATCCATCATTTCCAAATGCCTTGTAAAAAAAGTACTTATGGATAAAACAATTGGGTAGGCTCTCCTTGTGGCCACCTCCAAACCAAGATCAACTTTAATATAAAAATATTATTTACAATCCATTTTGACATTAAAATAAAGCTCATCATCAACAATAACCACATCAAGATATCTATTTAATAATGTTAGTGAATCTTTTATGGATATTGAGGAAGCTTCATTTGGCATCGATGCAAGTTTTCTTGGTAGCCCTTGTGAAGACCATACAACATATTCTCCTTCCATAAGAACTACCATTACTTTTTCTAATATTTAAAACAATATCAAAAATAATGAAAACATGAGGCCAACTAGGAGAGAAACAACTTGGAATTATCTATCATTTATAATCTAAGAAAGAATCCAAACTCCTGTGTTTCATAGTTATTATGTTAATATATTAGAATGACACTTTAATAAGTTAGATCATTATTTTGAAATTACATTTGATGCACATCATAATAATTTTGAACATTATATATTTACTAAAGAGTTAAGGATTATCACTACTAATCTATCTTATTTTGACTTTTGTAATATTTGTTGGTTAATCAGTAGTAGTTGGGTACAATATATTGGGTTTTGTACATATAGTGAACTCATTAGTCCCTAGTGTTTGATACTCTTTAATAGCATTACTTGTAAAACTTATAGGGAAAGGGTTCCTAATTCCATGGTGATCAAAATAACTCTTATAAGGTTTTTATATTTTAGCTTTACTATTAGGCATATTAATGTGGGTCTATTTGATAACTATGTTTTCCCAAGATAAAACAAAATCGCCACATAAATCTACCAAAGAAAATTATATCTAGATGTGTTTATTCACCAAATATTCATTAATAGAGAATGATATTGTAGATGGTTTTGATAATAACTCTTTGTGGGTCCAATAACCTCATCCTGGTCAAGTACTATTCAAAGTAAATAATAAAACTAAGATAGAGATTGAAGAAGAAATATAGTCATAATGACAAAGATTATCTAGAGTTGGTATGGGATAGATATATAAAAGAAAAATAAAATTATTCATCTTATGACCTTCCATTGGGTCTGTATGTGAATTAAAAAAATTATAAAATCACAAAAAAACTATAAAACTAAATATCTTTTTGTCTACAAGTACATTATCACTTGGGGGTAGAATGTTTACATTCAATTGCATTTGTCATAGTTTGAATTATCTTGCATATTATATGTTATGTTTGGTGATTATTTAGTTGTTAGTTTACATAAAATAAAATGTCAAAATGTATCTTATTATCTCATTTCCATTTTCATATCACCTAGTGATCCCATGGAAAACATTTTCAAAATTAACATTACATTGGTTTTGTTGTGGTTCTTATGATTAGAATATATCTCTTTTCCCTACATGTTATTGTAAAA
The DNA here is from genome assembly GCA_037957365.1 of Torreya grandis. Taxonomy (NCBI): domain Eukaryota; kingdom Viridiplantae; phylum Streptophyta; class Pinopsida; order Cupressales; family Taxaceae; genus Torreya; species Torreya grandis. The sequence goes on along the minus strand of JARHVA010003096.1, from coordinate 399,297 downwards.
CTTAGGAAATACCAGCTCACAACATAGTCTGAAAGCTTGTCCATTACATATTTTCCTCTTAAAGTTCTCTCTAAGTATAAAACATTAGCATGCTATAGAAATAAATATGGTAACTTTAATTTCCTATCTTGGTCTTCAGTGATGAGATCTTTCATCTTCTTGGAATCATGGGGCCAAGACCTGGGAGTGAAATCCTTCCATATAAAATGACATTCTTATTCAAGACTTATCAAATTCAAAATCCACATCTCTTTCCCTTCATTAATATTTAGTGTTGAGCCCTTGCATCTCATTAGCTACATGAGATTAGCATGAGATTATATATGTATAACCTTTGGTGAAGAGCCCATGTGTCTTCCTAATCACATGAGACTACATGTAAAGGGTCACAAAGAAAAGTATTCAATATTAAATCAAAAGGTGTCCATGAAAATGTTCTTCAAAAATCTTGTCTATATGTCTATCCTGAAAATGGTAACTTTACCTAATTTATCAATTCTATTAGGGCTAGTTCTCTCTAGACACATCAAATAAAGTTAGTATTTTGTTATTTTGGAAATAAAGAATTTTTACCCTTTACTTGTAAGGATTATGTCACCTTCCTTTTCCATGAAAAAATTTGTTTTTGGGGTTTTCATATTCAACATTTCATACTTATCTTATTCCCCCTTTTATTCTTTTGCTATAGATTTAAAGTCATATGTTGTATAAATAAAATAACTAGATCATCATAAAAAATATATATTTAAAGAATTTATAAATCTTTGTGCATAATCAAAACAAACACACCCATTTGCATGTAAAACATTATCTATATTCACCCTAGTTACTTGGGGACATCTTGTTTTAGTAATCCATTGTATATTCCCCATGTTTCTCATTTTGTACTTGTTTATCCTATAACATGTTAAGTTTAAGGTTGATATTCTTATATGTGAACTTGTATTCTTGCTCATGATAGTGGAAAAATGTCTTTTATATTCCTTTTTGTAAAATCACAAAATATAAAAAAATCAACAAAAAAATATAATAAAAAAATTAAAAACATCAAACTCCACACATCTATCATTCTAGCTGACTTTCATATTATTCACTCATTCTAGGGTGGGTCACCCATGCATCCTTTTTATCTAACACTCAATTTCTTCATCAATCATCCACTTTCTCATCACTTCTCATATTTGGAGAACTACATCTAGCCTGATATCACCTCATAGACTTTGTCTAAGGTGGATTATGTAAGAATATCTTAGAGACATGGGGTCTTTAGGGTCATCTCAACCATAATCCTTCCCATCACCCATTTCCCCAAACATGGATTAGCTTAAACTTCTTCATCAATTGTTTGATAATTATGTGAGCTAAAACTCATATGGACTAGTTAGGACTTGAACCTAGGACCTTCCATTGCTTTTGGAGTGCTCTACCAACTAATCTACTAGCCCCTCTATAGCCAGCCCATAATTGGTTCAGGTGTGGCTTATTTCCAACACCCCCTCTTAAGCTATACTACTGGTGCTTGGGGATTCTAGCCTAGCTCTGATACCACATTTGAGCTACAACTCACATGGACCAACTAGGACTCAAACATAGGAACTTCCATTACTACTAGAGTGCTCTACCAATGTAGCTACTAACCCCTCTATGGGCATCCCATCATTGGTCTATATGTGGCTTATTTCTAACATATAAAATAAATGATAGAAATTGATTTTGAATTAAATTAATTTTGAGATATACTAAAATGGGAAGGTATGAAGGAGGTATAAATTATCTATAAAAATGGAATGTAGGATTTTGATTGAGACTATAAAATAAGCTATGGAGCAGTGTTAACTGACTTTAGATCTTAAACAGGGTTTTGTAGGGTCTCTAAATAAGAGAATTAGATATAGATAGGAGAGTATACTAATTTTATCTTTAGGTAGTGTCAATGTCCTATAGATGATGGAGCTATCTAATTTTTATGATAGGTTTTTCTTCACCTAGATTTTTTATGGATAGTGTCAGAACCATTGATCTATTATAAAAACCACTATATATCTTATCCTTCACTTGCAACCCTAGATTAATAGATCATGTGGTAAAAATGGGTTAGAGGTTGAAGTTGTTATAATTAACATCACTGAGATAGGGGTTGAATCAATGTCTTAAAACTTTCTTTCAATTCCTTCTTAGCATTCATGAACCATCACATCAACATATAAATCAAGCATTACATAAGCAATCAACCATATAAGCATGAAATAAGATTACACAAGACAACACATCATATATGTGGGAAAACCTCAAGGAGAATAAAACCCAATAATCATTGTAAATATAATATAGTCCTATAAAACAAGATATCACAATTTAGTGAAGCACCAAGTCCACATGGAGTATTGACCCCAACTACCTAAGCACCAACCTAGCTAGGATTTGGCAAGCTCCAACTTGCAAGGAGGAACCATACCCCTAGATGAATCAACACCAACTCAAAAAATTGAAACCATTAATCACATTTATAAAACATTTTTTCATATAATAGATGATGATTACCTTCTTTATCTCTTTTCTCTCTTCTCATTCTCAAACTATCTTCTAGACTTCTTCACTCAACTAGCCCTCTCCTTGACTTGATTAGGTCATATGACCTTGATTTTCATACAAATAAAATATATCAAATATTCATCACATATCCTCTACACTCCTATTATGGTCTAAAATACCTTCTACTCAGCAATATGCTATACTATTCACTTACTCTCTTCACTCATCAATAGGCCTAAAATTACCTTGTATATATACCATTCATTATTCATTTTGTACTTAATAAAAACTCAACCTTATCTTATTGTATCATCCATGGATTATGTATTATTAAATAATAAAAATGAATTATATTTTCCTTGATTCCCTTTAGATCAGACATAATTCAATTAGGTCCCATTTCACTATTAGTTCTCATGGAGACCTATTAGACCTTCTTAGACACATGTTACACTTTGCCTTGATTGAAATACTATAAAATTCCACACATAGTAGTAAAAAAAATATAACACTCCAATATAACCATATTAATCTCATATTGTATCTATGACACTTTTTTAACTCCAACCACCACTTGAAGCACACCATTAGTAATGTTCACAATTAGGCTTACGCACCTATAAAATGTTTGTTAAACAAAACTGAAGAATGTACCCAAATTAGTCACACAAACATGAAAATAAATAATATTAATAGAAAATAAATAAAATTATAAAAAATTCCATGTGATTTAGACTTCACAATTCAAGGCAAAAGGACTCAAAAGCATCTTTGCAAATAACCCACTCAAAACTGCCAGAACACTCCAAAACCCAGTCATGAACAATTTGATATTCAACACCTAATAAAACACTTCCCACAACTAATGAAACCTTAAATATATCCTTTAATATATATAAAATACTCTCAAATAAAAAAATCATAGTGTCTAATTTCAAATATTGGTATTGCAGACTAATCTTTTGTCCTCACTATACAAAGCCAAACTAAAACAAAATAAGCCATTTTAGTTTCAACATTTCAACCAATTTCACTAACTATAAAACATTATAAAATTAAATTATAGGCATATAATTCCCCAAAAAAACATAATGGGAATTATATACTTCAAATCAAGGCATAGGGCCTTAAATTCATCATAACTTGCTTACCTAGAACTATTAGTTTACCTTGAAGCACAGTCATGGTGATAATGACCTTCGACACATGTATATACATATTCAATGACTTATGATGCATGTAGATGATCTTATGAGATAAGTATACCACTATTAGATAGAAATATATAATTTTAAAATGTTAATATTAGTCTTGTAGACCAATCTTATAACCTTATATCTCACTATCTCATCTGAACCAGATAGGTCAACTTATGAGAAACTTTTTCACTATAATCATCGACCTATAATTTTTTTTAAAAACTTTAATATGAATTAAAATTCATAAAAAACATATTCATTCCCATTTTTTCATCACTATTTCATGATAACACATTCCTAATCATCTTCTCACTGATGCCTAGGTTTCTCACTATTTCCACCACTAGGCATTTTAGTGACTGGCTAACTTAGATGACTATTTTAACACACTTTAGGGATATAAATTTTCCAAAAAATTTCATTTACATGAAACATGAGTCTCAAACTTCATCCTCCATCCATTTTCATAATTTGACTTGGTCAACTCTGATTGCTAAAATAAATATATGAGAATTGTGCAGTTTTTTATAGGGTCTACTCACACACCTAATAACTCAATCACACCTAGAGGTGCCTGAGAGAGTTGAATATAACCTCAAATAGTTTTTATAGTCATTTGATACCATTATAGGCTATTTTGGATAAGATATTTCATATTGGGTCCTTGTTAGGGTTTTATAGAGGTTTAACATAGGTTTTGGTGTTAATGATTATTCATAAAGGATTGCTCCTTAAATATAAAACCAATACATATTTTTATTATCTATGACCCTTCCCCATGTCTCCTCAAAATATTAGGTTCCCATGCAAATTTTATGCATGCCAATGAACACCTAAACATCTCACTCTCATTCCATAAAACCTATCTCATGATTAAATATAAACATACATACTTTATATACCTTGATAAAAGGTCATGATACGTCATTAGGTCAGGTAGGGTTTAGAACTAGTCTAGTTATAGAATTGGATTGAAGGTCTTACCCCTATATTCTCACCTTAAAACTCTATTTGATGACTATATATCTTGATCACATGACTTACATTATCATTAAATAATTGCATACCTCGGTACATACCTCTGCATATACATATTCATGCTCACCATGCAAATTTCCATGATATGACTAATCTTCTCAAGACACCTTGTAATCAAGAACTAGTACTCAAACATGCTTGTCTTAATGATATCAAATAAGAACAATATTTAGCTATCAATTTCACACTATTTTAATAATTTATTTTTGATCAACATTCTCTCATCACCTCATGTAGACCTAGAGCCTCATCACCATGTTTCAATTCTTACTTGATCATCATACATCTTTATGATAACACTGACAACTTAAGCTAAACCTTGACATCCAATTTGACATTATAAGAGACATTAGGTTTCCTTAAAATTATCTCTCAACATAAGATACATTAGGTTACCTTCAAATTCTCTCTTGTCACATGGCTTCCTTGTCATATTAAGCACACAAGATCATACCTCAAAGACCACTCACCATGCATCTTCACTAGATGCACCTTAACATCAATGACATCAGCATTGACATCAATGACAACACTTCTCAAAAACTCCCCCTTTGTCATTGATGGCAAAATATTCTTCAATCTTATCACTCTCATCTCCCTCAATCTGGTTAATCTTCATTCCTGAACTTTTCCCCCCTTTGACATTAATGATAAAGGGTCTTCCCAAAACTACAATATGGAATCACACCTTCTTGCAACAAAATTTTAACATATAATATGAATCATTATAGGAATATGTTCCCCATACTTCATGCATGATTCCTTCAAATAAGCTCATATCTCAAGACCACTCATCTTGTCGTTGGCATGACTTGATATGGCACAAATCTTTGATAACAGAGTAGGCCACCACGTTCTTGTCATCCACCATACCTAGATCTTATTAATAACCTAGATATATCCCCTTAAAATTAGGCATCCACCATGCTTATGCTACCTGAAGAGTGTATCCATGAAGCCTAATGGAGTTGCCCTTTTCCATATGGCACTAAAATAACACAAGCTTAGGAGATACCCATATCTCCATATTCTCATAAGATTGAATATCCTTTAGGATCCTTTTAGGCTTGATTTTCACCTTAGGATTGACCTCTTCATCAACTATTTGATCAACAATATGAGATGATAACAAACATTCCTAACTTGATTTCACATCTGAAGTATGATCTACCATAGCAAGCAGTCCACTTAGGTTTATTGATTGATCATTACTCACCTTTACTATACTTGGTTTCCACACATTCAATTTCCTTTTCTCTTATACTCTAGGGGCTTAAAATCTCTTATTTTAAATTGATGACCTTATAAATTTTAACAAAAAAATCTTGCAATGTGTTTAACATTATGATAACTATATTAATCAACTTCATACATACTTTTTGACTGATGATTCCTTGCATAATCCCATGCATATTCATTTTTAAAGGGCCATATACACTCTCTTGATCTATGACCAAACTGATTACATGCATAACAATAACCATTTAATGAATTAACATACCTCATAACATTAGGTTGTCTAATTGGTCTTTTCATGTTGTCCTTATATTTGAGATGCCTCCTTTTGGTCTTATTTGAAACCAAGACCTAGCTTGTCAATTTTAGACTTCTAACTACTCAAGATATTATCTAGAGAATCAATACTATTTTCAAACTTCATAAAGGTCTTTAATTTTCTATGTGCTTTATCCAATAGTTTTAGTGATTTCATTTTAGATCTATACCTGATGCACTCTTCCTCTTTAGCCTTTAGGCTTGTAGTGACTATATACATCTATGATTCAATCTAATTGATGATCTCATCATACTCCTTAGATGTTTTACTTAGTCTCTCTTCAAAAAAACCAATTTTCTCTTCATATTCCTTAACTAATGATATTAATTTGTGATTCTTATTTCTTTAAAACTTTAAATCCTCTAGAATAATCACCAATTCTGCCTCAAGGTTCACTTTGGCCACTTCATCTAATTCTTCATCATCCATAAGGTCTTTTCCTTTTGATAAATCCTCATTGTGTATTTATATAACCATGAATAAGGTTTCATTGTTGTCATGTTCGTGTTTATTAATATCATCATCACTATTAGATGTGCTTGTGTCAATTACATCATATGAGTTATTATCTTCTTTGGTATAAAAACTTCTTTTATTCTTAAATGACCCTTTCCTACCTTCATACTTCTTGAAATCTTTCTTTTTTTTAATCAGGATTATAAACATTATCATATCTATGATTTTCACCATTTTCTACATCATGCTTATTCTTATCCTTGTTAGGACACTTGGATGTAAAGTGACCAATATTACCATAGTTAAAACATTTGAAAGGCAAATTACCCTTTTACTTACCAGATCCAAACCTTAATTTCCTAGCAAACATAGTTATTAGTTCATCATCATTAACATATAAACATACCTCATCCTTGACCTTCTTATATTTTGATTTCTTCTCATATTTTAATTTCATTTCCTTTGTAGGAGGTCTTCATTTATTTTCATCTCATAGGCAGTCAAGATGCCATGAAGTCCATCCATTTCAAGATTATCCAAATCTTACATCTCTTCTACTACAGACACCTTAGAATAAAATTTAGGAGTTATTGATATCAATACATTTTTAACAACTATATCCTCTTTCACTTCTCCTAATTCTATAATTACATTGACCACTTCATCAACCCTTAATAGGTAGGATTAAACAGTTTCAAATTTAGACTTTCAAACTATCTTTGATGGGTATGTAACTTGGCCATCTTCACCTTAGTGTCTCCTTCATAGATAATATTCAATTTATCCCATATTTCTTTGGATGACATAATGAATTACCTTCATAAACGTTTCCTCTAATAGGCCACATATAATGGCATTCAATGCCTTGGAATTACTCTCACTTTCCTTCTTACTATTCCATTAGTTGGTGGTGTAAGAGGTGGAGTGTATCCATCCACAATTGAAATCCATATGTCATTGCCCAATTACATTGTATATATCCTCATTCTAATGATCCAAAAATCATAATTAGTCCCATTTAAGAATGTAGCCTTACTAGTAGAGAAATCACCTTGAGCTTGTTGACTAGCCATCTTTGTTTCTAGAATCTCCTTTAGGTTGTTAGACTTATTTTAAAGGACTTGATCTAATACCAAATTTTGGAATCAAAATATATGAGAGGGGGTAGTGAATTAGTGTCTTAAAACTTTATTTCAATTCCTTCTTGGCATTCATTAACCATCATATCAATATTATAAACATTATCATATCTATGATTTTCACCATGTTCTACATCATGCTTAGTCTTATCCATGTTAGGACACTTGGATGTAAAGTGACCAATATTACCATAGTTAAAACATTTGAAAGGCAAATTACCCTTTTACTTACTAGATCCAAACCTTAATTTCCTAGCAAACATAGTTATTAGTTCATCATCATTAACATATAAACATACCTCATCCTTGACCTTCTTATATTTTGATTTCTTCTCATATTTTAATTTCATTTCCTTCGTAGGAGGTCTTCATTTCTTTTCATCTCATAGGCAGTCAAGATGCCATGAAGTCCATCCATTTCAAGATTATCCAAATCTTACATCTCTTCTACTACAGACACCTTAGAATAAAATTTGGGAGTTATTGATATCAATAAATTTTTAACAACTATATCCTCTTTCACTTCTTCTCCTAATTCTATAATTACATTGACCACTTCATCAACCCTTAATAGGTAGGATTAAATGGTTTCAAATTTAGACTTTCAAACTATCTTTGGCGGGTATGTAACTTGGCCATCTTCACCTTAGTGTCTCCTTCATAGATAATATTCAATTTATCCCATATTTCTTTGGATGACATAATGAATTACCTTCATAAACGTTTCCTCTAATAGGCCACATATAATGGCATTCAATGCCTTGGAATTACTCTCACTTTCCTTCTTACTATTCCATTAGTTGGTGGTGTAAGAGGTGGAGTGTATCCATCCACAATTGAAATCTATATGTCATGGCCCAATTACATTGTATATATCCTCATTCTAATGATCCAAAAATCATAATTAGTCCCATTTAATAATGTAGCCTTACTAGTAGAGAAATCAGCTTGAGCTTGTTGACTAGCCATCTTTGTTTCTAGAATCTCCTTTAGGTTGTTAGACTTATTTTAAAGGACTTGATCTAATACCAAATTTTGGAATCAAAATATATGAGAGGGGGTAGTGAATTAGTGTCTTAAAACTTTATTTCAATTCCTTCTTGGCATTCATTAACCATCATATCAATATATAGATTAAAAAATTCATAAGCAATCAACCATACAAGCATGAAATAAGATTACATAAGACAACACATCATGTATGTGGTAAACCCTCAAGGGGAAGAAAAAATTCTAATACCAAAAAATAGACTATAGTCATATAAGACAAGATATCACAATTTAGTGAAGCACCAACTCCACATGGAGCACCAACCCCAACTAGATAATCACCAATTTAGTTAGGCATTAACAAGATAAAACACCAACCCCCTAGATCACTCAACACAAAATTATCCAATTGAAACCCATGATTACCTTTATAACACCTTTTTAGTCATGTAACAAATGATTATCACTTTCTTCAACTCTTCTCTCTCTTCCCCCTCTCAAATTGTCTTCTAGGCTTCTTCGCTCAACTAGTCCTCTTCTTGAATTGATTGGGTCATATGACCTTGATTCTCATACATAAAATATATATAAAATATCCATAACATATCCTATACACTTATATAATGGTATACAATACCTCATTATTATTAACAATATGTTATATTATTCACTTGCTTTCTTCACTCATCAGTAGGCCTAAAACTACCTTGTATATATACCATTCCTTGTTCATTTGCTACTCGGTCAGATACTCACCCTTAGACTCTTAGGTTAGAAATGGAATAGGTCTTATTAAATATCACAAAAATTAATAAAATGTGCCTTCATTCCCTTTATATCTAACATAACTCAATTAGATCTCATTTCATTATTAGGTCTCATGGAGACCTATTAGGCCTTCTTAGACACACATTACACTTTTCCTTCCTTGGAATACTATAAAATTTAAAATGTAGTAATAAAAAAATATAAAAATCCAATATAACCATAATAATATCATATTAGGTCCATGACACTTTTTTATCTCCAACCACCACTTGAACCACACCATTAGTAATGTTCACAATTAGGCATGTGCACCTACAAATGGTCTGCCAAACAAAAATGAAACATTTACCCAAATAAATAACACAAACATGAAAATAAATAATATTAATAGAAAATATATATCCTTAAAAACATCACCATATTATTTATACTTCACAACTAAGGTCAAAAGGACTCAAACACTTCTCTATAAATAGCCCACTTAGAATTGCCAAAATACTCCATAACTTAGTCATGAACAACTTGATATTCAACGCCTAAGAGAACACTTCCCATGACCAATTATACTTCAAAAATATCATTTTAAATGTATATACCATCTAAAATTCAGAAATCATAGGGTCTGATGTCAAATATTAGTCTTAAAGACCAATCTTTTATCCTCACTTTACACAGTCAAACCAGAAATAGGCAAGCCATTTTGCTTTCAAAATTTCAACCAATTTAATTGACTATAAAACCTTATAAAAAAATTTATATGACATATAATTACCAAAAAACATCATGTGCATTATATACTTCAAATCATGGCATAGATCCTCAAACTCATCACTTCAACTTGCTTACCTAGAATTACCAGTTTACCTTAAAGCATAGTCATGCAGACAATGATCTTCAATACATGTATAGAAATATTAAATAAATTATGATGAATGTAAATGATCTTATGATATAATTATACAATTAACATATATAAATATATTATGGTTAAATTTTAATGTTGGTCTTGTAGACCAATCTCATAACCTTATATCTCATCTGATCTAGAAAGGTCAACTCGTGAGCAAATTTTTCACTATAATCACCAACCTCAAAAACTTATAATTTTTTTTAAAATGTATTAAAATTCATGAAAAAATTATTCATTCACTTGGTTTCATCACTATTTCATGATAACACATTCCTAATCATGTTCTCATCAATGCTTGGGTTTCTCACTATTTCCACCATTAGGCCTATTAGAAAATGGCTAATTTGGATGACTATTTTAAAAAAATTTAGGAATATAACTTATATATAAACTTTTAATTACATGAAACATGAGTTTCAAAATTCATTCTCCATCTATTTTCATACTTTGACTTGGTTAACTTTAATTGCTACAATAAATCTTTGAGAAATGTGCACTTTCTTATAGCATATAGTCACACAAATAATAACTCAATCACACCTAGAGGTGATTGAGAGAGTTTAATACAACCTCCAATATTGTGTCTAGTCATTTGAGACCATTCTAGGCTATTTTGAACAAGATATTTCATATTGAGTCCTTGTTAGGGTTTTAAAAAGGTTTAACTTAGGTTTTGGTGTTAATTTTTCATAAAGGATTGCCCACTAAATCCAAAACCAATACCTATAATTATTATCTAACCCCATCTCTCATTAATAGATTAGGTTCCCATGTAGACGTTACACATGCCAACGAACACCTAAAAGTCTTTCTTGGCTTTGCATACCTTCATTCTATGTACTTGAGAGACATCAAAACCACTTTTTATGCCTTTTTTTAAAACAATAACCTCAAAATTTGTGAGCATGACTAAAAAAACATATCATACCTCTTTCCATACTCACATATGTAAACTTGTCTTGAAAATTGATCCTGATAGACCATTAAGTTTAGACACACAATCTCTCTCTCTACACCATATTCTTTATACCTTATTAGGCCTTAAACTATCCTTCATGCCTTTTTCATGACCTCAAACAACTCAGTGTCCTGATAAACATATCACTCTCATGGCATAAAACCTATCTGATTCATAAACACATATTTCATATGCCTTGACAATAATTCATGATATCTCATTAGGTCATATAAGGTCTATAACTAGTCTATTTGTAGACATAGACTAAAGGTCTTACCCCTATAGGCTCACCTTGAAACTCTCCTTTATGCCTCTATATCTTTATCTCATGCCTTACATTATCCTTAAATAATGTCATACCTCTATACATACCTCCACATATACATCTTCATGATCACAGTGTACATGCTCATGATATGACTATGTTTTCTATGATTAGGCTTCTCAAGACACCTTGTACTCAAGAAATATTACTCAAACATGTTTATCTCAATGATATAAATTAAGAAAACTCTTCATATGTGACTCTCACACTATTATAACAATTTATTTTTTATCAACATTCTCTCATGACCTCATGCAAACCTATAACCTCATCACCATCTTTTAATGCTTACTTGACCATCATACCTCTTTGTGATAACACCGATAACTTGACCTAAACTTTAACATCAACTTTAAAATTATAAGAGACATTAGGTTTCCATCAAATTATCTCTTAACACATCGCTTCCTTGTCATATCAAGCACATAAACTCATACCTCAAAGACCACTCATCATGCATCTTCACCAGATGCACCTTGACATCAATGATATCAAACTTGACATAAATGACAACACTTCTTAATTTAATTAGTCCTTGAACTCAACACCCCATGTTTTGAGTGTTGTATACACACTAATACTTCAAAGAAGGATCAAACTCAATATAGTTCTCACATGCTATGGTGGTGTGTGTGAAATATTAGTGTAATGATAGATGCTTGTGAAATTATTGTGTCATTAAGTTCTCTAACCATGACTTTTGACCATAAACGTGTATTCATATTTTATCTCAAGGATACTAGGGATGTATGTATTCATAATTAGGAGAAATAGGGATTTTTATCTCAATATAAAGTCAAAATTTTGGTGATTTTATATATAAAAGCCTCTTGTGTGAAAAATAGTTAGAAATGTGGATTTATATTGATATTCTAGAATTATTTTAGATGGGGCTTGATAAAATTATGGGATGACCCATTACATGAATATTAAATTGAGCGATTAGTTGTTATTTGGTAGGAGGATAAGAGCTGTGGAACTAGACACTCATAGGGAGGGATGTTGTCAAAATAGGGTGTTATTATCTTATAATCATAATCAACTGATATGATAATATGGAATAGTTTATGGATAGGCCTAAGATATTTTTCATAAGGAATATGAACATTTTGAGATCATTAGTTTTATTTTGAGAATGGGTAACCTATGTGGAAAATAAAGGAAATGGTCAAAAGGCTATAGAACAAACATGAGTTAATTGTGTAAAAAGGGTGGTCAAAAGTGCACTATTTTGGATTAAATATTAATTTATGTGTTTACATTTTCCATCTTTTTATTTTATTAATGTAAAAAAATTAAAGCACTATACTAGAAGTAAAAGTGCATACATGAACTTACCTATTAAGTGAAATATTGAATGCAGGACACAATGCTAAATTATGATTGATGTGAACCTATAATAAAAAATGTTGATGAGTCCATAAAATATCTCATTATATCAATAAACAAGGTTGTTTTGGAATCACGCTTCTCCAAAAATATTCTCAATAAGATATGGATGTTCTCCTTCCCACACTTATTTGGTAAGTTTGGAAGGAAAAAATAATAATATATTCAAGGACTCCACCAAAACTTTTGACAACATTACTAAACAAGTTTCCAATTTTATTCTAGAAAACTTCAAAGTCTCAAAAAAATAAAAGGATCAATAGTTATTTTAGCAGGAAGAGAGCATAGAAAAAAATTGGATTGCTTTTCTCTTGTCTACTACAACAAATGACCCAAGAAAGGAAATCAGGTGTAGAACAAAATGGATATCCCCAAATCAAGGGTGGATCAAACTTAACTTTGATGGGGATTCTAAAGGGAACCCTAGAATTTTTGATGGTGGAGGTATGTTAAGATATGAAAGGGTTATATTTTTAGCTACATTTGAAGGTGTTATGGGTCACCAAACCAATCATAAGGATGAATCACTAAAAATCCTATGGGGCATTCAAGTGGCCAAAAATATTGGAGTTAGCAAGTTCCTTGTTTAGGGTGACTTTCTTAACATAATCAAGTGTCCTAACAAACTCAATAAAGCCTCATGGACCATTTATTACATCATTAAAGAAAGCTTGGATATAGGCAAGGGATTCTAAGATGTTAAATATTAACACACTTACCATGAAGGTAACCACTTAGCCAATTAATTTGCGAATAGAGGGATAATGATAAAAGCTTTTAAAATTTGGAAAAAGGAAGACACACTCCAAAATGATTGAAATGAAATAATTATTAGTGAAAGAGAACCTATGTCATAATTATGATTATGAGATTCACACTAATGCGCATATTCCAATGAATAAATATATTCATAATTCTATATCCACTAGCTTCTTAGCACATGAGACCTAATATGCTTTCTAGAATCATATATTGCATAATAGGAAACTTACTAATTTCACCCTTCACAATCCCTCTCATCTCAATCAACACTCTACACTTCACAACACCCATATTCATACCACCATGGGAGTGGATCCAAATAGAATTGAGCGTATGACTATTGAGCATCTAAAACGGGACAAAGAGGTATGAATTTTTTTTAAAATTATAGAATTGACTAACTTCATCATGAACTTTTTTTTTTATGTCAAACATTTGTCAAGTAAATTTGTAAAACAATATAAATAACATGTGGTAACCATCAACAATGTAACAATAGATATCACTAAAAGACTTATATCTCAAGTCACAAGTTTGAAAATTGATTATGTTAAACTTACCAAGTTTAGGAATAACTAAAAAAAAGAGAGGGATAAGTTTTTAATAGAAAGTGATAAAATACATGAGTGTATTGGTGTTTTCCTGCAGAAAGACATTCCCAAACCTTTTGATAGATTCACTAATTAGATTATGTGATATGTGACTTTATATAATAGGTACACTTTTGTCTATCATTTTAATTTACCCATCCTTAACTATTTTTATCACAAAATCCCACTTAGTCTTCATTTTTATAGACTACATTCTTTGAAATATTTAATTTATGATGTAAAAATGGGAAAGAAAAAAGAACCCTCCACTAGGCTATAATAGTTTTAATTCAAATATTATTCCAAGATTCCAACCCCACCCCACTATTTTCCCTAAATAGGATAAGCATATTCCTAAGTGAAACATCCCCCCATAACACTTCTAAGTTCCACTAAAACCCTAGATTCCACCAAGAATTCCAAAAAAAACCATTGATATTGATAGTGACCCTAGTGATCAAGAATATCTTCCTCTAGCCAAGATCTAGAAATGGGTAAAAAGAATGTAGACCTTATTAATATTCCCTCCAACCCTACTAAAAAGATAAAATATGTTATAAAAATATCCTCCCATTCTCTTTCCATTCTTGATCCCACTCCAAACCCTATCCCTCCACCATCCCCTACTCCCACCAACCTGCCCCCACCCACCTTCCTAACTCCTTCAACCTGGAAGACATTGAAAAGACCCTGTACATGCTCAAATAGAGCCTCCATTATGTTGTTGTTAATGACACCCCTAAGAAACCCCATACTATTCCCACACCCATTCAATCCAATCCTCTACCTAAATTCAAGGAGATTGTTGGGGATCAACCAACAATATTGATTACACTTATGAAAGCAATTAAACTCGGAATTAAATCAGAATGATAAGTAACTAGAATGGTAAATAGCAAAGAATAAGAGATACAAGAAACCACCCTGAAAACTTGTATTAAACTCTTTACAAAAGGAATACAATTGAAGAAAATTCTTTTCTTCCACACCTCTCTCAGATGTACAGATCTCTCTCTAGATCTCTTTCCCTCAAGAGCTCTCTCTCTCAAATACAATCAACTCCAACAACCTAGAATGATTCACATATACAATTCTATACTATTCAACATTATCATACAATAAGCTAAGAAGATCTATCCTATTATATAATAATTAGGAAACATGAGCATGCATTTACAACCAACAGTTATGCCTCTTAAACAAGGGCTCTAAAATAGTCTTACTAAAGATAGAGATGTGGACTTAAGACTATGACTTAATCCCATCATGCAAACACTCAGTTTTGTCTACAAAAATAGCTTTCTGGATGCACAGGTAATCGACATCAGTTCCTGCCTGCTTGCCTATGACTGATGTCGGCCGATCCCTGCCGATGCCGACGTCTCTTAAACTGCTTCTGACTAATGTCGGTCACTCCTGACCAACGCCGGTGACTGTGTAAACCTACAAATATCAAACTGCTCACTTTGGTGAAGCTTTTAGGCTCCACACCTTAACAATCTCCCACTTGGAGATAAACAGCTACACCGGTACCTGTACAACATCTTCTAGCTCCTCCATCTTCAACTCAATCATGAAGACCAACAGAAGTTGAATGAAGATTCAACTTCTCCTTTGTAACTGGCTTGGTTAACACATCAACAGGATTCTTATCTGTATGGATTTTCTCTAGCTTCAACTCACCATCCTCCAATACCTGTCTTATGAAGTGGTACCTAAGCTGTATATGCTTTGTTCTTGAATGAAAGGCTAAATTCTTAGCCAAATGAATTACACTCTAACTATCACTGTATAATCTACAACTCTCTTGCTCCTTTCCAAGCTCTTCCATGAACTGTGTCATCCATATCATCTCTTTGCTAGCCTCTGTGACTGCAATATACTCTGCTTCTGTAGTTGACAAGGCAACAACCTTTTACAACTTTGATATCTAGCTAACCGCCATTCCACCAATAGTGAAAACATACCCTATGGTGCTCCTTCTACCATCCAAATCACTTGCCATATCTGAATCTACATAACCATGTAGAGAAGTATCTAAACCTCCATAGCATAAATGCCTACTACTGGTTCCTCTCAGATATCTAAGGATCCACTGAACTGCTTTCCAGTGCTCCTTTCCTGGATTGGCCATATACTTACTTCCAACTCCCACTGCTTGGGCAATATCTGGTCTAGTACAAACTATTGCATACATTAAACTCCCTACTATGGAAGAATATGGAACTCTACTCATGTACTCTACCTCATCATGTGAATTAGGACATTGTTCTTTACTCAACTTAAAATGTCCATCCATAGGTGTGCTTATCGGTTTTGCATCGTGCATATTGAATCATTTCAACACCTTGTTCACATAATCCTCTTGGGACAAAATCAACCAGTGATTTTTTCTATCTCTCTTAATGTTCATGCCAAGGATTTTCTTTGCTGCTCCCAAATCCTTCATGGCAAATGTTTGAGCTAATTTCACCTTAAGCTTAGAGATATCCTTCATGTGTGATCCTAAAACCAGCATATCATCTACATAGAACAACAGAATAATATATCTACCATTATCTAATCTCTTAAAATACACACAATGGTCAGATTGACACCTACTGTAGCCATGCTCAGTCATAAACTTGTCAAATCTCAAATACCATTATCTAGGAGCTTGCTTCAGGCCATACAAGATTTTCTTCAATTTGCACACTAACTTCTCCTTACCTTTGACCCCAAATCCTTCTGGCTGATCCATATATATTTCCTCATCCAAATCTCCATGAAGAAACACTGTCTTAACATCAAGCTACTCAGGATGCAAATCCTCAATAGTAACTAAAGATAGTACAGTCCGTATAGAAGTCATTTTAACAACAGGAGAAAAAATCTCACCAAAATCAATACCTGGTTTTTGTGCAAATCCTTTCACTACTAATCTGGCCTTATATCTCATCTGTTCATTCTCACCTTCCTTCAACCTATAGTTCCATCTGTTCTTCAGTGTCCTCTTACCTTTTGGCAACTCAACCAAATCCTATGTTTGGTTCTCTCTCAAGGACTCCATTTCCTCAACCATGCCATGCTCCCACTGATTCTTGGACTCTACCTGTATTACTTCTTCAAAACTCTCTGGTTCTCCACCATCAGTTAGCAATAAATAGAATAATGAAGGGGAATATTGAATTGAAGGTTTACTTACCCTTTCTGACCTCCTGATGGGTGTTTGAGACTCATCCACAACACGCTGTCTACCCAAATTCTCTAGCAGTGACTGACCTCAGTCACTTCCAAGCCTGTAACTTCCCGATGTCGGTTTTGCTTGACCGACATCAATTCTTATCCTACCGACGTTGGTCTCTATATGACCGACATCAGTTTTTGTTCTGTCGATGCTGGTTCCTACTTGGCTGATGTCAGTCTCTGTGTTTTTCTGTTTGTGATTAATTTTTCTCGCAAGCTCATTTTGGACCGTCACCTCATCCAATTCTCCATTGCTCTACTCAAATTGATTCAACTTCTTCAGCTGATCACTATACATCACTTTTTCATTTAAAATAGCATCACAGCTCCTAATTATCTTGTTATTTCCTAGATTCCAAAATCTAAAACTGAAATCATCAGAGCCATAGCTAATAAATGTGCACCTCATAGACTTAACATCCAACTTCTTTCTATTTTCCTTATCAACATGCACAAAGGCTTCACAACTAAAAACTTTGAGAAATGAGAGATCTACCTTTTTACCTATCCATGCCTCTTTTGGAATTCCACCATCCAGAGCTGTAGAGGGTCCTCTGTTAATCAGGTACACTGCAATGTCAACAGCTTCTACCCAAAACTCTAAGGGCAAACCAGCATGCAATCTCATACATCTTACAAGCTCCATGATTGTTATGTTCATCCTTTTAGCAACTCCATTCTACTGAGGTGTCCTTAGAACCATCCTTTGCCTATGGATTCCATGCATATAACAATATCAGTTGAACTTATAGCTACATAACTCACCACCATTGTCAGATCTTAGGCACTTTAATCTTCTGCCTGTTTCATTCTCAACCATAGCTTTCCAAATCTTAAAAGTCTCAAATACATCAAATTTCTTCTTAATATAATAGACCCATACCTTTCTTGTAGCATCATCTATGAATGAAACATAGCATTGTGATCCTCCAATAGAAGCAACCTGATCTGGTCCCCACACGTCTGTGTGAACAAGCTGCAACTTATGCTTCTTCTTTGTTGACCCAGTCTTGAGAAAACTCACTCTCTTCTATTTCCCAAAAACACAGTGCTCACAAAAATCTAGATCTATGTTTTTCAAATCTGAAAGCTTACCTTTTGAATTAAGAATTGACATTCCCTTCTCACTCATGTGGCCAAGCCTTAAGTGCCATAATTGTGCATCCACATCTGAAGTAGATAACACAATTACATAAATAGAGAGTACCTGCTCTCTTACCTCTGGCCATTACAAGTGCACCCTTGGTCACCTTCCAAGATTCAGTTGTGAGAGTTACTGTACAACCCTCATCCCCTAACTTTCCTGCAGAAATCAAATTCTTCTTCAAGCTAGGAACATGCATAACATCTCTCAACACCCATGTGTTGCCATTCTACATTTTTAGCTGCAATTTACCTTTGCCAATAATTTTACAAGGCTCATCATCCCCTAAGTACACTATTCTAAAATCTCCATGGATATAGTCACTAAAATATTCTTTATTGGGGGTAGCATGAAAAGATGCACAAAAATCTAACACCCAAGATTCTATATTATTATGCAAAGAGAATATTAAAGCATCTTGTGCAATACCTGCAACCTTTGCTTCTTCTTTTTCTTCGTGTTGATTGTCCTCCTTAGGCTTTGACCAACAATCTCTACTTATGTGCCCCATCTTTCCACAATTCTAGCATTGTGGCTTCCTGCCATTTCTGGATTTAGATCTACCTCTCACCTTTGACTTAGATCTTGATCTCCCTTTCTTGCTCTTCTCTTTTTGCCTCCCCCTGCTCTCAAAACTTAAAATGTTCCCTGATGTTTCTTCTGTGCTTTTCCTACGAATTTCCTCATTCAAGATTACACTAACAACATCCTCTACTTTTAAAATATTTGAAGTAGATGCAGTATTACTAACTGCCATTACTAAGCTATGCCAGCTTTCAGGCAAAGAACATAATATTAAAAGAGCTTTAATTTCATCATCAAACACAATATTGACTGAACTTAATTGATTTACAATTCCATGGAAATCATTTAGATGATTAGATACAGATCCACCTTCCTGCATATGCAAATTAAATAACTACTTCATAATATATACCTTATTAGAAGCTGAGGGTTTTTCATACAAATTTACTAAAGTAGTCATTAACTCTATCGTAGACTTTGCCTATGATAAATTAGATATAACAGTAGATGTTAGACTCAGTCTTATAGACCCCAAAGCCTTTTGATCAAGAACTTCCCATTCTTCATCATCCATGTCTGTGGGCTTCTTTGCAATCCCACCTAACAGTAAGTATAGATATTTCTAATATAGATAATCCTCTATCTGCATTCTCCAATGTTGATAATTTTTGCCATTGAACTTCTCCATTCTCAGTTTACTTTCTTCTGCCATTGCTTCTCCCACTCAAACAGAAATCCCTGTAGAAACCCCTATGAGTAACCTATAATCAATACACACTAACCAGATCTGAAACACCTGTTAGTCAACCTGAGCTCTGATACCACTTGTTGGATATCAAGCTCTAAAACCTGCAACCAAGCTTTGATACCACTGTTGGGGATCAACCAACAATATTGATTACACTTATGAAAGCAATTAAACTCAGAATTAAATCAGAATGATAAGTAACTAGAATGATAAATAGCAAAGAACAAGAGATACAAGAAACCACCCTAAAAACTTGTATTAAACTCTTTACAAAAGGAATACAATTGAAGAAACTTCTTTTCTTCCACACCTCTCTCAGATGTACATATCTCTTTCTAGATCTCTGTCCCTCAAGAGCTCTCTCTCTCAAATACAATCAACTCCAACAACCTGGAATGATTCACATATACAATTATGTACTATTCAACATTATCATACAATAAGCTAAGAAAATCTATCCTATTATATAATAATTAGGAAACATGAGCTTGCATTTACAACCAATAGTTATGCCTCTTAAACAAGGGCTCTAAAATAGTCTTACTACAGATAGAGACGCGGACTTAAGACTATGACTTAATCCCATCATGTAAACACTCGGTTCTATCCATGGAAATAGCTTTCTGGATGCACAGGTAACTGACATTGGTTCCTGCCTGCTTGCTTGTGACTGACGTCAGCCGATCCCTGCCAACACTGGCATCTCTTGAACTACTCCTGACCGATGGTGGTGACTGTGTAAACCTACAACTATCAAACTGCTCACTTTGGTGAAGCTTTTAGGCTCCACACCTTAACAGAGATTATATAATATCATAAATATAAATCATGATTGATTAAGATTGGGGATGATGTCAAATTGCATAAATATATCCTTTGATGGTTGCTAAAGGATAAAAAAAGATTCAAGGATGAACTCAATAAGTTAAGTCTCAATGATGACATTTACTATAACAAGTTTAATTTCATTGAAATTAGTACTAAATTTCACCAAATCAAAAAAATATTATTTAATCTATAGAATCAAAAAAATTATTTAAATGAAACCCTCAGCACCCTAATTGAATATAGCATACTCATTGTGATGAAGAGTCTGCAAAGCATAGAAACACTAAACTCTTTCACCAAAGGAAAAGAGGAAAATATTTAATCCCAAACAAAGGATACAAAAATGAAGGGTTTTTTTTTGAAGAAAATTTTGAGATGTATCCTATCAAGAACAAAAAACTTCCTATGGATAATCTCACTCAGAACTGGTCTAATACTTATGAAGATTGGATGGGTCCAAGAATTTAGTTTATTGTCTTTCTACTATTTTTTTTTCCTTATTTTCAGATCTTTGTTATGTCTTATCTACTCTAGCTTAATAAATATTATATCAAGTTTATATACCTACTTTGATCTTCATTGTAAAGGGTAGGGTCCCTTTATAAAACCCACTTTTACCAATATTAAAAATAAGACCATTCTCTATTGCATAAATCATGTTTTAAAATTGGACTTAGATGTAGTTATTATAAATTATGCTTGTTTTAGAGTGAAATATGGGATCATATATATTATATTATTTATATGTCATTTTATCTAAATTTTTACTATTTTATAAAATTATCTTAGATAAAATATGTAACATGTTGCACATGCAGGCTGAAAAGAGTCATAATATGGATAGCAAAGTTTGAATCTCTCAAAGACAAGTCAACAACACTCTTCATGTATCTCCAAATATCCTTGCTAGCTTTAGAGTCCAATTAAAAACATCTTTAATTCTATTAAATTTATATCTATATGGATATAATTTTTATGCATAATCATCTAAGGCATACAAACACCTTTGTATCAAACAAAAATAGGTCATGTGTTTTTTTGTTGGTTTGTTAGATGTTTCGATATATGAATGTGTAAGGAAAAATTTCAAAGGTGTTGTAAAACATACAAAATATTCATCAATAAAATTTCTTATCATGAATATTCATATTAATATTCCTCTAAAAAACATAGACAAGTTCAAAAAAATAGTCATCTTGATTTGAGCTCATATGCAAAAGTTATGAGTATTTTCATGGTATCTATACATGCATAGTCAAAGCTCTGGATTTCATTAGTATAGCTTTGGATTTCATCAGTCCAACTCCAAAGTAGATCATTCAAGATTTTGAGTTGAATATATTTGGACCTAATGTGCCTAAAATATATTTTAACTTTTGGTAAGCTAAAGGAGGCATGCGAGAATGTTTTATGACATGTTTTATAGACTTTCTATTTATATAAATTTTATAAATAAAAACTTTAAAAAACAAACATCATCACACATCAACAAATACATAGTTTAACAACTATGGAAACATGAATGAAAATATCCCCAACAATTGTTTCTATCTATTTTTAGAAAGTGATGTATATCTAAAAATTGGTATTGTCGAATAAGAAACATATTCATATTAATACAACTACTATGAATATCTTACATAACAAAGTTTCTATAAAAATAAAATTTATTATTTGTTACCATAGAATAAAAAATAGTTTCTAAACTAATTTTTTAGTTTTTTAAGGTTAGTAAATTAGTTTAAAACTAATTTATTAGGTTGTTAGGATTAAATAATTGGTTTTAAACAGTTTGTTAGAGTTGTTACTCTCCAACTATAATTTTTAAAATAATTTGTATTATAAATACAACCTTATTATTAATTTTTATGGTGATTGGGAGTTAATAGAATTAAATATATCATGGATTTCATATAGCTATCAAACATTTTTCATATTGTAATCATTTTTTAGAAGCAATGAGAAGTTGATGAAGTTTATACAAATCTATGTGTTGATTGGAATCTTATTCCAAGAAAGAGTAAGGGCCCAATAAACCAATGAAGAAGGATATTTTATGGTATTTTAAGTTTTATGTTGTTATTTAAATATTTTAGTCTTTATGTTAAGTGTCATTGAATTAATTAAACCTGCAGGACTATGTGTTAATATGTGTGTTTTCATTTGAGTTAAATTCAGTATTTACATTTTAACAACATAGATTAAAGTGAGTTTAAATTTTCTACATTTAAATTTATCCAAATAGATTAAGGGTGTATTTATTTTAAAATAATTTTCAATTTCAACAAGTTTGTTTGTTTTAAATCATTTTCAATTACATCAAGAGTGTTTATTTCAAAACCACTAAATTATATTCCCATTCATGCAAGTAGATTAAATATCTATGTTAAAGTGATATAAAACCACCCCCAAGTAAACAATTATTAGTCCTTATCATTTGTAATTATTTTAGACTATCATTAGACATTGGCCCTAGTTTGATATGACATGAACTAAATTGAGTTTATTAAATGAAGGGATTGATGACACCAATCATTTTTGGCACCATTGTCAGAGAACTTATAGGTGTTAGTAAGGTATAAATCATAATTTTATAGTTGATTGCAAAATTTTCCCATAAATTAAAGAAAATTCATGAATAGATCAAGAGATTCAAAGGGAAGATATATGCCTAAAAACCTACAACAAAATAAAAGCTAAACATTTGAGGAAATTTGTGTTATCTGATGAATCCAAAAAACAGGCTTAAGGCAGATAAAGATCAATAAAAAAAGGAACATTTACCTACACTATAGTCCTTAACCAAGATTATAGTTCTCCAATGAAGAACATATCCTCATCCATACTGCCTAATTTTAGGGTATGCCAATAAAATATCCTAATCAATTCTTGTTTGAGCTCGAGATATTATGTCAAGCCCATGATTACAAAATAAATAATCAAAAGTTAAAAATTTTTCCTTTTACACTTAAAGAGTTATCTATGAGATGGTTTATGGGTTTAAAACCACATTCCATTCATTCATGGGAGAAAATAGATTCTTTTTGGGGACAAATATCAAGACTATTCTATGATAAAGGAGGAAATCTTATATATAAAACAAAAGGAAGATGAAACTATAAAAGATTATCTAGATAGATTATTCTTTGTCTATAGAAGATGTGGATATGAGTTTGATGTAAACATTAGTAAGATATTTTTATTAAAATGATTATATTATAATGTTTGATAGTCAATAAGCATAATGGGAAAATGTGATGCAAATAAACTAAATTACAATGAAGCTACTAAATTGTGTAAGAATTATTCAAGAATAACCATTAGTAGCAAAAATTTGAGAACATTAAAAGGAAATAATGATGTGTTCAATCAAAAAATAAGGATTCCACCTCAATAAATATTTATTCCTACTCCCACTAGACAATCTGCACAAATCAAATAAGAAATAACTACGTGAGTCAATACTATAAATTGTTGTAATGTTCAAGAAAGATATTGACTAGTTCACCACTCACCATCACAAAAAATTCCCAACCTATAAAATCATCTTATAACTAATAAATGTCTTATTTTTCTTTAATTTGTTTATTTATAGGGTTTGAAATTTTATTTTATTATAACAATGAAATACAACATAACTAGTGGACTCCATAGCTAGACTGGGCTCTTCAATGCAATCTACCAATTCCTATTCTAACTCTTGAAAGTCTTCTTTTTAATTTATTTTCTCATTAGGAGGGTTTGAACATTCTTTTTTTAATGAAACATAATTTGAACACACAAAGATTATATATAAATAGCACAAATCACACAATATAATTCTAAAGGGACACATGCAAGGGACATGTTCAAAGGTCCACAAGAAAAAATTGAGAATACACATAAGACATGAAGAAAGAAAGAAAACATGAGAAAAATCCATGAAAACATGTGATTGATTAACAAAATCCATTTGTAACACTAGTATATTCATAAAATTAGGTAACTAGTGAGGTATAAATATTTAAGTGAGTAATATCAATATATTTTATGCAATGTAAAAAACTAAGATATAAACAATAAATGATAATAAAATAAGGATAAAACATTGTATAATATGCCCCCAGTGAACTTGTTGATGTTTATACAAGCTTTAATAATCATGTATATTATATTATATATATATATATATATATATATATATATATATATATATATATATATATATATATATATATATAATAACTAATATCCTATGCTCACTAGGATAGTGTCAAGACCAAAAGGCACTCATGTCTGAATATGTCACTTTTGTATATTTATAGTTTTTTAGTCCATGACACTAAACTAACTTGTAACTAGTTATAGAATTGGTAACATATATGCTTTGTATATACTCATGTACACTTATGAAGCATGTATGATATAAGAATGCCTATAATATGTAATAAATAACTAGTATACAAATTAATTAATGTAAATTAACTAAACATAAGTAAGCATATGCCCTTATTTTTTTTATTTTTCTAGAATATTTATTTTTTTGTATATTTTCATATATGAATAGAGGAAGAGAAATAAGGATAATAGATGATGGCTCCATTAAGATACCATCAATTGATCATGTATAAAAAAAAAATTAATGGTGATCTATTTAAGATTAAAGGTATCATGCCAAGGTGTAGGTTTGGTATCATTGCCATATTCATATTTTACAATAATTAATATCACGAAGATCATACCAAATTGTAATATTATAATCATCATAATCTTGATTTTGAAGTTATGGAATTCCACTCTTATCATATTTTTTATATTGATATGTGAAACAAAATGATCCATATTTCGGTATTGACTTTTCTAATTTATCTTTTATAATATATACTAGACCATTTGACTTTATTATTCCATTTTTTGTATTTGTTTGTATACTATTAGAAGATAGTTTTATGATTGCTGATCTTGATTTAAATAAATAATATATTTTATTGAAAATATAATAATGACACTTTCACATTCAAATGTGATATGGTATTGGACCACCCATTCCCCTCACCCAACCCCACCCTCCCCCCCACTCCCCCCCCCCCCCCACCATTTCTTTCATCCATGATCTTCCTAATTCTTCATTATATTGGGCCAAATTCAAACATACATGAAATACCATTCAACATGTTTTTGGACCAACTATGAATGATATCTAAATAGATTTGATAAGTGATTTAGATATAGTATTAGTACTCAAGTATTCCTTATCATATAAAATAAATTGTAAGAGTGTCATGCTAGAAACATTCATTCTAGTAGTGTTATTGATCACAACATTGGTACATTTTTTACCATTTATGAGAGGGTTAAAAATCAAAGGATCAATAAATGATGAGTGATTTTGATTTTAATTCTTTTAAGTCATATTTTTAACATTGGATATTTTATGCATATGTTTCTTTTGAACCTATTTTTTAGAAACCCTTTCTTAAAGATAATTTTTTTTCTTAGTTTTAACTTGTTTGTTAACTTATGTTCTTGATATTTTTGTAACATTTAATTTGTGATACATTATTATTTTTATTTATATTTTTCATCTTGTGATTTTTTAATTCTGATATTTCATATTGATATTTTTTACTCTTTCTTTCACTAATTTTGCCTTTGTTATCTTTTCATGCTCTGATTGTCCTTTGGCATTCACACCTATAGTTTTTGTTCTTTTTGTGCTAATTATATTTTTTCCACT
>JARHVA010003096.1:272500-367500 GCA_037957365.1 Torreya grandis | reverse complement strand
GACAAATGGGGGTATATGATACTTAATAATGGATAAATGGAAAGTCTAATAAATCTTATAGACACATTAAGTATAAGTGTAAAGATAAATTATAAAATAATACACACACATTCATTCATATACTAAAAAACAATCAACATCTATATACTAAATGAAATAAAAGAGAGAGCATAATGTTAGAAAGAATTACTTTGATGGGGAATTTTTGAGCCTTAATATCCCCCTTGGCCAATGGCTCCTTATAAGAGATTGTTTTCATTATGAAGACCTCAAATTTTTGGTAGAAGACTAATAATACTCCCAATGAATCCTCATATTAGATCTCCAATAATTATACAAGACAAACTTATTTCAAGACAACATTATACCTATGAATCTTGTAAATGTGATGTAGGGAAGAAGTTCTAATGAAAATCAGAGAAGATAAATGTATATTATGTGTGTGTATATGTTTCAAATGAAATATACCTTGTATATATAGTGGTAAAATACACAAACCTAGGCTACATTGATGACATTAGCCATACCAATGCAATGAATAAGTGTTGGCTAACATTGAACTATGTCATCTAGTGAAAGTAGTGAAAATGCCAAAAAGACAAGATCAGAACTAAATTGCCTAGACTGATACATCATGCTTTAAATAGATGGTAATAATTTGGCTAATGCCATAAGAAATGAGGAAAATAGTAAAACTACATAGAGTAATATGGAAGGAAGTAGGTAGCATGGAAAATCTAATGAATCTAATCTAGGGATAGGAATGATATGATCATGACATAGGTAGTAACATCTCTATAAAATTTCCAAAAGCTTGAGTACCCATTTCCTATTGTACCCTTTAAGGAGTGCACTTAGGAAGATTGAAGCTAAGTAGGTTGATCTATGAGAAAGTGTCAGTAAATTATAAAGTGAAACATATTATGTATAGATATGTACCACCCAAAGCTCATCATGTGTCATAATAGTGTAACATGGATGGTGCTTTCACAAATAACATAGCAACACAAAAATTGAGCTAACTCAAATGAATTACTTAAATAAATGTTGAATGTAACTAAAATTACCATACAAATATCTTGACTTACCTTTTCATTGAATGATTACACTCAAATATCATAGTCTTAATCATGGATGCATAATACCTACATTTGAAAAACTTTAGGGATTCATGGCTAAAAATATAATAAATTCATTCATATGCAGGATTTTTAAATTATAAATGGAAAACTTTCAAAACTTATAAAATCATTTGGAAAATTGATAAGACAAGATATTAAAGGTAAGGTTAGAACTAAAACACTAATAATGTAATGATAAAATGATGATTAATGAAAGTAGAACACACTAAATCATGTGAAAGACATGTACACCATTGTAAGCAAAAAAAATGTAATAAAGAATCAATCAAAGATATGAGAGTAATAAAAATGTGATCTCATGTAAGATGAGCATGTCAAATCAAACATGAAGAAAAAATAAGGGACTGAAATGAAAATGTAGTTAAAAATGTAAGACAAACATGTGAAGTCAAAAATAAATAAAAACATGTATGTAAAATTTATTGTGTAAGATAAGTGAAGTACACAAAAATAGAATGAGAAGATGATGGATAAATGAAAATCAAAAGCTATAATGAATTACAATTCAAAACTTAGTGCTTGTTCTAAAACATGATGTAATAAATAAAAACCACCTATAGACATGAATATGAGGAAAATGAGATGGTATGGTAAGAAAAGAATGGGTATTTGTGAGGAAGGCTTGGTCCTATCTGAGGTCTTACAATGCAACTCACATATTGAATGCTAAGAAGCATAATTAGGTAGAAGTGATCAAGTATGTGATTATCTAAAATTGATACCCATCAAGGGGATATCAGGAATAATATGATGTAGGTAAAGAGTGTGATGCACCACATGGCTAGTGCAAACATCCTTAGTAGGAATGATACATACTAAGTAATTATAAGGACTATCAACATCAAAAACCTAGGATACTTCCATTAGTGGGCACAAAGCTTTGGCTAATCAAGTGAAGTACATAGATCATCTCATAAAGGATATTATTCATTAAAAATAAAATGATTATACCTTCCCATAATATTTTCACCACCCTTTAGGACCCATTACAGATTTATCCATCTACTATAAATATTGGGTACTTGTGTGAAAATATAGGTGGCAATAAGATGTAGGAAGATATAATGATGTAATGTTATAAGACCTCCTACCCTAATCTATTGGATTACCATGCCCTAATAGACATTTGATCTATCATTAGGCCAAATATGGTTTTTAATATTTGTCTATGATAGGAGATGTGCTAAACAAAGATCACATATTTTGGTGTGATCTAAGTTTTGTGATATAATTTTTCTTTGCATGTGATATGGCTTTTAACATTTTTTTATTTATTTTTATTATTCCTCCATACAAATTTATAAAACCAAACATGGATAAATAAATATATAACATAAGAGAGAGTATGTTTGACCACTAAAATTGATAACCTAAAGACCATGATGTCTAAATAATAATATAATTGGACACATGCAAGTGTAAAATTTCAAAACTAACTTATGTGTGTCTCAAAATGAAAGGAAAATGGAGGAAAATGGGGATCTATAAGATCCATCCATGTAATAAAGGTGATACAATTATGAATATTCTCATAATTATTCTCAAGGAGGGAAAATACTTATCTAAAAGGGGATGAGGTTATGATATGGTAGTCATGTCACTATATAATATGTATTAATCTACAAGGGATTTAACACACATACCAATGGAAGTAGTAGTAATCCCAAAATAGGGTGAATTTAAATTGTCATCCCAAAATAGGGAAAAATAAATGGTCATCCAAAAGATATGGAAATTAAATAATCATCCTAAAAGGGGGTGAAAGTAAATAAGGGCCAAAGAATCACAAGGAAACTAAGGTAAAAATGATAATAAATGATAACAATTGAAACACAAAGGTGCCACCTAAGTTCTACACTAGAAATAAAGGATGAAAGTAAAATACCAAGGAACTAAAAATCAAATAGTGGTGTAAGTAAATAATGATATAAAAACTAATGGTGATACATAAGAACCACAAGGGAAACAAAGGCTAAAAGTAAATATACCAAGGAACCAACAAGGACACAATGGTGTAAGTAAAATGAAATGAAAGCAAAGAATAAAAAAGGAAACAATGGATATAAAAATTATGATAAATTAAATTAAATGTATAAAAACAAAGAAACATGAGACAAAAATGATAAATAAAGCATACATTAATGTCTATATCAAATATGACATGTGAGAGGCAAACATGTATGTCTCAAAACATTTCTTAAAGTTGAATTTGTTTTTTGTAATATGATAAAGGTTATTGATTACTACCCCATGGTAAGGATGAGAGATCAATAAGCCAAGATAATGAAAATAGGCATTTTAATATGTCCCAAAATAATGTATAAGATCAAATATGGGCATTGTAAGATACCACAAAGGCTGAAGAATGGGTACCACAAGGTTCTCCAATATGTGTATAAAGAAAATGATGGGAATCAAAAGATGCTTCAACATGTGTCAAAATGAGATAATGGGCATTATAAGATGACCCAACCTATGGGATATGGGTGTATTTGAGTTAAGCTCAAGATTGATAGGCCTACAAGTGATGTCAAAATCTATGTAAGTTTGTGTGACACTAAGAACTATAGCATCCAATGAAATATTAAGATCTTTAGGTGGTGATAGAAAAGTATATTGTATGGTATCAATTGAGCTAATATAGTCTAGATAAACACAACTAAATTTGACTATATCATATAGATAAATATAGTTTAATAAAATTTTACTGAAATGAAATGTATCAGATAGATCAATATAATGTAATGGAAAAAAGAATTGTATCGACCTACTCAATACATTATTTTGAAATAGGGTTGAATGTATCAAATATATTGAAATAATATGATGAAGAAGAATATTTTAGTGTTGTATAATTGAAATGGAACATATCAACTCGATCAATGGTTTTTGATGAAATATATTGAGCTATATCAATACATTTTAGGTCATGGTCAATGCATCTAAATGTAGATGAAATAACTATATTACAACATTGAGGGTCATCATTGACACAATTAATTGTAAATGAAATATCTATATCAACACATTCTAGGTAATGGTTAATATAGTTTAATTTAGGTGATTGTACTATATTTTCACATCCAATGTCATGGCTGATGTGGTTATCTATAGATGGATTAAACTGAACTCTATCAAGCTAGGTAATATAGTAAAACAAAATAGTTCTAGTATATATAAAGAAGTATGAAAATTATCAAGCTTCATATAAGCCCAAGGATCATAATCATCAATAAGTACCATGTGGTATGACTTTTAATTATGTGTTCTTCATAAACTAATGAATTGATAAAGTTTGGTTAAATGTGAGTAGAGTTTTGATGACCCATCCTCCTAGGACTTACCAAGGGTGGGCTAGAGGGTGGTTAGACATCAATGGAACCATTATCATCATTGTTTGATTTGTTGGTAAATATGGTAAAATCATAAGAGGTATTTTTGACCATGTCATAATTATCATCAAGGGGAATATGTGAAGTCTTCACCTTTAATAAAATCATCATCATAGATGGTAAAATCATGATATTGATTTTCAACCAATTGAGAGATAGTGAATGTGGGATAAATAGGATCCTCATAACTATAAGTGTAAGGATCATAAACATAAAAGGGAGGAACATCAAAGTATTTACGTTAGTAATAATGATCATCATATTCATAAATGAGAAGATCATCATGGGGATCTTTAGTATACTAGAATTGTCAAGGGTAATGTCACCAGGATCCTCATTAGGACCTTGATAAAAAATGGGAATATAATTGTGAGTATAAGGATCATCAAAATCATAGTCATAAAGGGTAAGACCATATGGATAATCTATGGTTTCACTATATGTATAATCATAACTATGAAAATATTTATTGAGATATTCAACCATGAGAAAAGGAATAGGATAATTACACCATGAGGAATATCCTACAATGGTGGTCATGAAAACTTGGTGAAAATTTTGCCTATAGTAAATTGATGATATCAAACTGGTTCATATTGTTAGTTACTAAGTCTATAAAAAATATTGTAATAGGTTGGCTAATATAGTTTGGAAAAAAGTGACACTTGTAAACACTAAATCTGAATTATAGAGCACCAAAGTCTTGTATACTTAGTAAGTACTTCTCATGGTTATACCCTTTAGTTCTAAGACCTTCCTACAACCAAAAGGATCACATATGCTATCTCTTGTGCCTATTACTCATCTCCTAGTCTAAACATATGTTGTTTTATGATGATTAAGCCTTATACATTATGCAAAATTCTTCAAAATTACTTATTATCATCTTTTGTAAGTTTTAAACTTGTACCTATTTTCTAACTTCCTAAATAATTATGACATAGATAGATGCCTACATCGATGCTAGTATCCTATGCCATATTAAGTGTCCAATGCCCTAAAATCATCAAATTTATAATTATAAACTATCTTTATAGTTGTCCTAAGTGATTTTATGTGAGATATTTCCAAAATAGATTGGTATGTATATAAGATCAATCCTCATTCATTGGTCACCTATCATAGACCTAGTAACTCAAAAGGTAATATACCATAAGCAATCAATCAAAATTTCAAGTGAAAAAAGCTTCCCTATTATTTATTATTTCAATATTAATCATAAGGAAAACCCATCTATATGTATAATTCACTGAAGCAGAATTCAATGATACATATTTACCATGTTGTAAGCTATGTTATTCTATGTACTTTCTTTTCATATGTTGCATCCTTATGCAAACATAATCCAACATGAAGTGTAGAAATACATAAATCTAGGCCCCTATTTATATTATTATCTATGTAATAAGTTACCATTGAGAAAGGGGTCCTTTGTGTATCTTGACAACATGTGCCCATTAACCCATATTTCCTATAGTCACTCTAAGGGTGAATAATCTAGGGTTTGATAATTTGATAAATAATGGCAACCTATGCACAAGATTCAAACACATTATATCAAAGGCAAAAGAAAACCCAAAAGGTTTTAGGTGGTCTCATTTAGATCTAGTAAATATTTTGTATTGGACATCTATGTCGAAGTCAGACATTAGCATTACACAACCATCCAAATTTGATGCAAGCATCCAAGGCCACACAATACAAATTTATAAAATCTAATGATTAATCCAGAATTTGGATCTATTTTTATTCCATCCTGTTTCATATCATATCTATATATACATAGTAAACTAACCAAGTAATCTTGTTTATAATTCATTACAACATCAATAAATATTTATACTTTATAATTTTGTGAATTAATTGACCTGTTATAGATATTTAATTATTAAATTTTATATTCTTAACCCTATACTATATTGACCCATCTCAATTTAGGGTTAAATATTTGGTGAACTTGACCATTGGCTGTAAAACTCTAGTTGGTTTTTTATTTTCCCTACACATTTTAATTATTTTAATTTTCAAAATATGATCAATATTTTTTAAATTTCATTTGAAAATCATGTTTAATATATATATATATATATATATATATATATATATATATATATATATATATATATATATATTAGTTATTTCATTTTACATTACATAATGGTAATTTTTACTTGTTATGTTTTATGCAAGATGAAATCCATCAAATATGGAAGAGATTATAAACATGGTCACTTATGTAAAAAATATCTTATTATTGTAATGTTTACAAAGAAATCCTACATATTAAAATGCCAAAGGTAGTTCATAACATATTCTAGTTATTTATACCATTCTAAAAAATACTCTAATGATGTCATTACTAAAAATTCACTCTTATACTTACCAAGTGTCCATTGATTGTGGCCCCCATGCCTATGTTTTCCTATTGTGACATTTGATTATGTCATAGTTTGTTGTACGTGTACATTTTAATATTTAATTTATTTATTTATGGATATTTAACTAAGTCAAGTCCCTTCGATTATGTGGCATTTGAATATGCCCTTTATATGAGGTCTTCTTGGACCATTGTCTTTTGATTTAATTTTGAGTTCTCTTGTATGTGTGTTTGATTTATTAATGAGCTTATACTATTATTATCTAGAAATTTACATGATTCACCCCATGTAATTTAGGATTTAATGTGATCACATACTATGTACCTAATTTTTATATCTACCTAGACATGTTACTCCTATATACTACATTATCTTTACTCAAAATATACAGTTATCTTATCATTTTGAGGTAATGTAACTACATGTTTATACTTTCCCTCACCTTAAAATGGGGGAATATTAGTGGAGGCATGTCATAAAGGCATGGATTTCAAACCTCCAATGTTTTATATTTCATTTAAGGCATGCAAATAAGGCATGACCTCCACATGTATTTATTACTCAATATTCTCAAATTACAGTGGGAAAATGTTATAGAAACATGTCCTCCACACTTACACTATTTTTCAAATTCTCCATATTTAGTGGGGGTATGGTAAGTGAACATGTCTTCCACAATTACATAGTTTACAAAGTGGCCCAAATTTTATAGTTATATGATTTAGATATGTATTTATAGCATCAATTTATACATTAGTACTATTATTATTCCTAGGTTTCAAATTGAGACATATATGAGGTGCATATGCCATGTAAAAGAGCACCTTAAATCTCAAAAGAAAATCAAATCTCAAATTTCAAATACTTCTACAAAATTTGGCATACACCTAGATGGAATTTTATGGACTATTATTGAGCCAATATATTACAATAATTGGTCCACTTTTGGAAAGGTTGAGGTGATTACATCACTCATATTACTAATTTTATAAGATGGAGTCATAAAATAATCCACCCACACTAGATTTATAGTGTAATTTGACTTAGATCACTCAAGTTCACCAAGTTATAAGTATGATTAGGTTACATAGTTGAGCCAATTTAAACTATTAGGTGGAAACTCACCTTTCCTCCAAGTTTGGGCCCAATTTATCCTCTAATCTCTCTATATATTTTTTATTTTAGGTTTTAGGATCATCTTAATATTATCTCTAAAGTTTCACAATAAATCATCTCTTCAAATTAAATTTCTAAAGGGAAAGATGGTTTCATCGATACATATGTGTAATCCTAACCTTACTCTCTCTACTTTTAAGTATTTAAAATTATTTCAATTCTAGATTATATGTATTTATTATATACAATAACATGCTCTTGGATATAGTTTAGTCACCAACAAATCACTCAAATTAGATTCATGCAAAGACATTGTGTGTTATAACACCTAGGTACACATTTCTTTTCCTTTAATCTAGTAATTTCATTACTAGATTAAAGGAAAGGGGTGGGGGGATTAAATGTAGAAATTAAATCTAAATTATATGGAACCTTAGTCTTGTATACTTGTAAATTAATTCACATGGATGTGCCTTTTAGTTCTAAGACCTTCCTATTACTGAAAGGCTCATATCCACTATCTTTTATGTCTCTTAATTATATCTTAGTCTAATAATATGTTTTTTTGATGATTAGACCTTATATATTGTGGAAAATGATTTAAACCTACTTGAAATCATATTTTACAAGTTTTGGATGTACTTGTTTTGCAATATCATGTACACTTTTGTACTAGTCAGACACCTACATTGATGCTAGTGTCATTTTCCCTAAAGTCATCAAATTGTTAATCTAGCATGTCTTTATGGCTAGCCTAAGTGATTTAATGTGAGATATTTAAAAAAGGGATTGGTATAAATATAATATAAATCCTCATTCATTTCTCACCTAACATAGACCTGCCAACTCATAAGGCAACTTACCAAAAACATTCAATAAAGCATTAAAGTGAGAAAAGCTTCCCTATTATTTCTTATTTCAATATCATTCATAGGGATGACCAATATACAAGTCTGATATACTGAAGGAGCATTCCATAATCCATATTTTCCAAGTTAAAAACTAGGTCACTCTATGTACTTGCTTATCACACATTTCATCCTTATGAACACACAAGCCAAAACATAGGGGAGAAATACATAATTTTGAGCCCCACTTCAAATTAGTGGATATGTAGGTAGTGCCCATTGATACAAGGGTCCTTGGGGGAGATTTTCATTATGTTCACATTAACCCATTTTCCCCATAGTCACTCTATGGGTGAGGAAGATAGGGTTTGATATTTTGACAAAGAGTGACAACCTTTGCATGTGATATGAAAACACTAGAGCAAAGGTGATAGAAAACACATAAGGTTCTATGTGGTCACACTTAGATCCAATCAATATTCTATACTACACACTTATGTATAGGTTAAACGGTAGTGTTGATGCAATAGTACACATCCAACATAAGCATCTGAGGCCACACAATTTAAATTTTTATAATCAATTGATAAATAAAATCTAAATCATGCCTACTTCTAACCTGTTTCATATCAGAGCTTCAAATTCACATTAAATTAGATAACTACTATTGTTTATAATTATTTAAAATATCAATCAATTAATGTACTTTCTATTTTTATCATATCATAGAATTTAAATTCATATAATTTTAAAATTAATTGGCCTACTATATTTCTATTTAACACCCTTGTGCCAATTCATTTATATATTATTAACCCTAAAATATATTGAACCACCTTAATTTACTATTAAACAACACTAGTGGTGTCTAAGAGAGATAGAGACAAAATTATGGTATTATCCCAGTTATTGGATTTATAAAGACAGAACAATATTGGGGTGGCAAATATTGTGAAAAAATAGATATAAATTTTTATTGAGCTAGCCAATGTAGTTGGATGATAAATAATACTACAATAGAACTATATTAGGTTATATGATGCATTTTTATTATGGTCTGAAGGTAAGAGTAAGTTTCAAATCAGGTTTATTATAATGTATGTGAAATCTAGGATTAGCCTACAACTATTCTATCTCAAGATATTCATACTTAGATAAGGTCAGTCAAAGAGTTCAAGATACCTAATGTTTAGATCATAACCATGTGTGGATTCATAGACCTAGAAAGAGGGGTTATTACTCACTAATGTCAAAGTAAATGGTTATAAATCATTTAGGGGTATGACATAAGGGAATATATCTAACTATACTTTTGATGATAAAATCAAAGGATTTATAGGATTAATTTTAGTTTCTATTTATTCATTATTAGGTAGCTTAGAGCCCCAATTTTTTTATCTTGGCTCCTTACCCATTTTAATTATTCTAACCCTTTCCCTTATTTTAATTGCACAACTACTTACATTTAGGGGTATGACACAAGGGAATTTATCTAACTGTACTTTTTATGATAAAATCAAAGGATTTCCAAAGACAATGTAAGTAGTTGTGCAAGTAAAGTAAGGGAAAGGGTTAGAATAATCAAAATGGGTAAGGAGCCAAGATAAAAAAATTGGGGCTCTAAGCTACCTAATAATGAATAAATGGAAAATAAAATTAATCCTATAGCCACACTAAGTATAAATGTATATATATCTTAGACAAGGATACACACACATTTATTTATCTACTAAATAACAAGAAACATCTATCTACTAAATGAAATAAAAGAAAGAGCATAATGTTTGAAATACTTGGCTTGATAGGGATTCATCAAGCCTCAATCTCCCCTTTGGCCAATATTAATTTGAAATATAATTTTTTAATTATGAATATCTCAAATGGTTGGTATAAAAAATAATAATACTCACAATAACTCATTCTATTAGATCTCCAATAAGACAAACTTCCTTCAAGATAATATTATATCTATGAATCATCTAAATCTGATGTAGGGTAGAAGAGTGATTAAAAATTAGAGTAGATAAGTGTATATTTTATATTTGATAGGGTAAAAGAGAAGATTTTATATGGATTCTAGAACCATGAAAGTGAAATATAGAAGTTTTAATAGGCCAAACTAAATCTACATCATCAAAAAACATCAAAAACCAAATATACTATA
This sequence comes from Torreya grandis, assembly GCA_037957365.1. NCBI lineage: Eukaryota > Viridiplantae > Streptophyta > Pinopsida > Cupressales > Taxaceae > Torreya > Torreya grandis. The sequence goes on along the minus strand of JARHVA010003096.1, from coordinate 356,460 downwards.
CTAAAATTAGGAAAAACAAAAACAATAGAGTTTACGAGGGGGGTCACTCTAGTGGGTCTTATTCTTCCTCATGATTATTCACAAGGGTTTCATTCTTAACCTTTGAGATCTTAACTTGTGTGTGGTTTCTAGGTCCTTCTACTACTCCTAAAAAGATCACATGTGGCCTCTTCTGCCCTTGGACATGTAAGGGAGTCTTCTTTATAGGGGCCACTTTGGGGGAACTAGGCAAGGGGGTTTCCAAGGTCTTGGGAAATAGTTTGATGGGGGTATGATTAGGATTAGAAGACTAGATAAAGGATTTCACTATGGATTCAACCTACCTATAAATAGTGTTCCATTCCTGTATAATATTGTCAAGGGCTAGCCCTTCCTCCTACACCTTGGAATTAAATATCTCTAGCTATGCCTTGTTATTTTTCATCTCCTATAATATAATGGATTTACCCTTTCAGGTGGTCTCCTTAGAATTTCCCACATTGAGGGTAATCATATTGGGTTTAGTTATAAATATCTTAAGGGGGAGGTCATCAGTAGTATATTTGGAAAGACTAGCCTAGGGGGTGATCTCAAAATGTTATTAAGATCCCAAGGTGGGATCCTCCTCTAGGGAGTCCTACTGAGATTCCTCCCCAGTGGAGGATCCACCAAGGGGACCTCCCAACCTATCATTTAATTGATGAGCCAAAGTGGTGTATTCAGTAAATTTAAGAAGGGAGAAAGGTACGCTTATCTTATAGACTATAACGTGATTCAACAACAAAAAATGGTGAGAAAATATTAGGGTGTATTTAACCTCAAGGGTCATATAGTGCATTACCTAGAGACATATTTTTATCTAGTAATGAGGAAGGTCCACCTAAAGGAAGCCTTTCTTATCGATCTTCACAAACTCATTTGTCTAAAAAAATCATCAAAGGAGCTCATGTTTCTTTGTTTGGTCCTTGAATTCCTTAGTGCCCTCATAGGACATGTCAATCACCTCCCCAAAAAAAGCATGTATGCCTTATTTGATAAGTGTATATTATGCATGTATATATTTAGAATAAAATGCATGCTTTATTAGTGGTCAAATATCCAAACCTAGGCTAGGCCAATAACATCAGCCAAATTGATGCAATTAAGAACTATCAGCTAGCATTTAACTATGTTGACCAAGCTAAAGTAATAAAAATGTAAAAAATATAAGATAAAGTCTACATCAGCTAGGTTGATATAATATAATTTTGGAACAAGCATGAAACATATGTTATTGACCTAGTTGATGCTATAGAAAATGAATAAACTGTTAAAACTACATGGAATAATATGGATGGAGGTAGGTAGGTAGGTAAGAAGGACAATATGAGGAAGTTAAACTAGGGATAACATTTAAATGATCATGACATAGGTAGAAACATCTCTCATAAATTAACAAAGGTCTACCAACCTCTTTCCCAGTACACCCTTAGACATGTGTACTTAGGGAGATTGAAGTTTAATGGGTTGTTATAAGAGAAAGCATCAGTAAATGATAAAGTGAAAAATATTATGTATATAATAGTCATCGAAAGTGATCCAAAAAGGTCCTTTTAGTACTTAGATATGGAAACAAAGTGTCTACATTATCATAAACAATTTTATGCTTATTAAATACCTAAATAGTGTGACACTATCTAATAGGGTGTAAAACTGTCATGTATGCAAGTTCTAGTCTATGATATTTATGGCTATTATGCCTACATTTGAAAAGGGTTATTTTTCATTCAAATGTATTTAATCCCACTTGAATTTTTTTGTTATCCTTTTCCTTCATTCAAACCCTAGTTTTACAATAAAAGACCATTATAAAATAGGGAAAACATGTGAAATATAATGGTTGAGCTAATCTTATCCACCCGCTATGGACAATTATTGCCTATGTACCTAATACTTTGAATAAGAAATTCAAAATGAATGTAGATCTACTATATAGTTGAGTATTTGAAATCCTTTTTCATACTAACATGTAATGCAAACCTTTATATGAATTTCAACTATTGAAAACCTATTACTTCATCTTGTAAATGTTATTTAGACTTAGCTTAGGGCTTACTCTTTTGATGGATTTTAGATTTAAATTTTAACTACTGAAAACCTATTACTTGAGATTGTAATTCCTCCCAATATGTAGAATGATTTGCATTGATAGATAAATAAGTGATATAACCTCAAAAGGCTTAGGATTAAATATAATTATATAACTGACTCTTTAAGTAATTTACTTTAAACCAACATGGAAAAATTCATGCGCTAATGCATATGTAAAATTTTAATTTGGTAAAATATAAATTAAGTGGCTCGGGGATAAGTTTGATTTAAGTGGAAAAGTCTACTACAAATGTCTAAAAAGGTACAAACCTATCCAAAAAACTTGAATAATGATTTGAGATCAGGAGACAATCCAAGAATGATATTAAATTATTTAGGTAGAGACATAGGATGTTATGTATATCAGTAAATTGATAAGGTTAGGGCCATATATGAGTACATGGATATGAATGATATTAATAAGAGTCATGTATATGTTCATAAGTCAAATATGCTAAGGTTTGGTCAAGTTACACATTTTCAAGTTTTTAATACCAAATATGAGTGTCTACATTTTCCCTAATTTTATTCTATTAAAGTAATTTATAGATTAAAATGATAAAAGGTGATTCCTAAGGATAACCATAGTGGGTGTGCTCAAGTATGTATTATGTGTTACTCTTGTCTCCATTCAAACCTATAATGAAAAATGTATAAACCGGTTTTTAACTATGACATAAATCTAAAGTAAAAAATTAAAAATATGTAAAATGAAATATTAATGAATGAATATACATGTATGCATACAAACCAAGATGTCTTTTGGAGACAATAGAGAATAGGGTGACCATGCCCCTTGGAGATTCTAGTGTAAAACCATGGGTTGATTTGAATATGCATCAACCCTGACTTTAAATGGATAAGTACATAGAATTTAAGTCATGCATAACTTCATAAAAATACAACTCATTATATCTAATTGAATGAAAACATTATTATTTATAATAAATATGATAAATAGATAAGAATTTGCATAAATATGTTGAGTCATCTACTATAGGTATATTATATGATTCAATCTTGGTAATGTCTAAGTATAATGTTTTTTATAATGTGTCACATATACTTTACATATGTTTCCAATCCAATAACATGTTGAGTTTGAGTCCAAATTATCACAATATATGTGTAAGTGTGAATGTATGCCTCACTTATGACCCTAATCTGGAAACTTGTATAATATAAATCATGTAATTTATGAAATAATCCCATATAATATGTGATATAAAACACATAATCATATAAATGCATGGCATATGCCTTGCATATGCTCCTAATATGTGTCAAACATGTCATAAAGTGAGTAAAACCTATAATAATCTATGCAAACTTGTACCATTCTAAAGTAATATGTCCCCATAATATGAATTTTATGTGACTATGAAGATTGAATCTCTAAGACAATCCACAATGTACGCCCCATTTTGTGGTGATGAATGTATCCTAAAATTACTCATCTCAAAAGAAAGGAGTTATATGCATCATGTTATATATAAAAATATATAATATTTGTAAATAATGTACTAACATGTGGCTAATATGGCATCATACTAATAATATATCATATTTGTATGTATGGAATATAGATTTTAAGGCATACAAGTGTCACTTCAAGATAAATATATAAATGAGGAACATAATGAATGGTAATTATAGTAGTGACAATCCATAATCTGATTAATAACCACATAGAAGATGCATGATATGTATCATGACACCAAATAAATGGAGTGCGTTATATGTATCACAGAAAAACAATCTCAATATTTAATATTTTATGTATCCACATAGAAAACAAAGTCACACATAGTGTCATGGCCATGACACACAAAATACATTACAACCAATAACACTCAATCTCACACAATGGACAATCAAATTTCACACAAAATTAGAGTCAAAAAATGGTGGGGGGATCACAAAATGCACAAAATAATCAATCAACACACATGGAACATGTAACAACATAAATTATGCATAGATAAATCAAGGCTAATATATTCAATCAATGTATGTCCTCATCACCTATATGAAAGTAAAATATCTACTAAAATAGAAATCTATGTAGTATGAATATGATCAAGTCATGTATAACTATTGTAAATTAGCTCTAATCCATGTAAATAAAAAGATATAACCTATGTAAATTAATAATATGCCCCTATTAAAGACATGCCCATAATTTAGGATGGTAGCTCATGGGTGTAGGAATGTCATGCATATGTATGTCCATGTTATAGATGACATGTATGCCATAAATCTCACTCATGTATATTTTGAAGCACATGCACATATAAAATTTAATATATATGATAAAATATTAAGTAATCATGTAAAAAATAAGTACATATCATGCATAGGTCTTGGTTTTTTATTTTTGAAGATTTTGAAAATTTTGAACTATGTTTTATAAAATTTAAATATAATACGCATATGTATAGTCAATTAAGGCCAAGTGGAAAGGATAAAAATAATAATATAATTTAATGTATCCTAAAATTATATGGCATGTGTCAAGGCATAATGTGTAGTAAGTGTAACAACATAATAGTATGGTGGAAGTGAAGACAAGAAATATCCCCACTGTATATGTGAATTTCAACATTATAGCGCAAGAGATTATGTGAGGTGGATGGGGATGATTATGAATAAGTGTATATTCTCATATAATATGTAGTCATAATGTATGTGATTGTGTAATCAATATTTAGGTTGTAACAAGTATGGATAAATAATACATAGAGATAAGCAAGTAATATGATTTGAAATAAGGTGCATTTGGATGAGGATATTGTAAGGATGTATCATTCTATGATAGATGTCAAGAATGTCTAAATCATGATAAATAAAAAAAATGTACTATCCAAGTGAAAAAAAGTCTAAGGGATAGAATAATTATCAATGAAAAAACATATATACACATGCTTGTCAAGATATAATAATACAGTGGATGATAAAAAATGAAAACATCAAGAAGCTATGTAGAATAGAATTGGTGTTGACTAACTGAGGATCCCATAAATTGTAGGACATGCATCAATTGGTACAAATTTATCCTATCATTAGTAAGGATTATGATGAGTATTTATGTCTAAATCTGTGAAATAATATTATGTTACATAGATTCATCATCACTATCATATTGAAATTAACCATTTTTATGGACTATAATTGTAGTAGTTTTAAGTTATAAACAATGTTATTCTATTGTATAATATATTAATAGTGGTCATGAAACCCTTTACAAAATGGAATTAAAAAAAATTCCCCTAAGTCGTACATTTGTGAAATGGTTTAACTAAGCTCATTAGTATAATTGTCAATAAGATCTTCCATCTTATGTCTTAATGTAAAGCATATATCTATAAAATGCCATGTGCATGTATGATAATTTAAATGTGCATTGACGTCAAATCCAATGGATATATTCCTACTCATATCAACCTATTTTTGAGGGGAGAGATATATAAGATTACAATCAAGTGACCTATGTAATATATAATGAGGAAACTCAAATAATCATGAGAAATTTATTAGTTTCAAGGTTAATAAAGTGATATGAGTATGAGGATGTACTATGTCATAATTCATGAATGGTTCATCATTTGAAACACATTTATGTAAATATCCATTGTGTAAAAATTTCAAGTAGTTGCATAATCTAGTTGAATTACTTTTGTTTGATGTATATATGGTCTACCCAATTGTAATGTGTAACCCAAATGCTTAGACATAACATAAAAAAAAAAAAAATAGGTATTGTCTTAGGTCCCAATTTCATCTTTAAGTTGATTATTCCAATTAATTTATGAGTAAGATTAGAAAATGGTATTGTATTCTTATTTTATTTATGTACCTGATTCATATTAATGCTGCAAATTTTTATAAATGTTATGTTTATTACATTTATCTATGCTCCATTATCCTCTAAAAACCCATTTGAATCCATTATTCAATAATATTAATTTATTATATAATGGGGATTATGATTTATTATATGATTTGGAAACTATTCTTTAGAATCAACCTTATTTGAAAGATAGATATTAGCATAACCTCCATGCTAGGCCTTTTGAAAATGCATCTAAATATGTTTGGTTTGTGTCTCAATATATTTATTCATTTTTTGATCATTTTTATACTCAAGTCATTTGATACCTTTTTTAATTAAATAAGGACATAAAATTAGTGATGTATTATGCATATTTTCCTAATCCTTGGCCATTGTATGCTAACTGTTGTAAATATTTTAGTCTAACACCATATGATTTAAATTTGTTGTTGGTAAAAAATTATGTGATGCCTTATGCATATTTTTTTTAATCCTTGGCTATTCTATCCTAAAATTTTTAAATGTTTTATTTTAACACCATATGATTTAAATCTATTATTTTTTAAAAATTGTATAAAATAGAGGTAAAATTATCATGACATGGAAAATGTGGAGAATCAACTAAAAGGTCCTCAATCTAAACCATATAAGATTGCATGTGTTTATCTAATTGAGGAATGGTTTAACATTTTCATTAATTATATTACTCTCAACATTATTCATGCTTTTAAGGGTATTAAGATAACTATAAAATACATCATTTCAATTTCATTCATTATATCCATTTTAAGTTGAGTAAATGATTGGAAATTCGTAGGATAAGATAAACCTATGTTTTGGGGGTGTATACTCATATAAATCATACCAAATCCAAATATGGAAAGGAATATAATTACAAATCCTACTCCTAATTCAAGATAAAACATAAGGATAAAAAAATAAATCTAAATTTATAATTTTGAAACCCTATTGATACATAGAACAAACCCTAAGAGGACATAAGGTGTGATTTGTTATAGACAAATAATGGGTTTACCAATATGTTTTATATATTTCTAGATGAATGTCACCCTAATAGGATAAAAATAATAAAATATTTAGTTTAGTTAAGGTGTAAAATAACTAAAAAAATATGAGTGAAACTAATAGAATATAGTAACTTGTTATTTATGGAAAACACTATAGGAGTTAAGTAATTAGATTATTTTGGGTCTATCAAAGTCTGTGATAGGGTAAAATCATCAATAATGATCAAGAAAAGGCTTGTGAGTGATCAAATATGGAAAAAAAGTGTTTATGTGAACTTGGACAATTCCACTTTTCTTAGATGATTATATAGTGTGGCACTATTTTTAGGGTATTGAACTACCCTATATGCCTATGCCAATTTATGACTATTGTGCTTGAATTGAAGAAGGGTTCCCATGCATGAATATGTCTTCAATACCATATAAATGTTTTTTTATCCTTATCCTTACTTTAAACCATAATTGTACACCAAAGGACCACTTTTAAGTATGAAAGGGTTGAGATAACATTACCAACACTATGTGGATAAGTGTTACCTATGTATCCAATATTATGAAAAGGGAATTGAAACTGAACCTAGTTTTCCCACCTAGTTGAATTTATTCAAGTTTTAGTAATATTATCATCCATTCAAATCTGATGTATGGATTTAAACACTTAAAATCATGTGACTTGATCTTGAAAATGGTATTCATACTTTGTTGAGTGATTTCTCATTTGAGTTATTTCATCTTAGGAAAGTTTAGGGTAATTTTTTGTATTGTGTAGATTGATTTGTTATGATAGATAGATAGATACATGTTAAATAATCAAAAGGCTTTGGATTGATATTTTATATGGTTGGATATTTAGGTAATTTCCTCCAAACCACCATGAAAAATTTATGAGCTAACCCATATTAACAATATTAATTTGGTAAATTAACCATTAAAGGGCCTAGGGATAGATTTGATCCAATTGGACAAGTTTATAGTCATAGAACTATCTAAGGAGGTATAAAGTGATCCAAAAAACTAGAATATTCATATGAGAATAGGACACAATCTAAAAATGATACTAAGTTATTTAGACAAATACTTAGGAGATGTTTGGAAATAATGACAATAACTTAGTAAGGTTGAGCCTATACGTGATTAAATAGATGTGAATAATGAAAATAAGAGTAATGTATGTGTGCATATTTCAATTATGTTAAGGTTTTATTGAATTACACATTTTTAAGTTTTAAATACCAAATAAGATTTTCTAAAATAACCTAGAGAATATTTTATATGTTAAAAAATACACATAAGGGTTAGATTATGTAGTCATTAAAATTAACCATTCATACCTTGGATGTCCACTTGAGGTCACTTTACCCTTAGTATAGCACTTTCCCATATTATGGACACTTTTATCCACTTTTAGTCACATGGTAATCACAAATAGCACCTAGGCCTATATAACAACATATGAGGCCCATAATAACATAATTCATTAGTGATTTAGGTCTTACACCTTCTAAAAAGTTATTTGCATCTCCCTAAGAGGACTAGGGTTGGCCTAGACCTATTCTTAAGTCACCCTCCCAAGTAATTTTATCATAACACTATATAAACACTACTCTCACACTCTTACACTTTAGGTGGACATTATCATAAAATAATCCCACAAAAGTACCACTTCACATTGAGGGAAAGATCCCAATTCTTCTAATATTGTATTAAATCAACCCATACATTTAGTAATATATCCCTAGAACATGTATTTAGATATCAAGTGGCCTCAAAGGCATTCTTTCATGCATTCACATTCAGGCATTCAATCATTCACTTGCACTTTGCATAAGCACTTAAACTAGGAGAACTTGACTAGGTTTGATCCCCTCTTGAGGTATTAGTATATGGGTAACTCTCAACATAATGGTGTGTTGAGGATGTCCATCCTACACCGCTAACTCCTCATGGTTTTCATTCAAACCCTTGCAAGCATGAAACCTAGGGTTTTTAGAGGAAACTATAGCTATAGGAAAAATGATTAATCACACAGACTTGAAAATTGGAGTAGAAGTAGAATAAGACCTTATCTACAAAACCCAAAATATGTTTATAAATATTCTCAGTTGGACACTAGTCACAAAAGTGGACATTAGCACCATAAAATCACAATATAAGGTATGATGTTATTATCCAAGAGGGTTTCTGATACCTAGATCATGTTTGTGACACTCAAAGTAGCTTTTGTGCCAATTATTAGCCTCCATATCATCCATCTCAATTAGTTTATATCTAAGCATTCATTTATGTCATTTATTACTATTATTATAAATATTATCTTGGGTCAATTCTTTCATAAATCAATTGTTATATTTTTACATATTTATACCCTAATTTACTATACTCACACCCTTTAACAACCTAGTTTTTACATTATATAAGCCCTAAAATGATAAATCATTTAGTGAACCTAAATTACTTTGAATAGTGCAAAAACCCTGACCCTAGACTACCTTTAGGGTTTATGTTTCCATCCTTTTAGAAATCAAACTTACATTAAAAACCCTTATATTTTCTAATTGTTATTTTTATTTAATCATGATAATAATGATAGAATATGTTTATCATTTTGTAATGAAAAGTTATCTAGTTTCATTTACATGCTTGTTTCCTTTCATTTACAATCAATTAAAATAATATATGTAAATATATGTACATGATGTCATATATTAGTTAAAATATATTTTATTGGACTTATTCCATAAATTTATTACCTTAACAACCATGTTTAAAGTTTCAATGTCATATCTTATTCACATTAAAGAATCTCCTTCTCCTCCTCATCTCCATGAGAGTGATATCTACTTTCCCTCTAACCAGGTCCTTGTTATCACTCCTCTATGAGATGATGTAGCCTATACTATTGTTACTAATGCCCATAATCAACATATCTAGACCTCCACCTCTTATCTACAGTGTGTGTGCCTACATATTCAATTAGAAACAACTATGGTTTACACTTGTGAGATTATAAGTGACCAAATTATTAGTATGAGTAGGTTCATTTAATAATTTCAAATTCAAAATAGATTATTACATGAAAATATTAAAACATTGGAAAATAATATTATAAGACAAAGTCCTCTAGAGCACACTAGTGTCAATCATGTATATGCATCTTCACCTAGTCAATTTGTGCCAAGGAATGTTACACATCAAAATAAGAAATCACAACAAAGTGTATCTACAACTAGTGATTAAATAATTACTCAAAGATAAAATAGAAGTTAAAGTGAGACTAAGGAAAATGATTAAAGTTAGGTTTATCAACCTAAATCCTCTACATCCAGTGAGGAAATATAGATATTATTGTGTATATCATAGAATGCATTGGTGCCACACTGATTCATGTATAGCATTAAAAAGGAAAATACAATAGGTAATTTATAAATATGACTCAAATATTGACACAGCATCCAAAAACCAAACAATGACATGTGTAAAAATTTAAAAAGGGTCAAATTTATAATGATACAAAAGTGTTTTCCAAAGCATAACTCAGAAAAATAAAAGGTTCACAAAGCATAATTAGAGAAAGAAACAACACAACAAGCACATGTAAAGTGAGTAAAAGATATAAATATACCTCTCCATAATGTGGTCCCACTTTCAAAGTCATATGGGTTTGGTCAAAAATATTTACAATAATTCAATTATCATAGTCAAGGCATGTGAAAGCATGCCCAAGGCATCACTACTCCTATTTTAGTAGTTGATAATGTTGGTCAACAAGTTTTGGGGATTATGAAACATACTAAGGCAAATCATTCACATATATAGTTTATCAAGGCAAAAGATCAAGATATAAATGTCATATTACAAAAGGAACAACCACATCAGTTACAAATTCAAAATCATGCAAATCCAACATGCATTCTCAAAAGGGGATTTCTAATAAAGTATACTCCTAAACACCATATGCCTATAATAAGAATAGTTTTAAAGGGCAAAATCACATAAAATATTGTAAAGCAAAATTCAAAAAGGTCAATTCCATAATATGATGTAATTCCCTATGCTCATCCAGATACAATATAAGTCAACACTAAAATTCCATTGGTTCAAAATCAAGATGATAATGATGAGTGAAACCATATAGGTAATTATGATTACCAAGATAACAATAATTAATAATATTCAAATTCATACTAAACCTCAATTCAGTCACATCATATCCATCACACTTCATGAGGGGTCACCATCCCTCTTTTTGATGTAGGATCCATTGAGGGTGGGTCTCTCATGACACTCATTGGTTAGTAATATATATCCTCTTTTATATAGTTTAATTTTCATGTTGATTGTGAATATCTTATATCCATAAAATATAAAATAGATATAATATGTCAAAAACATAAAAGCATTCAAATATTTTATCATAAAATACAAATTATAGATTGTATGCATTTCCATGTTTACATTTATTATACTTTCTAGGTAATATATATGATATATATGTTAGTGTATCCAATTTTATCATGCACACATGATTCAATTATTCTTTTCAAGTGTTCACATATGCTTACAAGACCCATGTCCATCATACAGATCTAGATTTTCTACTATCTACTCACTAGGGGCACATACATATATATGTGGATTTCTCATTTCACACATTCACCCATTTAGGGGAATCCTATGCCTAATTTTTATTACCAAGTTACATATTTCTATACTTTATATAGATTTAGCATTATTTATATCTTGATATTAATCATCCTACACTACACACAATGTTTTTGTTAACTACTACTATAGACTTAGTATATGTACATATTTTCTCTTGTACAAATTTGTACCACATGTTCATTCATAATTTCGTTTTTATATTTACTAGTTTATATGTGATTGTGTCATTCTACTTCTACATATATTTGAGGGCATTTGAATATGCCATTATTTTATGGACTTACACCACTTCTTTCATTTTATGTATGCTTCATAATTGTGATCATATCCTTGTGTGTGGCCTCTTAATTATGTATGAAAACATTTTAATGTGTCCTTCCATGTGGATCCATGTTAAATTTATTGTTTTTTTTCATATGTGTATATTTAAACATGTCTTTTTAAGTATTATTTTCTTAGATTTAGTGATATGTGCCCATGTCCCTTGTATTGTGGACCCTTAGCCTACTCTGTGTGCCTTATGTGTGTTTATGTGTGTTGTATTTATGATTTCATGTATATGTCATGGTCATGGTACTTATTTATTTCTTGTTACACACTCTAGTTTTAGATTCCATGAGTGCCCTCATGCATCTCCTCTTCTTTCTTGGGTGCCTTGATGGACATCATGCCCCATTCCCCTAGCTACTTTACATAGACTACTAATCAAATATATAATTAATACACATGATTACATTATTATATCAATATTTACAATTTTTTGAATGAATTTTACATTACCAACTTATGCTCAAATTATCTTACATTGTAATGTCATGTATACACATTATATTGGTCTATTATGTAGATATCATATATGCTCAGTCTAACACACATCATGTATATCTTTTCTTTTGAGGATAATTACTTAATAGGTACAATAATTCCCATAAAAGTAGGGTGCATTGATAGAGGTTTTTTACATAGATCAAGTCATTCAAATGCATTCCAAATATAGTTTTGAACACATATACATAGAATTATAGAACTCAAAATCAAAAAAACATAGTGAAAATCAATCAGATAGAGATCGGGATAAATTTGGTAGAGAAAACATAAAGGACAATAACACTAAAATTGGACACTAACACCCCAAAACTAAAGTCTAAATTATGGCACTACTATCTAGTAGCCCTAAAATTATAAAATTTTGGAATTACCATAAAGGCATAATAATTATAGTCTAGATTTACATAATTTAAGTCAAAAATTATCAGTTATGCTTAGTTAATGATAAATTTTGCATAAAATCATACCAAACTTACTTATATTGGGGTAATCATGCACAAAATTATTACTCTCATTTCATTTTTAGATACTTAGACACAAATTGATAAAACTCACTCCATAATCCATATGCATAGATATTAGAATTAGGGTTATGTGTGCAACACATTATTTCCACATGATCAATTTTATACCAGCTCATCTCATATGGAATGGAAAACTCCATACCATTATCTATTTCATATACTTTAGACACCATGTTCCAGTTATTCACCAGATTGATTCCTTATTCCATGTATAGTAGTTAGCATTTCCACATAGTCCTTGAGCTAGTTTTCCAAGTGCTCGAGAGGCCCATTGGCTACCTTTTGATTTTAGAATTTCTAAATGGCCTTAAAGCCATCCTATATAATTTTAGTTACATTATAAATTTTAAATTAAATATTCAACTATTTTAAATGGGTATAAAATGATGGATTCATATTGCACTTGAGTTTTCGAGCCACATAGGAGGGTTGGATAAGCCATTCAGTCCAATCCAAGTTATTCATAGTGTATGGTCCTCTAAGCAGAGGGGGCTAATGATGGAATCAAAATTGGATTGATTTATTGAGCCATAAACAAATTAGGATTGATTAATCCATCATATTATTCCAAGTAATTCATCGATTTGATAATTATCTACACACACATAGGATGTCACTAGGTTGTTGCATTAGTTTAGGCACCTAGTGAGATGTATTCATTCTTTTTTTCTCTATTTTATCTCTTTACTCACATTTTTATTTTATTTTGATATTCCTTAAGGACCAATTCATCCATGTTTCATCTAGAGGATACATAATGGAGAACACTTCACATAGTCAGACATAGATTCAAGGGCTTCACCTCTTAGGTAAGTCTAGGTATGCTTCTTTTTCCTTTATCATATCAATTTTTCTTTGTTTCATTTATAAAATAAATGTGAAGGGGGGAATGTAGTTATTAAAACTAACCATTCATGCCTTGGATGTCCACTTGAGGTCACTTTACCCGTTATTAAAACTAACCATTCATGCCTTGGATGTCCACTTGAGGTCACTTTACCCTTAATATAACATTTGACCCATATTAAGTGCCCTTTTTATCCACTTTTAGTCACATGGAAGTCATAAATAACACCTAAGCCTATAGAACACCACATGAGACCCATAATTCATTAGTGATTGAGGTCCCTGCATCCTCCAAAAGGTAATTTACATCTACCTAAGAGGATTAGGATCAACCTAGACCTATTATCAAGTCACCCTCCACTTTAAATTTTTATCAAAACACTATATAAATATTACTCTCACACTCATACACCCTAGGTGGACATTATCACAAAATAAACACACAAAAGTGCCACTTCATATTGAGGGAAAGATCCTAATTCTTCTAATATTGTATTGACTCAAACCATACATTCAATAATCCATCCATAGCATAAATATTCAAATCTCAAGAGGATTCCAAGGCATCCTCTCATGTATTCACACTCAAGCATTCTAACATTCACTTACACTTTTCACCAACACTTAGATTAGGAGAGCTACATCAAGCTTGATCCCCTTTCAAGGTATTGGTATTTCAATAACTCTCAACACAATGAGGTGTTTAGTATGTCTAAAATACCCCACTAACTCCTTCTCATGGTGTTTATTAAAGACATTTTAAGCATTAAAACCTAGGGTTTTTAGAGGAAAATAGAGATATAAGAAAAAATATTGATCACACAGACTTAAAATTTGGACCAAAGTTGGAACATGACCTTATCTACAAAACCTATAAATTGTTTGTGGATATTTTGAGAGGATAATTAGTGCCAAAAATGGCCACTAGAACTACAACACTACCATCCAATGTATGATGCTATTATCCAAGAGGGTTTATAACACCTAGATCCTATTTTTGACATTCAAACAAGATTTTGTATTAGTTTTTAGCTTCCAAATCATTTACCTCAGTCAATTTCTAGCTAAGTATTTATTTGTGTCATTTATTACTATTATTGGAAATATCATATTAGGTTACTTCTTTCAAAAATAAATAGTTGTATTTATTAAATATTTATACCTTGATTTACTATATTCAAACCCTTTAATAACATAGGGTTTAAAATCCATAACTCCTAATCAATTAAATCAAATGTCAAGATCAACCCTCTATAATTTTTTATATTGTCATTTCAAACAAAATCAAGTAGCATATGAAAAAGGTTGATTTAGTACTAAATTATTGGGAAAAATACAAATATATAATTATGGATAGTCATAGGTATGTGATCCTAATAATATAAGTGAAATTATGGTTAACTAGCCACCAAAAATGTTTTAATTTTTTTACAAAATCATAATAACTATATAAGTAAGCATAATAATAAGTAAGGAATTTGAGTGATGAGGATTCACTCCTATGATCAAGTAATAAAACCTAAGAAATGATATGAGCGACCCCCTGAATGCATCTTCCATCACAAGTAAATATAGTCATAATAGAAATCCAAAGGGTAACATTAGTATAGTTAAAGATCTAAAGGCCATAAGAGATGGATGAGTTATAAATTTTTGTTGGATAGTTACACATTTCAATTTTATGAGTATAATCAACTAAGTCTCTCATGATTTATAGGATTTTATATTACAAAATAGTTACATTAGGTTATACTAGTAAAAATACAACAAAAAATATGGAATATGGATAGATATAAGACAAATCAATCTAAACAAAAATTAGACATTAACTTCTATGTGATGAAATTAGATAAATAAACATAAATTAAATGTTAATAAAATCAATAAACAATATAAGAATAAAAAGTGATGAAAATTGAACAACAAGAATCATATTAAATTTTTGGAAGTGGATCTAGGTTTTGTTGGTCTCATGAATTTGCATTGTGAAATATAATAGCCTAAAACCCATTAGAAAATTTTAGCACCTACTAGCCTATCATCAAATATTCCTAATGTGGATTGAATTTTTGAATGTTCCATTTTTTTATGTTAAAAAATTAATTCAATGCTACTAAACATCTATTGTGCACCTTTTGGGTTCTATATTTTTTTTATGTTTGTTTAAAGTCTAATGTCATGTAATGTTGCATTGTCACTTTGTTGAATTCATAGTAACAATGTCTAAACCAACATTTTTTGTCTTCTTGACCTAATTTTACACAAAAAACTTGTAAAATGAGAAGGGAATAATAATTTGGGTTTGGAAACTTCAATGGATTTGTAACCATATATACTACACAATAGAATCATACCCCATGTAATTCTAGTACAATGTGAATGCATAATTTATGTGATGGATTTAACTACATGCACATTCATGTATCCTTTTTGGTATAAGATGAAAATTGAATCTTTTAATATAAGTCCTTGTGAAATGATAAAAATAATTTAATGTTTACCTAGACTTGAAATGATTTATAATTCCTTATGATTATTCTTATTTTTAAAAATATTAATTTCAAATGATTTTTGTATATAGATTTTTTAAGGTTGAATTAAAGACCTAATGGTATGTAAGCTGACCAAATAAAAATAAAAGAACTAAAATACATAAATGCAAACATTAAAATGATGTGGGGGTGGGTAGTGGGTAAAAGGGCCCGTAAAAATATAAGGGATTGATTTAGTGGGCCATTGAATTTGCTTAGGGCACCATTTACTACATCGTTAAGGCATTGAATCCATTCCAAAATAAAAAGGACAAAATAAAGAATTTAGAAAAGATAAAATAATATTTCATGCACACACAAAACAAAAATATAGAATAATATAAGACCATGAGATCACATATAGATTAAAGAGAAGGATGAAAGCACATGGACAAGTTAAAATAAGACCTGAATTCAAATAAATAATTCATATGTATAAATCAATACTACAAGCATTGAAATAATATGCATTGTTTCAAGATTAGGTGTCTTTATAATTCCTCTACTCTTATGTGTGTACATGATTTAATTCATGTATGTATCAAAGTATAAAGATAAAAATAATTGAAGCATGTACCTTTAATTACCTAGGGAAGGAAGGATGAATTATTTCCATGTGTCCATCCAAACCTTGATATTTTAAATAAACTATGTTGTAAATGTAAGAAATGGAATATACCCACAAATAATCAATGTCATATCAATTTTATATTAAGTATAGTAATTTTGAAAAAAAAAAGCATTGGAACAAATACACTTATTTTTATTCAAGCCAATATTGTTGCCACTTTGAGGGAAAATACACTATTGTAATTAGAAATTTTTAGAAAATATTTAAGTATAAATATTACTTGTTAGGGACTTATGACAACCCAATCCCCTTATTAACCATGTAATTAAATAGTTAGACCATTTATAGTGCTCCTAGTTTTCACAAGTTCATTCAATCCATTTACTTAATCATTTTTTTTTAATTTTGAATTTTTTTGGTAAATATATAGATGCATGTCTACTATTTCAAGTGAGGGAATATAAATATTTTTCTTGTGATCACTCAAATCAAAATATATACTTCAAATTATTATGTGTTATAATAATATATGGTCAAAGATTTGTAAATCATTAAAAAATTTGTACAAGCACATGTATGTAACCTTTAAAAAAGCATAAATAATCTGTAACCATTGTAAAATATTGACATGTAAAATAATTGTAAAAATTATATGTAACCATCATAACATAATGTCATGTAAATATAAAATTTAAGATAGACACAATATTTTCAAGTATACCCACATATAATAAATACCATTGTGTAGCAATTAGTGGAAAGATATAAATCTAGGGAGTATGATGATCAATACATGAGGTAAATAATATACCCCACTCATAAGTGATAGAATAAACATGTATTAAATCCATGTGAAACCATATATATATATATATATATATATATATAGAGAGAGAGAGAGAGAGAGACCTAAAACTAGCCACCAATGGCCTTCAACTGGACTTCAGACTGATTCTTACCAACCATTGTAAATTAAGCCTAAGAATCACTAAATATCCCAAATTTACATGTGCATCATTCATCAAAGCTTAGAATCATGTTGATGCATCCCTATTTGGGGTACTATCTCATATACAGTAATAACCTCTTATAGATTCATCCCCAATCACCTTGTGGCATCATAACTGTCAATTTGGCTTATGGACCTATTAAGTGGGGCACTTGCACACTTAATTAAATCTTGAAAAAGCTAAAAGGATAATCAAAATCAATTAAATAAATTAAACAATATTAAATTCCTATTTTAATTATCCATTTTAAATTAATGAATATCTAAAAATAGAAATTCCAAAAATAAAAATATCCTAACCTTTCATAATTACCTTTATGAGTTGTCAAAATATCCCAAAATGTCTAAATTTAGAACTATGACTAGTAACTGAAAGTCATAATTTCATGACAACTTTTAAATCAACTGAACGTTAACTCACCTTGGGTGAGAGTTAATTCCTAAAGCTATAAATATAAGTCCATGATCATTCATTTTTAAGCTCTCATAATCCAAAGTTATAATACAAATTTGGAGAGAGACAAAATCTTGGATATTGTAGAGTTTTTATGTAGGATTTGCTCCATAAGCCTCATACACATAATGTTACCATACCCAAATCTTAAACCAAGAAAAAAAAACACAATCAAGGTGCCAAAGAGGGAAGGATCCAACAAACCTCCATTGCCAAATACTTTTTAAAGCATAATATGAACAAGCCACACAAAAAATCTTTTGGAGCATTCAAGGAAGGTAAATAAATTGGTATTATTTGCATTTTAATTATGTTTTTGATTGTTTTTATTTATTAAGTTCCCCATATGGTCTAGGCTAGAGATGTTAGCATGTTAGTGTGTTTATTTCATTATTTTTTGCATTAATACAATACTAACCTCCCCTCTACAGATTCCTATGATCTCAAATGTTACACCTGATGGAACAAATAATGATCATGAAATTTGGATTGTGGAGGGAAGGTCATTACATTTTCACAAGTTATTTTTGGGAAGTATTGACCTCGGGTTTCATCTCCCAATAGTGTTTCAACCCCATTCCAATGTGGGATATATAAATCAAGGTACGTATACTATGAGAGCTAGGGGGTTGAGAGGATAACCTCTCCTTTTTTAATGAAGGCCCAAGTCAGATTTAGTTAACCAAGGGATTCTACTAAGTACTCCACCAATGGAATCATTATGCAAAATAATAGACCCTTACATAGTAAGTTAGCCAATATAAACTCAATTTATGTGATGTTACTCTAGTGTTAACCACACTTGGAATCAATCTAGATGTTTGAAAACTATAGTTTTAGTTAACCCCACTTACGATACCTTGTCAATTTAAGGATTAGGATAATTTAATTAGTTATATTTAGTCTTTTTCCTTTATTACTTGATGTTTTGATTCTAAAACTATGTTTTTCCCACATCAAAATGAGTTGTTTGTCCACATTACTCCTTTATTTGAGGAAGCGTTATACTATTCATTTGACACCATGATTTTATCTTAGACTTTTTATGTTAAAAACATTGTGTATGTCACTTGATTTAAATGGGTAATGTTACACTACCCAAATCATTTCAATTTTTTGCCTTAGAAGTCTTTGAAGCCAACAATTATTTACATTTTTTGAGAGCGATAATGCTATTATGTTGATCAAATTATTTCATAGACTTGTCTTGTCTTGTCTCCAAGTTTCACGTTTGCAAACAAACCATATATGACTTTGTGGTCTTTTTTTAGTGCAATTATGCTACTCAAATTTGTATATCTTGTTTATGAAAAAATCATAAGAGTTTTCCTAAGTTGAGTTTTTAATTAACCTTAACAAGTTCAAATTCAAATATTGATTGATTTCTATTTATGCCTTCTCTAATTGGATCTTAAATACTGATCTTTCTCTTTTGGGTTTCATAACTTAGGTTAATTCTTTACCCAAATTTGAAAACTATTTGTTATTAACATCATTTGGGAGAAAACAATCTATCTCTAAGTGCCTTTTGTTTCATGCCTCATACCAATTTGACCAAGTTTATGTCTAAAATCAAGTGCCTAGTTTATGCCAACATGTTTTAGATTTGTTATATTACATCATACCCTTTTATTTGATCTTAGATTTTGATGACATATTTGGCCAAAAGACCTAGCAACCTTTATTTTTCATAGATTAGACTTGTTTGGAACACTTTAAACCTAGAGTTTGGCATTCTAATTTTATTTAATCCACTTGACCTTTTGTGTGAGATATTTAAATGTTGGACATTTGATGTTAGGTGGTTTTATACCAAGTTTTAGCATATACCATTTTAGAGATATGGCTCCCCTAGAAAAAGTTAGACCAATTTTGAACCATTTGTCCTTTGAACATTATTTTTTAGAGTTTGTATAACTTCAAGCCTTTTGTTGAATGTTCATCATTGATGTGGATATGTCTTGCTAAAATTATGGCAGATTCATGTACAATCCAATTTATGATATAATGGCCACATAAATTGACTTTGTTCAAGACCCATATGGTAATAATGTAGTTTGTGAGCTAGTTCCATATCCTCCTTACAATGCTCAATATGGTAAAAAAGTGAAGCACCATGTTTGATGGTACTTTCTTTTGGTTGGTTAACATATGATGCTTACCATTTAATGACCATTTGATCCCCCACTAATACCATTAACCCTCCTTCATATTATGTGTCACCAAGATCCATAATGCCCTACCATTTCTATACTAGGTCCTCATCCTTTGGCTTGTGAAAACAACCAAGCTCCATAATGCCCTACCATTTCTATACTAGGCCCTCATCCTTTATATTGTGTGATCAAACAAGCTCCATAATGCCCAACTATTTCTATCATAGGACCTTGTCTTTTGGCTCATTATACCAACTAATATTTTCAATGCCATACCATTACCATTCTAGGCCCTTCCAAGTATGGTAATTCATTATCCCAACATAGTTTTGAAACCATGACTAGATGGGTCATAGTTACTATCTTAGGCCATAAACCAACCTTTATTAATCCTACCATTATCCAACCACTAACCATTATTCATCCATTACCAACTATTTCCCACTTCAAAAAACCCTTTCTAATTATCTAGCCCCAACTAAGCCAATCAGTACCTCCCTATTCAAGCCAATCATTTAAAGACCAAGCTATGTATAAAACTTATATTTTACAATTGATTGTAAACCAAGGCCAATAAAACCAACCAATCCATGAATTTTTTTTTGAACCAACCATTTGTGATATGTTAGCCTATGATGAATCACCTTTTGATACTATTTTAGTTATCATTGAGTCTCACTCTAACAAGTCAATCTTTGTTAGGTCACTTCTTAGTGATTATAACCACCTTTGGATAAATCATTATATCAACCATATACCTATTTTTAAATAGCATCCTCTTGACAATCTAGTCTCTAAATAGTTGTCTCTTAACCTATTTCCCATTTTTGAGGAGTTTTACTTTGATAAACTAGTCTCTGTGGAGCCCATAATGCCATCACAGGCCATTACCTATCCCATACCAAACATTCAACAAGACATCATTATAAAAACATCCACATTAGATGAAGAATCATAATTAGAGTTAGGTTCTCAAAATGAACTAACATTAGATTTAGCATCAAAATTAGAATCAATGCTAGTCTTAACATTAGGTTCAGAGTCCCTTGAGTCAGAATCAACTTTAGAATCATAATGCATTCATGATTGTTATAATATTAGTTATGCATGCCTAGCAGATCAATTCGAATACATTTTTGATCCTTTCATAGTTTTGGAGGATGATTACATCATCTTTAACACAAGTTATCCTAGTATCTTCTATGAGGATTATGTGACCTCTTTCCATTCCATTACCATTACCATTCCACATGCCATTCCCACCAACCAACCTAGCCATTATATTGACATTCCACCTCTCACAAGTGTTCATCATGGTCAGTAAAATAATACCTTATTTAACTACATCCATGGTGATATATCAATTGAAAAACATCAAGGAGTCTAAGACCACATTTATGCAAAAGAAGAACAATCTCCTAGTGAAATGTTTTTAGAGGTGCTAGGGGATAATCAAAGTCTAAACTCAACATCTTCTAGAAAAATCTTTTTGAAGGCACTAAAAGACACTTAAAGTCAAAATTCAACATTCCTCAGTGAAACCTTTTTAGAGGCACTAGGGGATAATCAAGATAAATTCATTGGTGTCATCGAGGTGCCAATGGCTAAGCATAAGAGTTCTTCACTGCTTGATAAAGATATTATTAAAGATAACATTAATACAAATTTCAATCTACAACATAATTAGATGGTAGATACTATTAATCCTAAATAATAAAAAAATATGGTGGTCCTATTGAGAGCATATTTAGGAGTCTTTGGCCTTGCCACATCTAAAGTTATGTTAAATTTAGAACCAACAACATTGTGTATGCCTAAAAATCCTGATCTTCATTTGTTACCCAACCATTATACATTACATTATCATCCACCTTTACATCTCCAAAATAGACCTATCATCTAATATTTATCCTTATTTACCATCCCTAGCTGAACTTTCCTTTATAAAGGCTATGAAGGAATCTTGTATCAAAGTTTGAAGGAAATAGAATTAAAAACCAATGAACATCACAACAACATCCTTAGGGTCCAAATATATAGTAGGTTCTTGACAGAGTAGGTATATAGAAGAGGTGTGGGCTATAAATTTACATGATTAACTATTCTAGTTGTATCATATGTTGATCAAGACGTGCATCTCCACATCAATAAGAACAACAAAAATATTTACTTGATCAAAAACATTTACCTTGCCATTATTTTGTACCCTGCCACTTACCTCAATTTATCACTTGGGGGAAACCCTATTACCATTATATCCAATTGCCATCATATAATTTTTCCTTATACCATACCATTCTACCCTACCTTTTTCTATCATTTGATTTGTTTTCAACCCTCCCTACCCAACCCTTTAACCTTGGTTATTTCTATTAGTTCCATGGCCAATTTTAGCATGAAGATTTAAATCCAATTATAGTAGTTTTTTTAGTGTTCTAAATAGAGACCATGTTCTAGAGTAGTATGATAGTGGTTTGAAAGTTATATCCTTCATTTATTGTTCCATTCTATAACAAGTGGGCCTGATTATAACCACCTTTTGGAAAATAACTATCCAACAATCATGCCATTACTTATAATTGCTTATGGGAAAATTATTATCATTGATATATGCCATTTTTTATCATGCCTTGAAGTACCACCTTACCATGCCTATGCCATATTGTGCCATTTGCTAACTTTGCCTATTTTTTTTGAATTGGCTACTACACTAGTTTGATCCCTCTGCTATAAGGCATACCTACAATCACTTGAGGTCCTATCTTGGGAACATGTAGTCAGCACTTGATTTATGTTAAGGTCAACTTATTCAACCCTTTGGCATGATTTCATCATTTTGTGAGCAATGCAAAGTTTGAATGCTCTTACTATTTTAGGAGCTTGGACCATTTAGTATCTCATCATTCTCAATTAAGTTGAGATACATATAAAATTACAAAAATATTTGTAAGATCAATTTATAAAATCAAAACTATTGACCACTTCTTTTCCTTAAGGATTCTTGTAACCCTCACTAAGTTATAAGAAACCACTTGTAATTTAGTTTCCCCATCCTTTTTGGCCTTTTTATCCCATGCTCTCACCATTTTGTAAGCCCATTTCCACATTATTCTATAACATTCATCATGTTTTCTTTCTCATCATTTTATTCTATCCCATTTCTTAGGAGAATTACATTTTCCCTAAAGTTTTTGTTGGATATTACGTCCATGGAACTATGTAGGTAGTGTCCACTTACCTAGTACATCTAGAGACAACTTGGCCACCCACTTCCTTTTCTTCTATTCCCCCATCTTGTTAATTTGTTACATTGTCTCCTATTTTCTAGGGGCAATGTTTATCATCTTATTTGTGTCATATTGTTTTTACTAACATTGTAATTAACCATTGTTTATATTTGTTTCATTCTTTTTCTTTATTTTCTCATTATTTTGTTTTTTTTTAATGTATTGTTGTTCATTGATTCATTCTATGTGCATTCATTGGGTTATTCCTTCAAATTATCATCAAATCCATCCATATTCATATGTCAACATTGTCATCATGGTTTTTATTATTGGTGCATTATTTTAAATTGATTATTAGATCATGTGTCAGTCCTTTTGCATATTTTGGACAAGTTATGGTGTTTAATCACGATGCCTATCATCATGTGTTATAGCAAAAATTATCTCAAGGAGTCTACATGTCAATATAGCAAACAATATCTCCTTGGCACCAGAAGTATTCTTATTCTAATCCAAATCATATCCTAAATATAGTAATTAAACAATGAAATAATTATATCACTTGTTAAGTTTGGATGAGCATATCCTTACTACCAAGTTGCCTAATTCATCTTTCTCCTCTATTCCAATATGTCATCATCTTCCATACCATGGTTTCCATAATTTGGGTACGATGATTATAAATTCCTTTAGTGAAATATTTGTATACCATGCTACTTGCATTACTAATTATTCTAACTGTCTTTGGTCAAATCATTATGTTTTCATCCATTTGAAGGTTGATGATTATAACCACCTTTCGGAAAATCATCCTCTTCTTACCCTAATCCTTTTTCGATGATTATAATTACCTTTGGGAAAATTATCACTTTTTAAATCCCTCCTATGCTAATGATTATAACCATCTATGGAAAAATCATCTTGTTTGTCTACCCTAATTGGGTTAGCTCCATATGCTACTGTTCATAACCACCTATAAGCAAATCAATTTTCCCACCCCATCATTTCATCTATTTGGTCCAATCATTTCCTCCTATTAAGGGACAAATTATCAACCCCTTTTCCAACCTATCCCTCAAGGGGGAACCTATAGTTCATTCATTTCCATTGAAGTCATAAATATACAAGACCTTTTCAATATTTGAGAAGATGTTACTATGATTATAGCTTGAAATACATTCCCAAATAGGGGCAAATTATAGACACCTAAAAATGGCCACCAATGGCCTTTGATCAAAATTCAAATTGATTCTTACCAACCATTATAAATTAAGCCTAAGAATCACTAAATGTCCCAAATTTACTTATGGATCATTTATCAAATATTGGATTCATGTTGAGGTATCCCTATTTAGGGTACTATCTCATATGCAATAATAACCTCTCATAGATTCATCTCCAATCACCTTGTGGCATCACAACTATCAGTTTGGCCTATGGACCTATTAATTAGGTAACTCACACACTTAATTAAATATTTAAAAAGATAAAATGCTAATCAAAATTAATTAAATAAATTAAACAATATTAAATTCCTAGTTGAATTATCCATTTGAAATTAATGAATATCTAAAAAAGGAAATTCTAAAAATCAAATATCCTATCCTTTCATAATTATTTATATGAGTTGTCAAAATATCTAAAGTGAGAACTATAACTAGTAACTAAGAGTCATAATTTCATGACAAATTTTAACTTAACTTAACCTTAAATCACCTTGGGTGAGAGTTAATTCCTAAATCTATAAATATAAGGCCATGCCCATTCATTTTTAAGCTCTCATAAGCCAAAGATATAATACAAATTTGGAGAGAAATAAAAGCTAAGATATTGTAGAGTTTTTATGCATGATTTACTCCATAAGCCTCATAAAAGTAATGTTACCATTACCAAATCTTAATTCAAGTAACAAATAACCAAACCAAGGTGTCAAGGAGAGAAGGAGCCAACAAACCTCCATTGTCAATTTGAAGCGCAAGTTGAGAAAGCCACACAACAAATCTTTTGGATCATTCAAGGAAGGTAAGGAATTTGGTATTCTTTGCATTGTATTTTTGTTTTCTATTTTTTTGTTAGTTAATATTCCCCTATGATCTAGTATAGATATGTTAGCATGGTAGTGTGTTCATTTCATTATTTTATGGAATAATACAAGACTAACCTCCCCTCTATGGATTCATATGCCATCCTTATTAGAACAAAGCCTATTTTTAGCCATCCTTCCAAATGTATTTTGATATCATTTCCCTTGGTTCTTCCCACACCTTCTATAAGGGGATTCTAATCTAGTTTCAATAGTTTTAAAATTTCATGTTTAAATGACAGTATACGAAAATAGTGTGACAATGGATCTAGCAAGTTATCTTTTATTTTATGTTTGACTAGTGCCACTAATTATAACCACCTATTGGCTAATCAATATCCTACCTTATCTTACTAATTATAACTACCTATGGGAAAATTAGTATCACTAACCTATACCATTATTTCCTAATTAGAAATTCTTATGGAAAAATTAAGAACAACACCTTTACCATGCATTGTCATATCCCCTTGCCATTACTTTTCTTATTTGCCTTTCCATTTATCTTAATTCATGAAATTTTTATAAGCTAATTGGCTCTCACTACATTTTGTGTGGGAATACCTACTATGATTTGAGATCCTAATGGGACTATATAGGTTGTACTCAATCCACATTGAGGTTAGCTTAGTTCCCTTTTTCCATACGCTCTCTCCATTTTATGAGAAACCTAAGCCATGATCTTTCATTTTTAAGAGTGTTATCTTGTCAATCTCTAAATATTTGAGATATCTTAAAAATTCCAAAAACATTTAAGACATTTCCAATTTCCAAAAATATTCAAAAATTAAAATTTTAAAAAACATGTCTTATTTAAACCTAGTAAGTCATCCTTGATCTACCCTACTAGGATAAATCCATTATTTATTTTAAGCCATTCCACTACCATTAAGGGTTTGAACTTTATATTTTCATGTATCCTTGCTTGAGGGCACAAATTTTTTATCATTCCATTGAGTCATCATGATTATATATTGACTTGGTTGATGATAACATGTTTTCTGTTGTTTTAACTTTCATTTTTATGTGTGTTTATTTATTTAGTTATATGTTTTCATATTTATTTTATTTCATTATTTTTCATTGACTCAATCTATATGTGTTCATTGGGTCATTCATTGTGCATTATTATTGAGTCTATCCATATTCATATGTCAACATTATCATTATAGTTTTTTATCATTGGTGCATTATTTTCAATTAATTTATTGGATTAGGAGTTAGTATTGATGCATATTATGGAGGAATTATCATGGTGTTTTATATAATGATGAATATTTTCACATGCTACATTAAAAATCAGCTCAAGAATTATTAAAATCAATGGAGACATAGAAGTTTCTCCTTGGTAAGCTTGATAAATCCTCCCACCCTCCTTGATCAAATCAACCCCTTAACCATTCTAGTTATATCAGTGTTAATAAGGACAAGTATCTCCAAATTAGTAGGTATAGTTGAATCATTAACATTGATCAACCTTTATTCTCCCAATCATCTCTTTCATCACTTTTCACATCCCCGTATGCCTAGTTTTTTGTGGCTTCTTCAATCATTAGACCATCAAATCTATGTTTACACCTGCTCATCTTTAATATGTGTAATAGGTTATATCCTTGAGTTAAGATTTTCAATCTACCCTACTAGGGAAAAATAAAATATCATTATTCAATCCAAGTCATCTTAATGATTATAACCACTTGTGGGTAAATCATTATTTTGACTCATCAACACTAATTAGGGCATATTCCATTTCCACTAGTTATAACCACCTTGGGGAAAATTAGTGTCTCAACCTTTGTTACAGATTATAACTACCTTTGGGAAAATAAAAACTTTTTAAATCAATTCATTTAATCATTACCTTTATTTTATTAATCTCACCCATGGGTTAGTTTCATTCTTATTCTTGCTTTTTTTAGGGACAGCCCATCAATCATATGAGTTGGCCACTCCCTCAAGGGGGCATCATTATAGGCCTCCCAAATGTTGTTTAAATATTCTTCTTCAATCATAACCTTCCTTTCTTAAATGGAATTTTTTATTATTTTATAATACATTACTTTGCCTATAGCTTGCAACATCTTCCCAAATAGGGGCAAACTGTAAACACCTAAAACTATCAACCAATGGCCTTCAATTGGACTTTAGACTGATTCTTAACAACCATTGTAAATTAAGCCTAAGAATCATTAATTGTCTTATATTTTATTGTGTATCATTCATCAAATCTTATAATCATGTTGAGGCATCCCTATTTGGTTTACTATCCCATATGTAATAATAACCTCTCATAGATCCATCCCCAATTACCTTGTGGCATCACAAATATTAATATGGCCTATGGACCTATTAAGTGGGGCACTTGTACACTTAATTAAATATGTAAAGAGATAAAAGGCTAATCAAAATCAATTAAAAAATAATTAAATTCCTAGTTGAATTATCCATTTTAAATTAATGAATATCTAAAAAAGGAAATTCTAAAAATCAAAATATCCTAGCCTTTCATAATTATCTTTATGAGTAGTCAAAATATCTCAAAAATGTCTAAATTGAGAACTATGACTACTAACTGAAAGTCATAATTGCATGACAAATTTTAAATCAACTCAACCTTAACTCACCTTAGTTTAGATTTAATTATTAAAATTATAAATATAAGGCCATGTCATTCATTTTTAAGCTCTCATAAGCCAAATTTGGAGAGAGATAAAATCTTGAATATTATAGAGTTTTTATGTAGAATTTTCTCTATAATCCTCATAAAATTAATGTTAACATGCCCAAATCTTAAGCCAAGAAATAAATAGCAAAACTAAGGTGCCAAGGAGAGAAAGAGCCAACAAACCTCCATTGTTAAAGACTCTTTAAAGCACAAGCCAAGCAAACCACACAACAAATATTTTGGATCATTCAAGGAAGGTAAGTAATTTAGTATTATTTACATTTTAGTTATGTTTTCCATTGATTTTTTTCATTAATCTCATCCCTAAGATCTAGCATTGTAAGTGTTATCATGTTAGTGTGTTCATTTAGAGTTTTATTTTCTTAAACTAATACAAGACTAACCTCTTCTCTTTGTAAAATTCATATGATCACATATATCATTGTGCAAAGATAAATATTGTGTACATCTTACTAGGAAGATGAAATAGTTGAGGGTATGGATGCAACAACATGCCTCACTATATGGTTGTAGGAGGTATGAGAAAATAATATGTCCATATGTATCCATGTATTAAGGATAACACCATTTAATGTTAAATATGTGTGTTTATCATACTAAGAGGATGAAATACAAGATGGGATAGAGGAAAAAACATGATCCAT
The DNA here is from genome assembly GCA_037957365.1 of Torreya grandis. Classification (NCBI taxonomy): domain Eukaryota; kingdom Viridiplantae; phylum Streptophyta; class Pinopsida; order Cupressales; family Taxaceae; genus Torreya; species Torreya grandis. The sequence goes on along the minus strand of JARHVA010003096.1, from coordinate 327,267 downwards.
TATAGAATTCTTAGAAGAGATGGCTAAAAAATATAGCATATGTAACCATGTACTAATGATAACATCATGTTATTCCCAATATGTGTTCACATCCTAATAGTGAGGATGATATGACGCAAGTAAGTTTGATGATCTAATTTGGAGTGGTGATATTGTATATAAAAATATAGTAGTTTTTATATCATGTGTGAAAACCAACTATGTCAAGGTGTATATTAGATAATGTCATATCTTGATATGTAAAAATTTAAAATAACTAGACAAAAGGGTGTGGGTGTAGACTCCAAAATATAGTATTATGTACTTATAAATTTCATTTTTGACCTAATTTCATATTACATGACTTGTGCATTCACATATAGCTCTTCATTTACATAATTTCCATGAATTTAACCTTCTTGATTCTCTATCATTCACCTAAATAAATTCCATAGTTTGTGTTCAAATTACCTAAAATAATCTTCCATTTATCTCTAGAACATCAAATCATTTCTCCTAATATTTGGACAAAACCATGAGACTTGGATAGTTTTATAATTTTGGAAATCTAAACTTGAAAGAATCATCTTGTGCCAAGAAATCAAAACTTTTTAACTTCATATCTATTATATGGGTTAGCTCGTAATTTTTGTATGTGGTGGTTTGAGAAAGTAACCAAATATTTCTATATAAATACAAGGTATGTCTAATCATATTACCCATTTATCAAGGAAACTAAAATAGTTACACATTCAGAGGGACTACCCTATTATTTTTAGTTTAGCGATCACTCACAAGGAAAAAGTCATTTCTAAGTCTAAATTACATCAAATACAAGCCAATTTTTTCATTTTACAAGTATAAAAATATAGATAATAATTTCCAAACAATGTCTTGGGTCTTTAGGTGATGTGAAAAATCATCATGATGGTCTTCGAGTGATAAATGGAGTGCGAAGATGTCTTTTAAGTTCCAAAGAATGGTCTTAACACTATTTGATGATATTAAGAATATTTTGACAAAGTTAAGGTAATTTAGGCATTTTTGAGTTTTTTTAGTTCTTATGGTAAGAGGTCATGTTTCAATATATTTCTTGTGAGAGAGACTTGTTAAGCAAAGTGAAGGGTGTATAAACTATGTTTGGTTCCTAATGAAATCCTAGTGATGTGTGTCAAGATCATTCTCCCTGGTATATTTTCTCAAGTTTTTCTCAAATAAATTTCATTATAAAGGTCTTGAAAATATTTTACTTTAATCATATTATCACTCAATATGTGTTTTAGGTCATTAAAGGCCCATTTTAAAACTCATATTCACTCGCCACTCACCAAGTGGACCACACATGCCAAAATCTGTCTCTCCATATCCCTTATCATATCTCCTATTTTATACTTTCAATTAAATCATGCTTCCCCTCTCTTCATCCTTCAATGGAGGTTCAATGTCAAAAACATGGAGAAAATGTATTAAAAAGGGTATTTTCAAGTGTTTTTTACAGGTTGTATGGACTTGTAAAGTTAGTCCATATAGAGGGGAGTTAGAGGATACATGTGGGTAAATTATAGGTTTATTTATGAATTTTCATGGCAAAATAATGTCAAATAGGCCAAGAACAAACCTTCTCTCCCCATTGAGCTCTTTGGTAGCCTAAGAGAGTTTTTCAGTTTGTGGATGGTACAGGGATGAGAGAGAAAATCATGATCTTGAACTTTAGGTAGAGGAAGCGGGTCCATTGACCTTATTATTCATGGAATTTTTCTACAGGTTCATGGCTTGATCTTTATGAACAAGCATTAATGACCTAAACACTCTACTGAGCTTTTTAATCTGTGCAGGGGTTTAAAAATGCAATGATTTTAGTGCATTTTTTAGGATTTTATGTAAATAAATAATTGATGAGTGTTATATAGGTTATTATAGCCCATATCATTTACCCTCCACCCATATTTCACAAGTGTGGGATGTGAGAGAAATATAATCTTTGTGTTATCTCTATTTGTAGACTACAAATAGGCTTCCCTATGTTATAGGGTATTACAAGTTTGATAGTGTGAGTAATGTTTCTAGTTTTGGAATAGTTCCTTAGAGTCTACTATAACCTATATTCCTTCCAAAAGCACTCATCTCAACCCAAATTAGTGTTATATCCCTCCAAGTCATTCTCCAAAGTGACTACCATAGGTGTATTGTGTGATTTCCTAATAAGCATAAGCATGTGTCACTGTAGTGGTTATAAATGGGTTTCAAGATAAGTAAAAATATATATCACCTATTTCATGTTATAATCATTAATTTTTTATCACCCTCAATTCCCATCTCTATCCTATGACCATACATTCTCATTTTTTGGCCTTGAAAATTAAACCTTCACAAGATCACTTATAGGCTTGTACCTACACACTAAAGAGACAAAGCTCTATTGACATCCAAAATATTGAGTTATGTTATGAGTTAGATGTTTAATAATAATATAATATTGTGGAGGGAGAATTAGAATATTCAAACCATATAATGAAGGATGAGATCATTAAGAGGTTATGAAGGGCAAAGAGAGCATCAAGACAATTAAACAGAGCTACCTAAGAGACTTGACTACCTTGAGGGATATCAAAGAGATTTTTAGTGCCATGAAGTTATGGTTTTCAAATAATATTAATAGGTAGTCATTACCCCTAAAAATTATTATCCATTAAAACTTATAGGTATATCCTTAATAGACTTAACATCAATCGGTAATTTAAGAAAGTAACTTGATACAACCATGTACAAGCAACTTCACAAGGCCCAAGGTAGTCTAACATAAAAGTGAAGGGTTTAGAGAGATAAAAAAAAGTTGGATAAAAATAACCTATTTAACCTCTCACTCAAATAAATTAATATGAAAGTTTATATGTTATTTTTCAAGTATGATTATTATAGCAGTAGGCTTAAAATGTTTAGTAGACTATAATCAAAGTGGGGACTGGGTGGTGGATCAATGACATTCTTGATAATCTAAAAGCCTCAAGCAAGAGTGTGTGTAAATAAGGTGAAAATTTTTCATGAAGATAATATAATCAAATATATCCCATTTAAATTCAAAAAACTCAACAAATGAAGGCTCATTTATCACACACATTCAAGGGACATAAGATACCTATAGGTAGTCATGGGAAAATAGGATGACTAAGTGAGAAATGGGATCCAATAAGGAGTTTCAATAGTGTATATACTAGTGAGGGAACCCTATTTCATTATGTTACACAAAATTAGTGATTAAAGGTATTGATAAAGGGGTTGTCTATGTGAATCACTTGGATAGATCTAGTCTTAACACACAAGCAAAGTCATGTGTGGATGCATGAGTAAAAGGAATCATATTTATGAGAGTGAAATGTTGAGATATAGATAAGTGTCCTAATTTTTTTATTTAAATACTTAAGTCCACATTAAATTGTTTATATATTTATAATTTAGGAGAAGAACCCATGTACTAACAAGGTGCTCACCTTCTCACATAGCCTAGACAAACCTAAAATGACCTAAACATGTAATTTGAAGATATATGCATACTTGATGGCTATTAAAGGGTTGAAAACATCATATTAAGAGGAGAGAATAATGGTTCCTTAAAAAATTTATAACTAATGACAAGTATCAAACTTATATGCATGGGGATAATGACCTAATTAGTCCTAATTAAGCCCAAAATTGATGACAATAGGCTTGTGCCTGAGCTAAGAACTATTGATTGTTTGAATGTTGGGTAAGGAATTGAGAGAACCTAAAGGTAAATAATAATAACATATAAATTATTATTTATTGATAATAAAACTAAATTTAAGGTTGAGGGACACTCAATCATACCCTTAGGGCTATATGAGCATAACTTCCTAGAAAACTAAGCTTGACTGTGTAAAGTATGCAGGAATAAAATTGAATGAAGGTTTAGACCTAAGGGGGTTTAAAACCCTTAAAATATACTATATTTATTCCAAATACATCCAATATATAGTGGATTGAAACCACTCATATCCCATACCACTATCAAACACTCTCAAGTTAATAGGTAAAATAATGACGTACAGGTGGACTTGCATGAGATAATGAAGGTAAAGTAGAGTTTTATCAATTAGAGGAAAATGTAAAGGATGTAAATAGGTGAGAAAGGGTGTATTATGATGATATTAATACCTTAAATTCCCCTATAGTTCACTTAGACATATAATGCTTAGTTTAATCCTTTAGGCCTAAAAACCAATCTTGAGGTCTCAAACCCCATGCTCATTTTGAAGCACACTCAGACCCTTCCAATCAGAAATCAAGATCAGGAAAAAGTGCAAGATAATGTTATAAATTCTATGAGATATGTTTGAATTAAATGATGTATCCAAAAGTTTAATTTGGGTCTTTAATACCACCTCAAACTACATAGTCTAGGCAGTCAGCTTGAGATTCCTATTCAAATGATCAGATCTTTCATGGTAGATGGACTTAAGGAAAATTCTCCTAGGGGAAGTTGTTAACCCCTATGTACTTGAAATCCATTAAGGAAAAATTTGGTTTCAAGGGCCCACTTTTATGAATCATTTCTAATATATTAAACCTATCTACAAGGCTTTCAAGGATACAATGTCTACCATCTTCTATTCCATAAGTTTTAGGGGGGTCTATTGACTAAACATCTATGATCATAAGTTTAGGATTGGATGTCTCATCTTTATGAACCATTTTTTAGATGGTAGACCTCTAATACCATAATTAAGCCCTAATACAAACTTGACCTAATAAAAATGTATATATTTACATTCAAACACTCATGAATGGCCCTTAAAACACTTGAAACACCTAGTACACTTAGATGACAGCCTGTTCATGGTACTATGTTCAATGTAAATTGTATAAACCTATCATAAAATAGATTTTTTTTAATAAATTATGTAAGAAAAGGGAAAATGTAGTTTCAGGAGTATAAAATCATTTTAGGTGAATGTCTGAGACTTGTTATATCTTATCAAATCATAAAATGTCTAAAAATATGATTATGAATGCCTTTATATGTCTCCTCCAAATATCCAGTCTATAGACATGAAAGAGAAAGTGGCCTAGTTATCTAAATGAAGTAAGGTTATAGGTGTGCAATTATTTTAGGAGTTAAATCATGGTGTGAAATACTTTTTAGTCTTGTAACATGCTTTTTCATATGATCTTAAGGTCTCATACAAGTTTTCATGGCTTCTAAACACACACAGTCAAGTAATTAGGCTTAATAGGCCTACTCGATTAATAGATAGAGGAACTCATGGGCATAGAGAGACTATATTAGATTAATTAAATATCAAGAAGCATCTATAATTTCCCCTTGAGGTAGGTAGGTTCCATGTTTATAAGAATTTATGAAGTATTTTGGTAGCTCTATGGATATAGTCAACACAGAAGAAGAGGTAGTTAGTTAATACTTCAAGTAAGTTGGCTATTTGTGTCTATTCAATGCTTTTAAATAATAAAATAGAGGTAATTAATCGAATATGGCATGCATAAACCTTTCATGGGTCAAATTTTACTAAAAATAGGCTTTGACCATCTTAAGGACACTCATTAAAGACACTTAAATGCATGGAAGAGTATGGAAGACTATTGTAACTCTCACATGGAATAAGTCATGATATTTTGACATCTTCAAAGACTTCTACACAATTATCCCTCTTATTAACTCCATATACTTCTATTTATTTAGTTTTGAATGCCTAATTTGGTATCGCTCACCTAGGTATGAGGAGAATCTACCTAGATTGGCACTTTGTAACCTCTTAAGCTAATGTAAATGATTATTTTTAGACTTTTTGATATTGGTTTAGTGTGTTTTATTAGTTTAATTTGCACATGTGGTAGTTTTCTTGCCTTGTAAAATCCTAATCTCACCTAGTTACTAGTATATGATCTTATGTAGGTCACATATAGTGTTTTAATGATGAGTGGTTAAGATGGGAGTGAATACTTTATTGGTAAGTGCCTTGATCAAGGACTCTTATCATTACCCTCATGTTTTAACCAATTATTAAAACCTCTATGTGAAACACTTTTGCATAGGAGTCCTTGGAGTTTGAATATTCAATCACTTGTATTATTTACTAGTGTTCATTGAGGTATATTTGAGTGGATGAATGATTATACTGGTGCTCCACCACCCATTAGAGTATGTTTATTTTCTACACTCTATATCCATTTTCAACCCAAAGTAGTATGTATTAGTGATTATGAGTCAAATAGATGCACCAGGGGAGCTAGCCCCATAATCTAGAGGTATGGTCTAATTATAAGGTCACCCACAACCTTTAGGTCATTCCCATGTTAGTCTATGTTTGAAGTAGAATTGAACAATATCCTTCAAAGGGTGAAACTTGGGTTGATAATAGTTCTATTAGGATTGGTGGGACTAGATTCAAGCATTGGAGACTCACTTTAATCCTTGAAGTATTTCACAGAGTTTCAATTACTCAAAAAGTAGACTTATAGTCAGGTTTCATACTAGAAATCATCATGAGTCATCATATCAGGGGTAAGATTAGTTCATTTTCATGGTTTACATTGTTATGTATGTGCCTCATCATGAGTTATGGCTACCTATGGGAAACAATTATGTCATTCACCTCATTATAAGTAGTCCTATGACACACATCAAATCCATTATGATCCTTATCAACCTTATGTTGAAAATTTTAGCCCTATAATGAACCTCCTTGCTATCAATATTATCAATCTCATTGTGAACCTCTTCCACCTTCTTGGAATCACTCTTATCCTCTTAATCAATCATGGTAACAAAAGAAACTTGAGCACTAAGCCCTTGTCTATCATCAAAATGTCCTTACAAACCAAGAAAAACCCACTAAGGTAACCACTCCATCTCCTTTTCTTACCTTTATGATCATTGGAGATTTCTTAGTCATAATTTCTTATTTGATGATAGGGCAAGAAATTCAGTTATCCCTAAGCTAATGGTTGATAGTTTGAATTCGGTGCATGATCCTACCTACAACATTGAATTTCAATTGAATAGATCATCTAAAACAATATTTGGCCTTATTAAAAACCTAAAACCTAACATTTATGCTTACCCCAAGCTCTCAATTACATAAGACATCATTGTTACAAAATTATCACCTTGTTTTTTTCTATGTTTATCTAATGACTTTGTGGCCAAGATTGGGGGATGTTTGTCCTTTGACTTGTCTTATATGGTTTACAAGCTTGGGTATGGTGTAAGAGTCAAAATTATGTCTAGATCACTCTACAAAATTCATACTGATCCTTACACACCAAACACCTCAATTATAGATTTCCCTCATCCTCCTATGCCTATTAAACATCTATGTGTTCGAAATCATCTTTAATATACACCCATGCCTTCTCAAGAACCTATAACAACTTTAGCTTAGAAACCTTTATGGGATAGAAACCCAAACTATGTTCTACCTACCCTTAAAAGAGAATCTTCTCCCATGCATACTCAAAATCAAGAAGAGGAGAGATGTATTAAGGCTAGTTCAGGAGATGTGTCAAGTTATCCAAGTTTCCCATCATCTCTTCATACTACAGTCACTCATGAATATCAAGGTACATATGAATTTGATAAGGCAATTAAATAATGAAAGAGGAAAAATCTAGTGTCTAAGGTTGATACCCCTAAAGATTCAAGTTAGAAGAGAAATTTAGAATCTATAAAACAAGATAATGAGTTATATTTCCCTCCCACCCTCTCCTCTTGTGAAGAGATTCCAAGTGTGGGAAACAATCTATCAAGGCTAATCAATGGGGTGGTAGTCCTTTAAGAATTGTATCATACTACAATTGTAGTTGAGTTTCAAGATCACTTTAAAGGGTATAAATCAATATTATCTGAGTAAGATATTTCTATTGGTAATCCCATTCATCCTATCATATCATAATTTGAACATGAAGCGAAGATGAAGGATGTGAAGTAGTCACAATGCCATGATGGTGGACTAAATGAAGACAAAACCCATGTAACTCTTCCTCTAGGATCCAATCATGGAGATAAATTAAATGAGACCATTTTTGAAACTCAAAACATCCTGAGTGAGTTAAAATATCATTGGTAGTATCTATATCATGAATTTTGAGGTGAAATAGAAGAACTCAACATGACAACTTAGAATGGTGGAGTAGGACAACATTTTGAGATTTTACATGAAGGTACCACAAATTGATTAGATCTTGGGGAAAGAATTTTATTTTTATAAATTCTAAGACAACATGAGCTATAACTTGAATGGATTGATGATATTCCATTCTTCACAAAGGATGAGGATGATCAGGTTGCAATAGATCATGAGACTTGTCATGAATTTGTCAGATAGTTGGAGATGATTTATCAACATGATGATTCACAAGAAAATGGTAAAAATAAGAAGGAAATATATGTATTTCCAATTAATCATAAAGATATGGTGTTTTGGGAAGACTTGGAGAATTTTTTTCAATCTTAGATAGTACACCTTTATCCCATAAGAAACTTGATAAATATCTCAAAAGGAACACTATATCAACTAATCATTTTGAGTCTCATGAGTATAATGAATACACTAATCAAAGCCTATCATTTGAGTTGTCTATGTAATCATTACATGGGAACATGGTAGATCAAGAGTAGCTTATGACTAAAGTAGAGATGAGGTTGATAATGCAAGACAAGAGTGGAATGATTATGATTGGGTGCTTGACTCACCTAGTAAATCTATACACCTAGGGATGGAGCTAGAATGTCTAACTACTTTCTTGAGAGGTCATGATTATGCCAATGCCCCTAATTGTAAGTCGGAGCCCTCATATAGTAAAAAATGCCTAATTAGGCCTAAACCAAGACATAAGAATCAGACCTCATGGTGCCATAGTGATCAAATAAATTTTCCATTTGATCTCAGACGAAATAAGTTAACCTTAGGTTAGTTTTTTATAGTGTTTTTTTAATAAATGTGTCATACACAAGTCTATAGTTAGTTTCCTTAATTTTTTCCATGTCTTTTTTGTTTGCCTCTTAGATGTTAGGTGTGTTTTACATTTTTATCCTTATGTGTTTTATGGTTATTATTTAAATCTTAAGAGGTGTTATAAATTACTAAATCTATTTGACAGTCCAACAAGGTGGTCATCCAAGTCATGATCCATGTTGAGTCATCACTATCATGAGGAGTGAATGGGTTCTCTTGACTAGTAGGATGGTCAACCCCTATGAGTCACCAAATTTTTTGGAAATTTGGCCTCCTAGGCCAAATTCCAACCCCTATAACCAAAAAAAATTCTATAGCACCCACCCAAGCATGCACATGGTCATATTTTAAGTGATGATGTCTCCTAATTACTTTTGAAAGTCGTTCAACACTATTAGAGGTGTCATAGAGTCTATATGTGATCATCATATCTCCTAGATGTCTTGGGTTCTTAGGTGATGTGTTATATCATCATGATGGTCTTTAAGTGATAAAGGGAGTGTCAATATATCTTTTAAGGTCCAAATAATGGTCTTAACCCTGTTAGATGAGATTAAGGATCTTTTGACAAAGTTAAGGTAATTTGGCCATTTTGAGTTTTTTTGGTTCTTATGGTGAGTGGGTTTGTTTAAATATATTCATTTTGAGAGAGACTTATTAATTAAATTTAAGGGTTTATAAAATATTTTTTGGTCCTGATGGAAGCCTTGTGATGTGTGTCAAGGTCATTATCCTTGGTATATTTACTCAAGTTTGTCTCAAACCTTGATCAACCCTTTCATAGTGATAAATGATCCTCAAACATGATACATGAGCCTATATACTTTATAAACCTTTGAAAATTGGAACTGTTTTGATGAAAATTTCATTACAAATGTCTTGAAATATTTCACTATAATCATATTGTTACTCACTATGTGTTTCATATCCTTAAAGGCCCATTTTAAAACTCATATTCAAACCCCACTCACCAAGTGAATTACACACATGACAAAATGTGTCTCTCCAACTCCCCCTATTTTATCTTATATTTTTTAATGTTAGTTAACTCATTTTCACCCTCTCTTCATCTTTCAATGGTGGTTCAAGGTTAGAAAAATGGAGAAAATGCAAGAAAAAGGGTTTTTCAAGTGTTTTTTGTAGATTGTATAAACTTGTACATTGAATCCATATAAATGGGAGTTATAGGCTCAAAATTGGTTAATTATATGTTTATTAGTGATTTTTCATGGCAAAATAATGTCAAACAAGCCAAGAATAGACCATATCTCCCCATTGAGCTCTTTGACAACCTAAGAGAGCTTTCAGGTTTGTGAATGGTATAGGCATGAGAGAGAAAATTAGGATTTAAAAATTTGGGAAGAGAAATAGGGTCCCTTGAAACTATTATTCATGGGATTTATTTTTATTTTCATGTCATGATATTTATGAACAAATTTTAACAACCTAGGTACTTTAGGGAGCTTCTTCATGTGTGCAGGGGTTTATAAATGTAATAGTTTAGGTACATTTTGGAGGATTTTATACAAATAAATGATTGACAATTGTTTTATATGTTCTCATATCCAATAACCCTTAACCTCCACCCTTGGTTCACATGTTTAAGGTGTGAGAGAAAGAGAATATTCATGTTATCTCTATTTGTAGACTATAGACAAGTTTCCCTATGTTGCAAGGTATTCTAAGTTTTATGGTGTAAGTTAGTGGTGGTTATGGGTTGTTTTATAATTATTTGGAGTAAAATATAACCTATACGACTTCCCAAATCACTTATATCATCCACCATTAGTTCTATATCCCTACAATTCATGCTCTTAGGTGATTTCCATAGGTACATTATGTGATTTCCTAATAAGCATAAGCATGTATCACTATAGTATTTATAAATGGGTTTAAAATAAATTTAAAATAGATATCATCTCCTTCATGTTATACTCATTCATTTTTTTCACCCTAAAATCCCATCTCTATCCTATGACCAAGCATTCTCAATTTTTATCCTTAACAAGTAAACCTTCACAAGATCACCTACAGGCCTATACATGTACACTAAAGAGACAAAGGTCTATTGACACCTAGAAGATTGTTTTATGATATGATTTATATGTTTAAAATTTAAAAAATATTTTGGAGGTAGAATTATAATATGCAAACCCTATAATTAATGATGTGAGCATTAATAGGTTATGAAGGGCAAAGAAAATATCAAGATAGTTAGACAGACCTACCTGAGAAACTTGATTGTAGACTTTTAGTTCATTGAAGTTATGGTTTTCAAACAATATAAATAGGGAGTCATTACCCCTAAAAATTATTATCCATTAAAAATTAGATTTAGCTTCTTAACGGACTTAATATCAAAGGTAAATTAGAGAAAGTAACCTAATATAACCATTTGTAGGTAGCTTCACAAGGTCCATGGCAATCTAATAGGCAAGTTAAGGGTTTAGAGAGATAATACTAGTTGGAGATAACTAACCTATTAAAACTCTCATACCACTCAAATAAATTAAGATGAAATGGTATAATCCTCTATTCAAGTATGATCATCATAGCAGTGGACTTAAAATGTTTAGTAGACTATAAGCAAAGTGAGGACTAAGTGGTGGATCAATGGCATACTTGATAAACTAAGAGCCTCAAGGAATAGTGTGTGTAAATAATGTGAAAACTATCTACCAATATAATATAATCAAATATATCCCATTTAAATTCAAAATATTCAACAAAGGAAGGCTCATCTATCACACACAATCAAGGGACATAAGATACCTACATGTAGTTATGGGAAAATAGTTTGACAATGAGAAATGGGGTCCAATAAAGAGTTTCAAGGATGTCTATATTAGTGGAGGAACACACTTAAATTAACTTTCCACCAAATCAGTGATTCAAGGTACTAAGAAATGGGTTATCTTTGTCAATAGCTTGGATAGATCTAGCATTAACACACAAGCAAAGTCATGTGTGATTTCAAGAGTAAAAGGAATCCTATATATGAGAGTGAAATGTGAAGATGAAGAAAAGTTTCCTAATTTATTTATTAAAATCCTTAATTCTATATTTAATTGTTTATCCATTGATAATTTAGGATAAAACCCCAAGTTCTAACAAGTTGTTCACTTTCTCAGATAGCCTAAATAGACATAAACAGGCTTGAACATGTAGTTTGGAGATGTATGTATACTTTGTGTCTATTGAGGGGTTGATAATATATGATTAAGAGATGATAATAAGGTTGAATTAAAAAATTTATAACTGATGACTAGTCTTAACTCAGTTGCACAAGGATAATGACCTAACTAGGCCTAATTAGGCCTAAAACTAATGATAATAGGCTTGTGCTTGACCTAGGAATTATTGGTTATTTTAAGGATAGTAAGTGAATTGAGAGAAGCTAACGAGTAGTAAGGATAACATAAAATTATTCATAAATTGTAATAAACCTTAATATGAGGTAGAGGGACACTTAATTAGGCCCTTATGGCTATTTGAGCACAACTTCTTAGAAACCCTAAACTTGATTGTGTAGGGTATATAGGAATAAAATATAATGAAGGGTTATCCATGGGGGATTTAAACCATGAAAATATAATACATGTATTCTAACTCCATCCACTCTATAGTTTATAAGGATTAAAACCACTCATGGAAATTATCATAATCAACTATAATCCATATATTATATTTTTCCTTTATTTAGTTTATCCATGGGGGATTTAAACCATAAGTGGACTTGTTTGAGAAAATAAAGGAAAAATAGAGTTTTGGAAATTGGAGGAAAATGTATAAGATTTAAATAGATGATAAATTTGGTATTATGATGATATGGATCCCTTCAAGTCACCTATAAGTCATTGAGACCTCTAATACTTAGTCTAAGTCTTTAGGCCTAAAAACCACTCTTGAGGTCTCAAACCCCATGCTCACCTTAAAGCACACTCAGACCCTTCCAATAATAATCCAATATTAGGTCAAAGTTTGATATGATGTTACAAGTGATATGATAGATGTTTGAAGTAAATAATATAGCCAAAAGGTCAATTTGGGTCTTTAAGTCCACCTTGAACTACACAATACAGGTAGCCATCTTAAGTTGCTTATTCAAATGCTCAAAATTTTCATCATAGAAAGAATCAATAAAAATGATATTATGAGAATTTTTTAACCCCTATATACTTTAAATCTATTGAGCAAAGATTTGGTTTCAAGATCATGTTGGCCAAATTTGGTCTACACATGAATCTTTTGCCTAGAAATGGTTTTGGATGGATGAATAGAGTTCTGGATGGAATGAGTGGTCCAAAAATCTCACATTACTCACAAATATTTTGAAATACTTTAAGAAAGATTAAAGTGAAATTTTTTAATCTTTGAGAAGCAATTCTTGAATTAGATCTAGAGTTGTAAGGGAAGAAGATCTAGTAGGTTCTCATGGTGTTGTTAGAGGTACAATCACTAAGGGGGTGAAACAATGAGCATATAAAATCCAACTTCAATTTAAATCCTTTTAATTTCTTAATAATTTACCATAAGCATTCATGAATCATACACAACATTCATAGCAATGAGTAAGAGAGACAATGCAAGATCAATCACATAACACATGGCATATCTGTGAAACCCTTTTGTGGGAGAAAACCCACTAGAACCTATAATTGGAATATTATCTTATAATAATAAGAACTAATTTAGACTAGTTATAACTGATAAAGGAACTACAATCCATATTTAGTGAGACTACAATCCCATAAGGTGATACAACACCTATCTAGTTGAGCTACAATAATAATTAGATTTTTAGAAAGTTTCACCTTGCAAGGAGGTTGTAACCCCTTTAGATGTTAAACTCCCACAATAACATATACAAACACATCCACCTATGTACTGATGTCTTCAAAACCTGATGATGGTTCTCTAATTATCACTCTTTACCTTTGATCACACTCAATCTATAAGATCACTACTCTACAAATAGAATTATGACCTACAAGTCATACAAACACTCCTCAATTGGTTATTCTCTTTAACTAATCCACTAGAAATTCTACCCATCATTCTCTCCAAAATTCACACACAAACATCTCTCAATTATCTCCCAAGCCTCTCACTCAAGCCTCCACAAGTCTAGAAACCATCATCTTTAGTTTCACTATTTAATAAGTAATCATGATAATCAACACTTGGTCAGCCATTAAGCATGATTTATCCTTTAAGGCATCTACAATATGAATCATGACTCAAAAAAAATTCATAGGTTAGCCATAAAGTCCATGGGTCACCCTTAAGAAGCTACACCTATCAAATATGCGCTTTTAGCTCTTATAAGTCTCATGGAGACCTATTCATCCATTTAACACTTCATCGAGAAAAACAAGAACATAGGACCACTTTCAATTACATGGGTCCACTCCTTATGTCCCCTTAAAAAATTTTAAATCGTCATAATCAACTATAATCACCTCGACATAGGCTAAAATAACTCAAACACTAACCTAGCACATGAACATCATGAATGAACACACCTTCAACTTCTTAATCATTTTTCATACTCAATATAGATTGATCAAACCTCCAAAATCCACACAGAGCATCCTTATGCATTATACAACACTCTCCAAAATCTAAGACAACATGAGATATCAAAATAATATTAAAACAAGCTCAAAAATCCTTCTTGAATCACTTTCAAAACATACACAAAAACATAGTCAACTTTGAACCTTCATAAATATGCCTTTACATACTTTTAGATATTCAAATCCATATTTATAGTTGTGCCTTGGAATCCTCTACAAGTTCACTTCTTATACCATAGTAAATTCTACCTAGATCAAAATTTATAGCCAAAATATAGAGCATTAGTTTTTTCCTTTACAAATTAAAATATTCAAATACAAATGGTCATAGTTAAACCTCAAACACAATTCTCACATCTCGTTTCCTCACTTCTTATATTAATCACACACTGTCAATCTTATTGTATGAATCTTGACCTTTAACATAGTCTATCAATGCCAAACATTAAACCTCGAACATGTTAACCTCATCTCATGAAATATGGAAATTTTGACCTCATCCCCTCCATCAATATCCTATACGTATCTCAATCTTTAAAAATTCTAAATAGCTATCACTTTGACCTCTTGACTTTAGTATGCACCTTTGATCTCTATCTATATGGTCACCCACTCACAGTTGATTCTTTGAAGAATCTCAATCTTTATCTTTGCTTAACATTAAACATTGAACACTTGGAACCATCTCATTACTTTTTGACTTCTTGGAGAAACACACTCCATCGATGTTACTCAAAATTTAACTCATAATAAAATGACTATGTATAGGAACCTTGATTATCTACTTGGAATACCAACTTTTCATAACCATATCTATTACCTCACTCACTTGCATGTTCTCAAATTTGGACCATATGATCTCCTCAAATAGGAGAATTTAACCACATGATAATATTCTCCTATAACCATCACACTTGTGAGATATAATGATATTAAAATTCTCGCTCATATTTTTTTGCCAAAAAGCCAACTATGTTAAAAACTTGTCTGGAAGGCCAACATTGAACATACATATCTTTTATCATGCTATGTTTCTTGACCTAAAATTTATTAAAAAACAAATATTTATAAAACTAAACAAACCTATATGATCAGCTTACCTTGAAACATACACACATGATATATATGGTACCATCAAAATGCTTACTTGGCTCTTCTTGCTATAATGCAAATTTGGCTATGGGAAAACACTGTCAAAATTCCTAAGAGCCCTACTTTACACTTGCATATATTTTGAAACACTTAAGCACATGACCTGATATTTATAACATAATAAATAGGGACTAATGTGATCAAAACCATATGACCAACTCCTCTTGAGTCATCCACACATGGTAATGGTGACATCAACAAACTATCTACTCAAATTTTTTACCATTAGACCCAAACTATCTAGATGAAAACTATGGACTATCAGATGAATTCCAATTATGTACACAATCTCTCCAATAATTATTTACCATTAATAGGACCCACTTGACATTATTAGAACACCATACTCATCCCTAAACATCTCTAATCATGTTAAAACTAAAGATCAACTAGGCCAACTTCAAGCATATTGGCATAAGCACATTTCTCACTTTGTCATTATTACTTAGGATATCAAAGCACTCCATCCACTCATTAGGAAACCTCCATGACATCACCATGACTTCACTAACAAATTTCCAACAATCTCCCCCTTTGTCATTGATGTCAACAAATATCATTTAATTTACCTTCTCTCTCTTCAAGCACTCTCACAATAGAAACATTTTCCCCCTTTGACACAATGAAAAAGTGGGCACAATCTGATCTTGAGGACCTAAAAATGTTAAAAAATAGATATTACAATCATGGAAGGATGATATAAACTCCCCATTACCTTGAGCCTACCTGTACTTTCCTTGACAACTTATTTTTACTCCATACCAATAGTCTTCTTCAATCAAGCACTGTAACTAATGAACAAAAGGGCACATAAAACCACAAAAATATGATGGAACACATAAATAGACATCTAATATTGAATCCCCCTACTAACTCTAATCAATTTCACCTTCTGAACATCTTCAATTCTACATATATCATGAATAACCAACACATATGCTTAGCCTTGTCTCTCAAGATACCATAAGGACCCCCAAAAAAACTTCATGCTACTCACTAAATAGGAAACATAATTTAAACCAACCTAATAACTCTCTTTAAAACAAACATAGCTTGCTCCTTTTGGATAAATTGAGAAAAAAATGAACTCTTCTTCAAACTAGCCCTGTCTAGCCTCCTTCTAGCCCTACTTGGAACTTCAAAGCCGATAATTTTTAGTAGACATGTCTTCAAGACTTGAAACTTCATATCTGGAGCACTCTCATATTCCCCCTTAATTATGCCAATTTTAATCACTAATCTCATCTTCTACAATATGTTTCCTTCATAAACCTATTAGATAATTAGATCTCCATCTTGACAAAAACATGAAAAACTTGAGAACCACAAATCCTTAAATCTTTATGAAGCTTGATTTGATAACCCATTTGGCCTCTTTCTAGTCAATTCACACGTCTAAGACTTCTTGCACACCTAGAGACACTTATTCAGACCCTGTACTATAACTCTTTCATAAACCTCTAGAGCAAGCTCATGAACTTGTTGCTCCCCCTTAACCAAAGACCTTCTATTAATTCCTAGAGAAAGAAATGACACCCAAGCTTTATCTTAAATACTCAAAATTATCTTTTGATAATGGTTTGGTCATAATATCTATAAGCTTCTCTTTTGTAGGCACATGTTCCAACTTAACACATTGATTAATCACTTGTTCTCTCAAGAAATGATATCTAATAGGAATGTATTTAGTTTTTTAGTGTATAACAAGATTATTTGAGATACTAATTTCACTAGTATTATCACAATAAATAGGACAAGGTACATTTTGTCTTACCTTATAATTCACCAAATTTTGTTTCATCCACATGACTTGTGTACAACAATAATCAACTACTATATACTTAGATTTATCAGTTGATAGAGATATTTAGGCTTGCTTCTTTCTTAGTCAAGACACCAAGAATTCTCCCATGAATAAGACCCTACCATTGGTACTCCTATCATCCACACATCCTACCCAATTAGCATTAGTATATGATTTCAAATATATTTCTTTACTCCTGGAATACCATAATATATAGTCTATGGTGCCTTTGAGATATCTCAAGATTCTTTTGACTAATTTCAAGTGAGATTATCTATGGTCATCTTAAGACCTTCCTATAAGACCTACTACTTGCATGATGTTAGGCCTAGATGTAGTAGATTATAAAAGACTTCTAATCATTGATATATACAAAATTTGATCAACTTTTAGTTAGTCATCTAGTTTACTTATCTTGCATCTTGTGATCATTAGAGAATCCATTAGCTTATAATACATCATGTCAAACATCCTTGTCATATCCTTGATGTATTTATCTTTTTAAATGACTATCTCTATATCAAGTTGATTAATTTATAATCCTAAAAATAAAGATAGTTCTCCCAACATTGACATTTCAAACTCAATCTTCATAGTATCTACAAATTCTCTACTCATTTTATCATTGCCAAATCCAAAATCTATGTCATCAACATATAAAACCACCATCAATTAATGATTTCCTTCTATATTAATTAATAAATTAATATCAGCTACCCCATTTTTAAAACCTTGACTCAAAAGATAATTATCTAACATGTCATACCAAGCTCTAGGATCTTATTTAAGAACATAAATATCCTTCTTTAATTTGCACACAAAATCTTGATTACTTGACATGAAGTATCCTTCAGGTAACTCAATGTAGACTTCTTATAAATTTCCATTCAATATTATAAATTTCACTTCCATTTGATATACCTTAAAACCTTTAAAACTAACATATGCCAAGAAAAGTCTAATTGCTTCCATTCTTGCCACAAGAGCAAAAGTCTCATCAAAATTTATTCCTTTAACCTAAGCATATCCTTTACACACCAATATATCCTTGTTTCTTATGAATTAGCCTTTCTCATTAATCTTGTTTTTAAAAACCCATTTGGTACCTATCACATTTTCATCTTTTGGCTTAGGATCTAAGTCCCATGTTTCATTTTTTCTATTTGATCAATTTCTTCATCCATTGCATCATTTCAAATTTCATGTTTTCTAGCTTCCATGAATGGTTTGGGTTAAATCATGGATAATAGGGATGAGTCTTGTTGATTTTGATTATCAACACTCTCCTTCTAGTCCATAGCTTTGCACCAACATTTCTAATAATCTAAGAGATTGGATGATCTTTTTGAACTCTTCTAGATGGATCTTTATAATCGTGTCTTTCTTCCTCCTCTTCATCTTCATCATCTATTTAAACAACTAACTCATCATTATTTACAATAGAATTTTGAATTGAGTCACTTGTACTTTTGGCTTCTTGACTCTACTTATCTCATCTACCCTTACATTTGAACTTTCAATAATTTTGTGCAGTCTCATGTTGAAGCACCTATAGGCATTACTAATAGAATAATAACCTAAGAAGATGCCCTCATCATATCTTGAATCAAATTTGCTAAGATTCTCTTCATCTCTTTTGATGAATCACTTACTCCCAAACACGCTAAAATGTTTGAAATTAGCCACTCTATTCTTCCATAACTCATAAGGAGTCTAATTACCTTTTATTCTAATTTGACACCTGTTTAGGATGTAAATATAAGTGTTTTTTTCCTCTTCACAATATCCATATGAAAATTTTGCATCTTGAATCATGGTTTTACCCATCTCAACAATAGTCTATTCTTCCTTTAAACCACACCTTTCTATTGTGGTATTCTAGCAGTATAATATTGTCTTCTTATCTCATATCCTTCAAAAAAATCATAAAAATTATGAGACCAAAACTCACCTCCTCTGTTTGATCTCATACACTTGATCTTTGAACCTTTATCATTTTTGAAAAGAGATTTTAATGCCACAAATTTTTTGAAAGCATCTAATTTTTCTTTAAGAAAGAATATCCAAGTCATTCTAGTAAATTAATCAATGAGAAATATGAAGTAGTTATTACCTTAAATACTTTGAGTTATCACATGTCCATATAGATTAGTGTGGATTAACTCCAATGCATCTATAGTGGATAATTCCTTGGTTTTGTATCTTATCTTGGTTTGATTCCCATGAAAACATGCCTTGCAAAGAGAATGAGGAATCTTAGAAATCTTAGGCATATGCCTTACCAACCCCTTTGAACTGATTTTTATCATATTATCAAAATTTATATGTCTAAGCCTTCTATGCAAAATCTAGCTTTCTTACAATTAACTTGTGAAGCACTCTTCCTTTTTGGATTCATATAATACATACATGTTGTTATCTATTTTATGAACAATTACAATTAATCTACTATATTTTTCCTTTCTTATTTCACATAAATCATCATGAAAAGTTAAAACATTTCCTTGCTTGCATATTTGGCTCAAACTTAAAATATTATATTTCAAACCTTATACATACAAGACATTTTTATTCCTAGTATGACCATTATCCAAAATCATATTACCTTTACCAACTATGTTAGTAAATTTTTTGTCACCAAATCTAACTGCACTTAGGTTGGCCTTTTTGAGAGAGATAAACTTGCTCTTGTCTCCTATCATATGATTTGAGCATCCACTATCTATGAACCATCTCTTGTTCTCATCTTATTGAGTATGCAAGGTTGATTGAATAAATAATTAATCTTTCTTTGGTGCTATGCTTGGATTTTACTTCTTTTCTTCTTTATACTTAGTCTCCGTAAACCATTTGATAGTGTCAATGACTTATATATCCTTTATCCAAAAATTCTCTTTTATAGTTTTGGCTATATGACATTGTTGGTTACAATTGTAGCATATGAGATCCTTCTTGATCTCTAGTGAGAGAGCATAGTCTTTATATTTATGACCAAAATGATTACAGGAGAAGAAATACCCATTGAAGGCATTGCTAATATTTGACCTCATTTTTTCTAGATCATTTTTTATCCATGAATTTTCATTATTGATCCTTTTGTTGGATATGAAATCCCTTTTGTCCTTGGATAAGATTTTATTTGAGTAATTCATGACTTTACTTTCTAATTATTTCATTCTTCGATTGAGATCTTTATTCCACATGACCTATAGATTCTTCATTGTTGCCTCTAGATTTTTCATTTGTGTCTTCATATCATTAAATTTTAATCAAGAACATATTATATTATCTTTAATATAATCCATAACCTCTTTGTCAACCATTGTACCTTTGATCACCTTCAAGTGGTTAAACTTTTCATGAAGGACCTACTCTAATACTAATTATTAGAGGTACAATAACTAAGAGGGGGTAAATCAGTGAGCCTAGAAAATCCAACTTCAATTTAAATCCTTTCAATTTCTTAATCATTTACCATAAGAATTCATGAATCATACACAACATTCATAATAATGAGCAAGAGAGACAATGAAAGATCAATGACATAACACATGACATATGAGGGAAACCCTCTTAGGAGAGAAAACCCATTATAACCTATAATTGGAATATTATCTTATAATAACAAGAACCAATTTAGAATAGATACAATTGATCAGGGAACTAAAGTCCCTATTTAGTGAGACTATAATCCCACAAGGTGCTACAACACCTATCTAACTGAGTTGCAACAAAAACCATACTTTTATCAAGTTTCACCTTGCAAGGAGGCTTTAACCCCCTTAGATGCTAAGATGCCACAATAAAACATATGAACAGATCCACCTATAAACTAATGTCTTCAACACCTGATGATGAACCTCGGATTATCACTCTTAACCTTCGATCACACTCAATCTATAAGATCACTATTCTACCAATATTATTATGACCTATAGGTCATATAAATAGTCCTTAATCTATTTTAATATTCAACTAAGCCATAGGGAACTCTACCCCTCCTTCACTCCATAATTCACACACATAAGCCTCTCTTAGATCTCTCCCAAGTCTCTCACTCAAGTCTCCATAAGTCTAGAAACCATCAACTTTGGTTTCACTATTTATAGATCAACCATGATAATCAACACTTTGATCAACCATTAGGCATGGCTTAGACCTTAAGGTAGCTATCATATGAAGCATTAATCAAAAAATAATCTTCATAGGTCGGTCATAGAACCCATGAGTCACCTTAAGTAGTTACACCTATCAAATATGCCCTTGTAGCCCTTATAAGTCTCATGGAGACCTATTTACCCATTTATCACTTTATCAATAAAAAAAAGAACATAAGTCCAATTTCAATTACATTGGTCCATTCCTTATGTCCCCTTAGACATCTTTAAATTATCATAATCAACTTTACTCACATCTGCATATGTTCAAAAAACTCAAACACTGTCTTGGTACACAAGAACATCATGAACAAACATAGTCAACTTATTAAGAATTATTCATACTCAAGAGAAAACATGAAATATCGAAACAATATCAAAATAATCTCACATATCCTTTTTAGATCACTTAAAGAAGATATATGAAAACATGGTCAACTTTAAACCTTCATAACTTTGTCTGTACACACATTCAAATCTTTAAATCTATATTTCTAGATTACCTTGGATTCCTCTATAAGTTCACTTTTTACACCATGAACAAATTCTACCAATAAAGTTATAGCCAAAATATAGAGCACCAATTTTTCCTTTAAAAATTCAAATATTCAAATGCAAATGGTAACATTTAAACCTCAAATACCATGCTCACATATCGTGTCCTCACTACTTAGATTCAACATGCATTGTTTATCTTATTATATGAATATTTATCTTTAAAACATAATCCACCAATGCCAAACATTAAACCTTGAACATGTTGACCTCATCTCATGTAATCTAACAGATTTAACCTCATGCACCCCATCAATATCTTGTACATATATCAATCTTTAATAATGCTAAATAGCTATCACTTTTACCTCTTGACTTTAATACAAACCATTGATCTCTATATGTATGATCACCTGCTCACTTTTGATCCTTGGAAGAAGCTCAATATTTATCTCTGCTTAGCATTAAACATTAAACACTTGTCACCATCTCATTGCTTCTTGATTTTTTAGAGAAATTCCTCCCATATATTTTTCTCAAACTTTAACTTTTGAAAAAATTACTAAGTATGGGAACCGTTATTAATTGCTTGGAAGGCCAAATCTATAAAGTCATATTTATTACCTTGCTCATGTGCATGTTCTCAAATTTAGACCATATGATCTCCTTGCATACGAGAATTCAACCATGTGACAAAATAATCTTGAAACCCTCACACTTTTGAGATATAATGAAATTAAAATTCTCACTCAAATTTTTCTACCATAGATCCAACTATGTTAAAAACTTGTCTGGAAAGTCAACTTTGAACATGCATATATTTTGTCACACTATGATGCTTGACCTAAAATTTAGCACAAAAAAACTAAGTAAAAAAATGAATAAAACCATATGATCACCTTCTCCTAAAATTTCCACATGTGTGATATATTATACAATTAAAATTCTTACATAGCTCTTCTTATCATAATGTAAATTTGGCTAAGTATGGGAAAACATTATCAAAATGCCTGGGAGCCCAACTTTACACTTGCATATATTTTGATGTGCTTAGGTTCATGATTTGAGATTTAGAGATTTAAAAATAAAGACTAATTTGATCACAAAAATATGTCTAACTCCCATTTAATCATCCACATGTGGTAATGGTGATGTCATAAAACTACCTACACATATTTTCTGCCATTAGACCCAAATTGTCTAGATGAAAACTATGGACTACTAGATGAATTCTACTTATGCACAAAAGATCTCAAATAATTATTTACCATTGATAAGACAAATTTAAATGATTAAAACAACATAATAATCCCTAAACATCTCTAATCATGCCATAATTGAAGATCAACCAAGCCAACTTTAAGCATATTGAGACAAGCACATTGCTCACTTTGTCATTATTACTTAGGCTATCAAAGCACTTCATCCAATCACCAAGACACTTTAATGACATCACCATGACATCATTGATAACTCTCCAATAAGTGTTTCAAGAATTAATGCACATAAATTAGGTTTCACAGGTCTCCAAAACTCCTTTTGAGCCTTGAATGTTCTTACACAAGCATAGAAGAGTTAAACCATCATTAGCACATCATGCAAAATTAAATAGGTCAATCTGATTGCACATTTAATAAATACACTTGGGGAGCCTCTTAATAAAAAATATTGCATGGAAATTATTTTTTTTCATGCCTTGAATATCCTCTACAAATTTCATGTCTTGATGAGATTTTTATCTCAAGATATAAAGCTTTAAAGCTAGACTTGCAAAGTGAAACATACATCAAGTTTAAGCTTCATGAAGTAGCTATTTAATTTAAAATGTACCAAGGTTTAATGTGGAGATAAAAAGTGTCCAATTATTGTGATATCATGTCAAGATCTAATGGTGAGAATTTATCTAATAGATGTTAGTGGGTCTCAAAGATCCAATGGAACATGTTTGATCATGCATCAAAGATCAATAATGAGTATCAAGTTAAAAATTCAGCATGAATGTGTTGATGAAAAGTGTCAATATCTCAGGTATCTAAATAGATATCCAATGGTACATGTCAATTGATATAATCAATGGGTCTAGGTAGATCAATGGTACACATTCACTCATACAAAGTAGATCAATGGCAATCAAGAAGTCAAAAGGTCAAAAGATCTCTAGGGTGAATACATAAGTGATAAGAGTCTCAACCATGTTAATCTTATAGAAGATATGTGGCTCATATTCATTCATATAATTCAAGATCAATGATGAACATGAGGTCAATAAGTTAAAGAGTCAAAAATAGGATCCTAAGAATAAATGAAGAGCTAACAATTGTCACATATTAAGAGGGTCTAGATCAAGATCGATGGTTGATATCAAATTTCAAAAACTAGGGACTTAAAATGGAGAATAATTTTGGCCTAAGTCAAACTAAAACAAATGATTTTAATGAATATATCACCATTAGAGCTTAGGTGAGTATCTATCAAGAAGACACAGTCATAGTCAAGATGGTTATGATGAAGTCCCATCACCATTAAAGAACAATCTTGACCTTTGGTTTAAAGATTTAGAACTTATAGAGCCCATCTTTTGGAGTTTCAAAAAATTTCCACAACTATGATCATTGTTTTATTGAGAATATCTATGCAGATAGTGAGTTATTAATTTCCATAAATGCTCAAAGGTAAAAATAGGTATTTTAGGACCTAATATAGAGATCAAAGATTAACTAGCAGTTATTGAGATAGGATTATACAACCTATGGGTTCTCATCGATATCATAGTTATATGAAAACCAATAAATTATATTAGTTTTCAATCTATAGAAAATACCTATGCTCAGATGAAGTAAGAGCAAATATATAGTTATGAAAAAATGCCTCATCTATCAACATGGTTATATCCTTGACAAAGCATGTACTTACTACCATTTAAATCAAACATGGAAATAACTCTGTCAAGATCAAAGATATGAAGATTTTGTCTTCACAATTAGGGCAAGTAGAAGATAGCATAAATTTTAAATCACAAAGATATGTTGGTTAGAGAAGCATTTGGAGCATTCAATGTTGTTCAAATCTTAAGGATCTTTTTTCAAACATACTTAGTCATGATTCATCATCTACAAAATAGACCCTTGTCTTCTAGTGGATCTCTCAGCCAATGAGAAAAAGCTTAAAGACTAATTGGAGAAAATTCAAGATAATTTGTTGATGAAGGATTAGTCTTGATTGGATTAAAAGGTGGTGGATCACTCATAAAAATTAGCATCTCATTTATTGTTCTTAGTTAACGTGATATCTCTTCTTTCTTATCCCTTTCTCTATATTACCCATTCTTTCTCATTTGTAGAAGGATGATCATTTTTTGGGAGTATCTAGGGAATTTTTGAGATATTACAAGATATGTTCATTTTGATAAGGCTATAACCTATCAAAAATATGTAAGAACTACCTCTTTAATCAATAAAAAACTTTATTTCCCTATCTCTTACATTGGATTAGTGTTTAGTGAGTTGTGTATGATGGCCTTATAAAAGAGATTCTTTCATATCCATTGTCCTTCTTATTTATCTCATTTAATGTTTTTTCAATCTATTTTCAAGTATAGATTAGTGTTCTTTCTACCATCTACGTAAGATCTTAGTGAGTCTTGGAACTCATCTTTATTTGCATTCATTACTTCCTAAACCTATTCTATGAAATACTTATGTAATTATATTGATTTTGAGGTTGTGTAAGCTATAATTATCTTGTACTAATATAGTATGGGTTCAAGCTTATGGGAATCTTCCATTTGTATTTGGTGCATCACCTTTTGAGCCTTGTTAGGATCCCTTTTCCCCTTTATAACCCTTTACCCTATAGTACCATTAGTATAGGTGATCCATCAAGAGGAATTCACCCTTCTCTGGAGGTTCAACGTCACCATAGGAAACCCACATCTTGAAGTTTTTCCCATATTATGAATGGGATTTGATGATCCTAAATAAATCCCCCACAAGGGTGAAATTCCATGTCATAATATTTTTTATCATGCTAGATGTAACATAGATCCAAAATAATGCAAAGATTATTTGTGTGTCTTTCCTCTAAATCAACTTTTAGAAGCAATCAAGTTATCACCAATTATAGACACCTAAATAGTGTCTAACCCTTGGTCACCTTCCCCCTTTGTCCATTCCTAACCCATTCCTAAAACATGCAATTACTAATTTAAAATAATAAACTTATTTTGAATTAACCTCCCTCCTTGGACACATCAGCCATGACACCTCGCCTAGGACACCTCGCCTTGGACTAATTCCCATCCTATGACTCACCCAAGACCTATTCTTACTTCTCTCTAACCGCCTAACCAACTCTCATGCGTATTTAGCCCAACCTTTGACATTCTCCAATGGATAGTGGACTTGGTGGATGAAAAACAGGCTTGGTGGCTCTTTTTGCCCATTCTGCACCCATCGACGTCGGTCAAATGTCGGCCGACACCGGTTGAATCACCGACGTCGGTTATACTTAACCAAATTTTCTAACCCTTTGACGACCCCAATCATGATCAGCTAATCTCTGAAGCTAATCACAACTCTTAAATCCTCTTTCGGCAAAACAAAGTTCTCGTGCTTTTGCTTTTCAGTGTTCTGGGCTTCTTGGTGTTCTTGCAGGGATCAATATTCTTGGCAGCCCTTTTTAAGCACTAAGGTCTTACATCAGACATTCTGCACAGGGATTGCATGATATCTCCATCACCAGTGACAACCGAGACACAGCTCTGCACCTTTGCCAATTCATATCACAGCTAAGTATTTGTACTATTTTCATTCTAATATCATTTCAAATATATTAGTATTATGTCTTCTGTCTATTCCAAGCATCCTTAACCCAACCTTCCCTGTTCTTCTTGGAGAGGCTGAAAAGCCTTCTCTCACCCCTTATTCCTTTTTATTTGCCTCTAACACTCCCTTAGTCTCTCTTTAGGCAACACCATCTGTCCAATCAACCCAACATAAGTTATTAGAGACCTATAGACCATCTTAAGACCCATCTAATCAACTTGACTAAATTTCTCTCCAGAAAGGCTGAAAAGCCTTTTTCCTATTTCTCACCCCTTTTCCTGATAAGATTCTCAGTCCCTTAGACCCTAAACAATCCCTTGAATCCCTCATAGACCCTTAGACCCTCAGACGAGACCAAATCTATTCTGCAGACCAAAAACTAGACCTATAACCCATCCCTGGCCAATTGCCCTGACCAACCTCGTCCACTTCCCCTACCGACGTCGGTAGTCTAACCGTCATCAGTGACCTCCCTGACCGACGTCGACAATATCACCGACATCGATGACTATGTTTAGCAGATTGCAGCTTATCAGGTATGCATTTGCTTTTGGTTCTTTCTTTTCACATCTTTCATTATTTCTCTTTTTTGTCTCTGTCATATTCTGTCTTAAATAGTGGGTTGTCATCCTCTAAGAAGCCTTAGCGCTTCTAGGACCAAGCTTTTGCTTGGCAATCCACCCTCTTATCAACTAACGTTCTTCATGTTTTAGTGTCTATTTCTTTCAGATGTCATTCCTTCACAACAAAAGAGGAGTTCTCACAACATCTAGATTACAGTGCGCAGACTATATCCAGGTACATACAAGCCTTGACCATTCCTTTTAGTTTCTCATTTTCTCTCCTTTGAATGTGAAAGTGAAATTGCATAGAAACATTCTGGCATGCCCAGTGGGACCCTTAGGGCCTTCCTTGTGTTCCTTTCCTTCTTTGTTCATTTAGGTGCATTAGGTTTCTCCCTCTTCACCTCTTTCTTCTTTTCTAAAAAGACATCATAAGCAGGAATAAAAAGAACTTTTTCTTTCTTTTCTTGCATTTCTAGACTAGTCAAAAAATCATTTTCTTCAACCCTTTCTCAAATTTGTTTTCATTCCAACTTAACATTTCGATTTGGGGCTTTAAAATATACTACATTCCATTTCCTGCTTTCTTGCATTTTTTAATCCACACTTAGTAATTAGTAAACCGCATATTGAATAAATCGTAGATCACTTGATGTTACACAACCAGACCACATGCACTAAATTAAACATCAAACTCACTTGAGACAAGACCTGACTAGGATTTCATCACCCAGCGGATACCTTACCCATCCTGGTGATCCTACTTGGATTTCACCATCAAGGGGAAAGCCCACTCTGTTCTCTGGCAGAGTCTAAACTATAGGGAAAGTATATTTTGGCTAAGCGAAACTAGCTAACCACTAGAATCGTGAAGTGAGGGGAGCTTGCTCCTTAGCACCAGGCCATGTACAGAACCTAACACAGACTTTTGAGTGCCTAAACATACCTAAAACCATCTTTAGATTACTTATTCTAGGACCCTTCTAATAGCCAACCTCCTCAAACATCACATTAAGGCATAAGCCACACGATCTTAATAAAATTGTTTCTAGGGATTTAACGCTAGGATCTGCCTGTTCTCAACTTATTTTCTATTTTTATCTATTTTTTTTGAGCTGGTAAGGACGTCTTCTTTATTTCCAAAAACTTTTTTTTTTGAGTTTCTGGAAAATACAGTAATCGACATCGGTCCTGTAACTGACGTCGGCAACTTTTCTTCACCGGCATCGGTTATCTGACCGACATCGGCAGTCTTATTCACTGACATCAATTTTTATACCGACGTCGATCACTGTCCATTTTATTTTTTCCAAAAATAGCAAGCTTAAAATTCAACTTTCTGGCTGTCTAAACATTCATTCTAGTTTTCTGAGACTAAAAAACATAGTTTTCTGAAACCTGACCCTTTCTTGCCTTGAATGGTTTTGACACGCAGTCAAACCAAGGCCCTTCTTGACCACGCTAGTCAACAACCACTTCCACCTTCACCATCCATAACTAGTCCTATAATGGAGTTCCACTCAGAGACTGAAAAAACTCCTACTCGCCCAACCCCGCCTCAGACTCCTATTGTCCCAGAAGGGGACCAAGATTTCGCATGATTCTTGGACCTTAACGTCAAATCCTTACAACACTATCTCATGCATGACCAAATGCAAGACTCCCTAGGCAACCCAATCTATGGGATGCTGACTTCCTTAGTTGAGACAAGAATCACATCAACAGCACCTACAATTCAGCCACTAGACAATCAAGTCAACACCTCCACCAATAACCCAACCGTGTCTTACCTTCAAAACGTAGCCACTCCATCTAAACCTACCTCCATGGGGGTTTCGGTACTCCCTCAACCTCAAGCTACTCAACCAAACCCCACACCTTTCCAAAATCTACTAGTCTCTATCCCCCCTACTCTTGCACCTATCAACACAAGAGTAACCGTTTACCCGTCAACAAGCATGGCTACTCCTCAACCATCCTTGACGGCCCCTATCCAACTTGTGCCTACCAACCCCATAACACAAGTGCCCTTGGTTCTAACTTTTGCTCTAATAACCAGCTACCCATATGTTGCATCTACACAACCAACCACATCATACGCCCCTCCCAATATCTTTCAAGCGCCTTATAATCTAGGGGGCACTCCACCTGCCAATCCGTCAGCAGATATCATCAAAATGCTGATAGATAAGATGTCTAGCTTAGAGACCTCTATTTTTGGCTCACGCAATACTCTCTCATACGAGCAGATTTGCAATGAGCCCATTCATCCTTCTGTTTCGATTAGACCATATCCCAACTAGTCGGAGCTTCCTAAATTTTCTCGCTTTCAAAGCAAGGAAGACCCACAGCAGCACTTACGGGCATTTAGACATGCCTGTTACCTTATTGCCAATGATGATGCATTGCTCTTGCACACATTTCCTATTTCCCTTTCTGGCGCTGCACTTGACTGGTACAGCTCTATTGCCAGCCATTCCCTCTTCACATTTACACAGCTGGCCCAGCTCTTTCTTGATCACTTCTCCATTAACATCACCAAGAAGGTCTCGATCACGGACCTTTACACTATCTGCCAATTTGAGGATGAATCTATAGCTGACTTCGTTGCTCGCTGGAGAGGCCTCATCAATCAACTCTCCTTTTCCTTACATCAACCTGAACTTATTGAACTATTCTCCTGAGCTTGTGCCAAACATATTTCTTCCACCTTACGGGTTCAGACCTTCCACACCTTCGACGAAGCCTTCACGATGGCCCATAAACTTGAATTACATGTCATAGAGAAGAATAAAGTCAAGTTGCAGAGCAAGAATCCCAACTCTAAGACCAATGACTCTTCTTCTTCTAAACCTTCATCATCCAATCCTAAGTCTAAAGCTTCAGCTAACGTTGTAGTCGTTAGACCTTCATCCTCTTCAACCAATCAACCTGAACCATCCACATCTCAGAGCGCCACCCGTCAATTCTAGCAGAGATACGTACAATGATAGTATACTCTTCTTGGAGAATCATACGCGTCTATACTGGAAAAACTTGTTGAATAGGGGATTCTCAACCTCCCCCAGATTTGACCACCACCACAATTTCATCCCTCACGTGCCATCCCTGCATGGTATAGGGAAAATGACTTCTAAAATTACCACCGTGTCAAAGGTCATGACATGGGAAACTATAAAACCTTTAAAAACATAATCCAAGACATGCTTGAAAAGGGTGAGCTCATTCTAGATAATCCCAATGCACCTCCTAATCAGGGCATCGATATCTTCAAACAACCATTCCCCAATCATCCACTAACCCAAAATAATGTCCAGACCTTGATTGACAACACTCATGAACATGACATTCAAACGGTCAATACGGTCTCGCCCTTCATCCCCGACCAACCTCAAGAGGGTCATCTATCTATCAGTCCATCACATATAGACGAACCTCTTTCCCTGATTAATTCTCTGTCAACTTCTCTCATCTTGGAGGATGCCTCAACCTTACCGGCACCACCGATCTCACCATCCTCTTTTCTTCTGCCTATGGAGGACCTGACCTTACCTACTCCTCGACCACAAGTGGAGGGCACCATAATCCCTGCCCTTTACCCACTTGAGGAGCCACACTCTCTAGTTCCTTCTCCACCAAGAGAAGAACCTAACTCTCCATCTTCTTTGACCAACGACAATCCAGTTATAACTCCCACACACCTTGGGTCTAAAACTACTGCCACACCTAACACATCTTCTCGAAGACCCAAACCTCATCCAACATCCTCTCAACCATTTTCTCGACTAGTGGAGAAATTAGAACTTCTCCCTTCAAGGAAAGTGGAGCATCAAGGATTGTGGGAGCGTCTTAAAGTTCTTCAACATTCCCGTGCCCTCTCGTCTCATGCTGCCAATCCTCCCAAGGCAGAATCTCCTGAGACTCCCAACAAAGACCAGACTCCCACTTCTAAACCTGTATCTACCCTATCTAAACCGATCAAGTCACTCGGTGTTCGCCCTGTCTCTACCCTCACTCACTCGCAAGTGAAGGTGGACTTAGACTAGACCTCGACCAAAAGTAGTCTTCCAACCAAGTCAAAGAAGACTGTCAGACCACAGAAACGAACCCCTCCTCCACTATCAACTTTACCCTCCATTTTAGCCCCTCACCCTTCTACCCTAATCGGCATGCTTCCTACTCTGACCCTTAACCAAAACAAATTACCTCCATTACTTCCTTTGCCAACCATAAGTCAACCCCCACTCAAAAATTTGGCACCTCTCACAAAGAAAGTGTTGTCTCCACCTGTCACCGCACCATCAAACCAAAAGGTGGTATGAAAACCTTCTTTAACATCTCCCAAGCAAAAGTCATCAGTGTCTCATGCATCAACAAGCACAGACCCCTTAGTAGGTTCATATGCTTTGATATTATGCCAACTTTTGCAGACTTCTAGCATTACCCTTCCTTCTATCAAGCCATTCCAACCCCTCAGGTCAAAACCTTCTTGGTTCGATAATACAAAAATTTGTTTATACCATCATACGCTAGGACATGATACTGAGACTTGATGTGCCCTCAAGGTAGTCGTTCGTCGCTATATGGAGAAAGACACTCTTCTCCTTGAGGACACTCTTGACCGACCCTCGACACCTTCCCATCCAACCTCTTCAACCACATCAACATCTCACCAACAGGCCATGACCCCTTCTTCACCACCTATCTTTGAAATCAATGCTATCCATATAACCACTAGGTCACAAAAGGACAAGGTGAAAGAAAAAGCTGCTATTCCTTGGACCTATCCTTTTGTCCAGGCACCTCAACCACCGAAACCCAAGATTTCCATCTTAGGTGCGTCTCAACCCCCTTCTTCAGAGGCAATCAAAGAATCTATGATAAAACAACTTCCCCAAACGCCTGTGAAGATGACCCTATATGACCTTATCCAAAGCTCCCCCCAGCATCGCCAAGCTCTAATCAAAGCCCTACAGGTAGCGGAAGTCCAACCTGAAGACCCTCAACCACTAGCTGCCTTAGTCCATTCTTTATCCCCTGTCGCCTCTATCACTTTCAGTGATTTTGAAATTCCTACCTCTACCTTGGAAGATCAGGACGCTGCTCTTTTCATCATAGCCTACGTTGATCGAACCCGTATTAAACAAGTTATGATCGATGGGGGCGCTAGCATTAATATCATTTCCACCCACGCCTTTGATCAATTGGCTCTTCCCAAGAATTGCATATCGAAAACCGATGCAATCCTTAGATCCTTTAATGACACCACCGCTAACACTATTGGCACTGTTGTCCTCCATATCCGCATTGGTCCATACACAATCTCGGAGCTCTTCTACATCATTGAGGGAGAATTCCAATATAACATGCTATTAGGGTGACCCTGGATCCGCACCATGGCTTGCATCCCTTCAACACTTCACCATTGTGTCAAATTTGAACATGACAAACAAGTCCATGTCATTCCTACCGACCCATCCCCTTTTAAGACTTGTAACACAACCTATCACCCAAACGACGTTCTTATCCCACTCAAGGCATCAACCCAAACATCGTCTCCATCCGTAGAGGCATCAACTAGTACACAAATAGCGGTTGCCACCACATCATCTTTTTAATTAACAACTAATGACCCCATGGACGATATCTTCCAAAGACTTTCATTGGGAGAATATCACCTACTTACTCTAGACATGTTCCAAACTCCTCAAGAGTATGGACAGCTTCATCAAAACCCAAGTTATGACTGTCAGATCATAATGGTCATTCCTTATGGTCCTCCTAGCCTTCGAACCAATCTCGTTTATGGGGGGATGGATCAAGCTCCTACTGAATCAAATCCTTCCTCTTCACCTCAAATATTCACATCTGATTTTTCCTTTCTTGGCAACCCCACCTTTGCACATACCTACCTTTATAGGTGTGCATGGAAGGGTTTTGGCTTTGGCCGCTACGAACAAGGCTCCCATTGGCCTATCGAACCACCCAATGATGATAATGTCAAGAAACGGTATGGACTGGGTTTCCAAGAACCCACTGAGGCTTCCACAAACCTTTGCCCCAAACCAACCATCGACCAATCTCTTCCAGACTCACCTATTCTTCCATCCTCACCTATGGAGTCGGTGGTTTCTATCCCTCCTAGTTTTTTTTGCATAAACACCATCCGCTTAGAACCCCTAACCTATCAGCTCAATGGGGTTCCCAAGTCTCTCCCTCTCATTTATCCCAGCATGATAGATGATGAATTGGCAACCATCAACACAGTCCATTGCATAGACGACAATGCTATTCTTACCTATATGGGTGCTGATGATTCTTTCATTCAACACTCCCTCCCTTCTGAAACACAGGTTATGTTAAATGAATCAACCATTGACATTAACCTTTTCTCTTCTGATGTTCCTCAAGTCTTAAAGATTGGTTAATCATTAAACACCCAAGAGCAGACTGACTATACCACATTTCTCTCAGACAATTGCAAAGCCTTTGCCTGGACCTATGCTGACATGCCTGGCATCGACCCTAACATTGCCACTCATAACATTGTCACAAATCCAGAGGCTAAGCCTGTTAGGAAAAATCTTCACAAAATGCATCCTCGTGTTGCACTTCTTGTCAAAGAAGAGCTTTAATGCCTTCTTTCTATCTCCTTCATCCAACCTATCAATTATCTGCAGTGGGTCTCTAGCATCGTTCCTATCACCAAGGTGACTGGGGGGATTCGAATCTGCATGGACTATCATGACCTTAACCTAGCATGTCCCAAGGATGACTTTCCTCTTCCAAACATTGACCAACTTGTTGATCTTACAGCTGGCCATGAGATGTTATCACTCATGGACGGATTTTTAGGATATAACCAAATCCTAATTGCACTGGAAGATCAGCATAAAACTACCTTCATTACACCATGGGGAACTTTCTGCTATTGTGTCATGCCTTTTGGTCTAAAAAATGTAGGTGCCACATATCAACGTGCCATGACTTACATCTTTCACGATCTCCTCCATAAAATCATGGAAGACTATGTAGATGATCTGCTTGGCAAGTCTAAGCTTCGTCGCGACCATTTGACTATCTTCAAGATCATCTTCTCTTGCCTTCTTCAGTACCATGTCTGTCTTAACCCCAAGAAATGCATCTTTGGGGTCCTCTCAGGAAATCTCCTGGGATTCATTGTCTCTCTTCATGGCATCGAGATAGATCCTGCCAAAATTTGTGCTATCCTCAAAATGCCACCTCTAACTAATCTCAAGCAACTTTTCAGTCTACAAGGAAAGCTCCAATCCATCTACCATTTCATTTCGTAGCTTTTTGACCGTTGCCAACCCTTTCATCACCTCTTCAAGAAGGACGTCTCCTTTAAATGGGATAAAGATTGCCAAGAGGCTTTTAAAGCCCTCAAATGCTATTTGGTTTCTCCACCAGTCCTTATTCCACCAAAAGACAACCAACCCTTCTACCTCTACATCTCAACAACCAATCATTCGTTAGGTGCCATGATCGCGCATTGAGATGAGCAACATCGTGAGCAAGCAGTCTACTACATAAGCCGAACACTTGTCGACTATGAAACTCGATATACTCATACCAAGAAACTCTGTTTGGTATTAGTCTTTTCCACTACCAAGCTCCATCACTATCTTCTCAATCACAAAACCTTTGTCGTCACCCACACTGATCCCCTTAAATACATGCATTCTAAACCATATCAAAACCAATGTATGGCTCGTTGGCTCATGCTTCTTGCTGAATTTGACTTAGAATTTATCCAACAAAAATCTATAAAGGGCTAAACAATCACTGACCAACTAGCAGATGCCCCTCTTCCCGACAATCAACCTTCTCAGTGCAAATTTCCTGATGAATCTATCGCCACTCTCTCGAGTGATGACACATCCTACCAAATGACGATGTTCTTTGACAGCTCTAAATGTCAACTCGGTGGGGGTGCAGGGGTCATCCTCATTCCCCATGAAGGTGAACCCATGCCCTTGTCTTTTAAACTCAACTTTGAATGTACCAATAATATGGCCGAATAAGAAGCCTTAATTTTGGGACTTCAAACTACCCTTTCTTTAAACATCAAGTCCATCAACATCTTCGGTGACTCACAACTTGTCATCAATCAAATCAATGGTTCATATCTTTGTAAAAATAAAATTTTACAAAGGTACAAGCACCGTGTTGACACTCTTCTAGCATCTTTCGACCATCACTTATTGCAGACTGTTCCTCGATCAACGAAAAAGTTTACTGACACCATGGCTTCCCTCGCCTCACATATTCCTTCTTCTTCATCATCCTCATCAAGAATTTATGTCATGGTACATCATGTGCCATTGCCTTCATACATTTCCACTGACATCAATCTCATCCACACTATAGACTCTAGTTCACAAGATGTATGGTATAAACAACTTGAGTACTACTTGGCTCATTCTATCATTCCTCCCAACCTCTCTAGCAATGCGTAGCAGGCTTTCATCAAGCACACTGCTCGTTATACCCTGCTAGGGGGCCTTCTCTATAAAAGAGGTTTTGATGGCCTTCTTCTTCGCTATTTAAACTCCACTAAAGCTTTTCATGCTGTTAAACAAGCCCATGACGGGATTTGTGGTGGACACTTCAGTGGTAACTCAGTTGCCAAGCGCATCCTTCGCCTAGGTTATTATTGGCCCACTCTGTCATGTCCCCTTTTTCATGGACATTGAAAGATTTGATGATTGGCCTATTATACGACCTTCCTAGGCTAATAGGATGGATAGAGGGTCATAATGGAGCTTGGATTGACTTTGATTCATAGAATTTCTACATTTGATTTTCATTCAGGTTATTTTGGACACATTTGGCATGAGCTCCTACTTTTTAGGGATATTTGATATGCAGCGGAGCTCCTTTATTTTGATATGGTTATGTGCGGAATCACTCCCTGATTCACTAGCTTCGATCGGTTCATCGATTCGACATGTATTGAGGGAGATATTAATATTTGATTGATTTAATCAAATATTAATTATTTAGCCTATTTTTAATTAGAAACCCTAATTCTAATTTAAGAAACCCTAATTAGGGCAAGCATATCTTTTTGAGGGTATAAGGGTTTCTCATGGAGGCCATTGTTCATTAGGTATGCATAGATTATTGATTATTGATTTGAAGAAATTCTTCTGTGAAGACTGAGCCAAGGGTTCCAAGATTCCATTACAGTGGAGAACATTCCCTCTTCATTGTGTGTGATTTAGAGGCTGTGAGATATCAGCTAATTTATTGCCAAATTGAGAGATAGCTTCATCTAGAAGTTATCACAGAGATACAGATCTGAGAGATAGCTTCATCCAAAAGTTATCACAGAATTCCAGGGTTGAGAGATAACTTCACACATAAGTTTATCACAGAGCTTTCCAGGTATTTTCTTATTTAGTTTTTGATCTAATAAGTTATACAGAGATAGATCTTGTGTTAGAATCTATATTTGTGAGATCATGCTGTTCAGCAATCAGGGGTTAAGAAGAGATAGGTTGGCGGCCGTACCACATCCGTACAGGTCCGTTCAGAGCTGTTCAGGCACCGACATCAGCAGATATAGGGCTTCCAGTGACCGACATCGGTCAACTTAAGACCGACATCAGCAGAAAGCCAACCGACAGAGACCGACGTCGGTGAGGGATCGACCGACGATGGCGTCTGTGTGTCGACACAAAAAGGCCGAGACTCTTCCAGATCCAGTTTTCATTGCCAGATTTTGCTAAGTCAGGGTTTTAAGATCAGATTTTAATATTCTTTATTTTGTATAACAGAGACTCAATTGTGTAATCGTCCAGAAGAACAAGTAATGAGATCTTTATTTGCTATTGAGAGATTATACTGTGATTTGTGTATGCTTATTTGAATCTATTCTGCAAGTTGGTATCTGTGATCAGAGCTTTATTTGTTATATATCAGAGCATCTGTAGGAAGAAAAGAGGCCCTAAGTAAGGGACATTACAGTGGTATCAGAGCTTTGGTCTTTGGTATCATAGTTTTGTGTCTTTCATATATCTCTATTGGTAAGGGACATTACAGTGGTATCAGAGCTTTGTGTCTTTCATATATCTCTATTGGAAGGGATATCACAGTGGTATCAGAGCTAATGTCTTGCCATCCTGTTGGGTAGTTTGGGTATCAGCATGGCACGAATAGGTGTCAAAGATTTGGAAGAAAGAGTGCACAATGCAAAGGAGAAGTTAGAAAATCCATTACAACAAGCAGATGGCCTTCTAAAAACTCTGGAGGAGTTAGAAATTTATTTAAGCAAGGTTGAGCAGTCAAATTCTTATGAGATACAAACAGTGTTATCTCCAGCGTTTGATTCTTTGGTGAAGCACCGATTATTGAGACATCATGATGAGGTGGTAAGACTTGCAACTCTCTCTTGTATTAGTGAAATCATGAGAATAATAGCTGGCTTTAATTTTTATGATGATCGGATTATGAGAGAGGTACTTCATCCCATGGTGAAAAGCTTCAAAAAGTTGGATGACATTAGAGACTCTCATTTCTCAAAGAGGGCGAGATTACTTGACACTTTTGCAAGGTATGGATTTAAAAACATTATGATGTTAGTAGGATGTATTGGTGGCATTCGCACTATGTTTAAAATATTTTGGAATATTTTAGATGAGTTTCATTCCAGTGATGTATTAGCATCCATGCACTCTATCATGTTCACAATCTTGTTTGAGGAGGAGGATAAAATCTCTAAACTTTTGGCAGAAGATTTATGGTATGTCTGGACAAAAGGGAAAAATGTTTCACCTAAAGCTTGTATGTGGTTAAAGAGTTTAATTAATAGGCCTAAGGATCATAGTGCTTTCCCTATGACATGCAGCAGCTTGCATAATGAGTTTGACAGTCATGCTGATCCAGTACAGGGGGATATTAACACATCTTCAGGTAATGATTTATCTACATTATCTTCACAGGTAGGGGTAGTTGAGGATGTTGTGGATGAGCTTTGTCTTCAAGTGAGTTCAGCACAAGTGTTAGACAGTGAGGATGAGCTTGATGCTTGCATTCAGAGTGTGGAGGTATACTCAGAGGTTAGTACATTGAGTATTGGTGATGAGTATGTTTTGGTCGCTGCTAATGAGGAGCATGTTGTTGAGGCTAACACATATATTCAGGGCTTAGGAGTACTTGATTCTGAGGAGTTTGGGATACCAGTGGAGTTAAATCTCCATATTGATTATTCTCATGCAGATGATAGTGTGGTACAGTTGGTTGTGCCGCCTTTACAGAGAGATCAGTTATGGGATGGATTGGCACCATCTCTTGCAGATGGAATTGGCAGTTGGAATTGTCCATTCTACTTGGATTATGATGTTTTGAGAGTTTGTTTCTCATGTGCTCTTGACTATGGTATTTGTAATCTTGGAGGTTGGAGTTTCATGCGCCAGTTTGATTATGAGTCTTTTGTTGTTCTACTTCTGTTGATGTTGCAGGTACTTGCATTGATTCATAGCAGTGCAGAGCATAACTACATTTGGGATCCAGGTGGATCGAGTAGTTCATTGTTTCGAGATTGCTTGGGGATAAGAAATTTTTGGAGGGGCAGATTGTCATGTCCCCTTTTTCATGGACATTGATAGATTTGATGATTGGCCTATTATACGACCTTCATAGGCTAATAGGATGGATAGAGGGTCATAATGGAGCTTGGATTGACTTTGATTCACAAAATTTCTACATTTGATTTTCATTCAAGTTATTTTGGACACATTTGGCATGAGCTCCTACTTTTTATGGATATTTGATATGCAGCAGAGCTCCTTTATTTTGATATGGTTATGTGCGGAATCACTCCCTGATTCACTAGCTTCGATCGGTTCGTCGATCCGACATGTATTGAGGGAGATATTAATATTTGATTGATTTAATCAAATATTAATTATTTAGCCTATTTTTAATTAGAAACCCTAATTCTAATTTAAGAAACCCTAATTAGGGAAAGCATATCTTTTTGAGGGTATAAGGGTTTCTCATGGAGGCCATTGTTCATTAGGTATGCATAGATTATTGATTATTGATTTGAAGAAATTCTTCTGTGAAGACTGAGCCAAGGGTTTCAGGATTCCATTACAGTGGAGAACGTTCCCTCTTCATTGTGTGTGATTTAGAGGCTATGAGATATCAGCTAATTTATTGCCAAATTGAGAGATAGCTTCATCCAGAAGTTATCACAGAGATACAGATCTGAGAGATAGCTTCATCCAAAAGTTATCACAAAATTCCAGGGTTGAGAGATAACTTCACACAGAAGTTTATCACAGAGCTTTCTAGGTATTTTCTTATTTAGTTTTTGATCTAATAAGTTATACAGAGATAGATCTTGTGTTAGAATCTATATTCGTGAGATCAGGCTGTTCAGCAATCAGGGGTTAAGAAGAGACAGGTTGGCGGCTGTACCACGTCCGTATAGGTCCGTTCAGAGCTGTTCAGGCACCGACATCGGCAGATATAGGGCTTCCAGTGACCAACATCGGTCGACTTAAGACCGACGTCGGCAGAAAGCCGACCGACAGAGACCAACGTCGGCAAGGGATCGACCGACGACGGCGTCTGTGTGTCGACACAGAAAGGTCGAGACTCTTCCAGATCCAGTTTTCATTGCCAAATTTTGCTAAGTCAGGGTTTTAAGATCAGATTTTAATATTCTTTATTTTGTATAACAGAGACTCAATTGTGTAATTGTCCAGAAGAACAAGTAATGAGATCTTTATTTGCTATTGAGAGATTATACTGTGATTTGTGTATGCTTATTTGAATCTATTCTGCAAGTTGGTATCTGTGATCAGAGCTTTATTTGCTATATATCAGAGCATCTATAGGAAGAAAAGAGGCCCTAAGTAAGGGACATTACAGTGGTATCAGAGCTTTGGTCTTTGGTATCATAGTTTTGTGTCTTTCATATATCTCTATTGGTAAGGGACATTATAGTGGTATCAGAGCTTTATGTCTTTCATATATCTCTATTGGAAGGGATATCACACACTCTTCATCAAGACTGTAGTGATTATGTTTGGCATTGCATCAAGTGTCAGCAGCATGCTAACTTGCTTCATCTCCCTAGTCACGCCTTACAAGTCGCTCAGGATTTTTGGCCTTTTTCACAATGGGGCTTAGATCTCATCGGCGAGATTAACCCTCATTCGTCTCTTCATCATCAGTCCATCATCACTACCACCGAGTATTTCACTAAATGGGTGGAATTTATTCCTCTTGTCTCCATAAAAGCCGACAAGATTGTTGACTTCATCAACACCCACATCATCTGTCATTTCGGTGTACCTCACAAAATCATCACCGACAATGGCAAGTCATTTAAAAACAAGACAGTCCAAAAACTTTGTGACTCCTTTGGCATCAAACTCAGCTTTTCTTTGCCTTACTACCCACAAGCAAATGGGCAGGCTGAGGCTTCTAACAAAATCTTAACTAAAATTCTCATGAAGGTGGTCAATGACACTGGAAGGGATTGGCACATTCATATTCCCTTCGCTTTGTGGGCCTACCACACTAGCATCCAAACCTCTACGGGTGCTACCCCTTTCTCTCTAGTGTATGGAATAGAGGCTATTTTACCTCTCGAAGTACAGATCCCGTCTCTTTGCATTTCACTCCATGACATTCTTTCTAATGATGAATTTCATCAAGATCGATTATCTCAACTTGAGTTACTCGACGAGCGTCATCTCACTACCCTCAATCATCTCTATGTCTATCAAAATCGCATCAAGCGTGCCTATAATAAAACTCTGAGAGAACGAGATTTCAATATCGGAGACCTCGTCCTTAAAGAGAACCAACATGTGACCAATATGGAACGGAGTAAACGAGGCAAATTTGCTCTTAATTGGCTCAGACCTTATATCATCACGCACAAGTATGGATCAGGGACTTATCATCTGTCTTCTCTTGAAGGCTGACCAGAACCTGAGCCCCTTAATGCTTTGCATCTATGACCATTCTACTGTTAGTCGAGTACTCATCCACTTGACATTTAACTTGAGCTCATCCCTTGAGCAATCCTTGTCCTTTTTATCCTTAATCCATTCCACCCTTTTTCCCTTAACAAAATCCTCTACAACCCTT
This sequence comes from Torreya grandis, assembly GCA_037957365.1. Taxonomy (NCBI): domain Eukaryota; kingdom Viridiplantae; phylum Streptophyta; class Pinopsida; order Cupressales; family Taxaceae; genus Torreya; species Torreya grandis. Next base: position 285,589 of record JARHVA010003096.1, on the reverse strand, counting down.
TTATGACGTACGGATGCTTCATCCTAATAAAAGGGAGCCCTTGACCTTCTATAAGTCTTGTCCATGACTCAAATATTCTATCCAAACTAAATCAAAATGTCAAAATATCCAAGGTCACAAAACCAAATCAAAAAGCAGACTGCTCCCTCGAAGGACAGCTGTAATATCATTGTTGTAGTTAATAGACTGCTCCCTCAAAGGAAAGCTATTCAAAAGCCCTTAAATCTATAATGCAAAGTATAGACCACTCCCTTGAAGGATGGCTATAACTAAATCTTGCTACAAACAACACTCTCTTAGAAGCTTCCTATATTGATCAGCTTCACAAATGACCGCCAAACAAATGACATCTCTATGTGGACTTCCCGCCTTGATCAGTCCGCTCTAAAAAAAAAACGGGGGGGTCATGGACTTGACTTATAGTTGTCACAATGCCTCCTATAAAAAGGGGCAAAGTTATCCCTACTCTAAACCGGGTTACCCTTTCCTTCTATCCCATCACCTATTCAAGGGACTTCGAGCTCACTTTAATGTCAAAAGTGATTCGATTACTGCTCTAACATAACTATGGTCAATGATGCAACGCATAAATGGGGATCTTGATTCTAACAACCCCTATCTATGTTGTCATTCTGGTCCTTGTCAATAAAAGGGCGCTTATGCCTTTTACTTTCTGCCTACACTTTGGTCACATTCAACCACATCATTTGTCAAAACAATTCAATCCGACTCTTTTCAAACCACTCGCATAGCCTAATCATTCTGGTTTCCATAGACATCAATACACATGGAAACTATCAACCACACAATTTATGTTAAGCATAAACCATTACTTGTTGAAACATAAATCGACTTACAATTCATTTTTAGCACACATCCATCATGAATATGGATAGTTGCTTGGAATGAAAAACCCCAACCAATGTTACAGAATACACCATTTGGAAAAGGCTGTAGCATCATCTTCTCCTCATCATTTCAAGCAAGTACCCTCAGACATATGGGAAATGCTATATCCTTATCATAACCAAAATCAACCAGTTTGATCTTTTTCCTCCCTTCTTAGGAGAACTACATTGGCCTGAGGACCTAACGACAAGGGCTATGTAGGTAGCACTCAGTTGACATGGGGTCTTCTGGGGCTAGCTTGGCCATTTCTTCATCCCATTTCCTTCATCACATTTCTTCCATCACATTCCTTTTGTCACCTACCAATCACATCACAAACAATCACATATTTTTCATAATCATTAACATTAATCATTAATCTTAATCATACATCCATCATCATATAAACACAACAAATATCAGCATCATAATCCTAAACATCAAATCAAAACATGTATCAAATCAAAATAACATAGCACATCCACAACATTTTTCATAAACACATCCATAACTCATGTCAATGCTCAATATCTCATCATATATCAAAATATTTTATACAATGACACAATCTATCTCTGTCTCTCTCTCTCAACAAAATATAATACATCTTGCATCAATGGCTCGCAGGCCGGTATATACATCAAAAATAAATCTCAAGGTCTGCCCTCAAGGCTGTGGCTGTGGTGGTGGTGGCGATGGCCGAGAAGATGTTGTATCCTCTCCCCCCTCTAATCGGTGCCATCTGCAGGACCCAAAAGCCGTCACTCATGATATAGACCGTTGTCAGCTCTGCTCTGCCCTCATCTCAGAGTATTGTTGTATCTGAGGGAACCCCTTGATGGCCCTCTCATAATACGTGATCTCATCCAACGCATCATTGTATCTAACCATAGATATAGTCTACGGTGGATGCATCTGTCCTACTGTCGTGCCCTGTACTGACCCCTGTGGTTGTGGTTAACCTAGCTACATTGATGCTGACTATCTTGGCCCCTATGAAAATGTTGGCTGCTATGATGGCTGCATTGAACTCTGTCCTCTCAAAACCTATCCTGCCACTGCCTGTGCTTGGGCTATGGCGAGTTGTCCCTATAGTAGTGTGACCTGATCCATCAACACTGTCACTCGACTCATCATCTCTGTTAGCTACCTTGTAACCCCTACCAACTGTCCTTGCAAAATTGTGACTTGGGCCTATGCCGCATCCCTCTCCTACCATGTAGTGTCCCTCTCCTTGCGGGCTGTATCCCACTCCCTGGTAATGGCCTGTGGATCTAGCTACGGCCCTACTTGCAAACCTATGTACTACTCTACCCACCACACTGTGTAGCCCTCTATACAACCTAGGTCAGCTACCCCAGATCCTGCTGACAACTCTTCTCTGGTAGTGGGAGTGGCACCTCAATGTCATCCCATCTGTATAATGGGAATGCAGGAGGTATGTCCTGTAGCAGCCCATACTAGCACCGCACTCTCTCTCTACTGGCACTCTCTCGAGCTCATTGGCTAACCTGCCCCTGACCCATCTCAGGCTCTGCACACCAACCAGCTGCTCTCCCTGGTCTCTAAATGCTGGATAAACCAAGTATGGTCTCCAGATGATGTCTATAGGAATCAGGGCCTCCAGTACCCCTCTATAGTAGTCAATATCTCTGACCACTCCATCTACCCGCGTCTGTGCCATCACCTCGTGCCACCTCTTGAATCTGACCCTGAAGCTAGCCAAAATTGCCACTGGGAGGCCAAGAGGATGGGTAACCACTATATGCTCATAAACCCAATAATGTAGCAGGTGGCCCATGCACAAGCTGTATCGCCACCACTGACTGATACCCCATAACTCTCTATACACCTGAGCCAAAAACACTGGTGCCCAAGCAAACACTGTCTACTACTCTAACATATCTAGTAAAACTCTGGTCATAGAGATTAGAAACCTACCACCCTCTGCATCTGGCAACACGTATACCGTGATGCCTATCATCATCAACACTGCTAGCCAATATGCATCCTCATCTGCAACGTACAAAGGCTCATATGCAAAACTCGCTGAGTGGTAGCTCGTCTCAGCGACATGCTCTCCAAACAGCGTAACCATATGAATGTCATGTACCTCTCTCAAGCATGCATAAAGGTCTGCTCTGTGTACTGAAAGCCACAAAATCTAGTACACATCCTCAACTGTGACCGTCATCTCTCCCATGGGTAGATGGAAAGTGTTGGTGGAATGATCCCATCGCTCGATCAGTGCCACCATCAAACTCGCATCCCGTGCCACTCTGTAGTAGCGTTGTAGCCCACCGAGTCCAACTGCGCTCATCTGTGCCCACTCATCGACTGTCACCCCTCCGCATATCTATGTTAGCAATGTTGGGAGGTGATCCCGCAACATCAAAGTCAGCCTCACTTGCATCCACCCAAGTCAATCTCATGTTAAAACTTTTCCTTATTTCACTATCTATGCCTGACCCAACACCCGAGAAGCCCTTGGCATAACTTTGACCCCTAGACTTAAACATTTTTCATTCTTATTTTGACCAGGTAGCCAACTGACATTGGTTATCATGCCGATGACGGTACTCACATAACCGATGCCGGTCACTTAGTGACCGGCATTGGCAGGTTAGTGATCGATGCCAGTTGCTGGTCAGTCGATGCCGACGGACCAGTCGACGTCGGCAACTGGTTTGGCCCTAGGGCCAAATGGGGAGAGCCCTAAAAATTAGGGCTTCCCCATTTCTCCCCCCTACACCCCCCAAAACCCTCTCTAAGACTCCTAACCTCTCCTAGATCTATTCCTCACCCTCCTAGCTACCCTTCCCCCTCATTTTCTGCCCATATCAACACAAAATGCAAAACACAAATAAAAACCAAAATTTAACTCAATGGGGCTTAGAAACCCTCCTACCTCATCTCAGTGTCACTGGCATGGTGGCACAATGGGTGCCGCTGGTGGTGGACCTCCTGCGGGTCCTCTACTACCCTCTGCCATCACTTCTACCTCGAACTCCTGCTGGCCCACTGCTGACTCTTCAACCTCTAATCCAACTCTAATCTACTCCCTCTCTCCACCAATCTCACTCCACCACCTCACACCGCTAATTCACTCACTATGAGTCACTTTCACTCCTCCAAATCTAGAGCAACTTTTTTCTCTCAATCAAATAATCAAAAATGACTTTTGGTGGGCCATCAATCTAGTTTTGTTAGATTTGGCAGGCCACTGACATCGGCATATGCATCGACGTCGGCTGACATCTGCTGACATCGACTATTTTTAGCTCCTGACATCGGTGTTTGTCACCGACGTCAGCATCCTTCCAACCTCCTTTTCTCTCCATTGCTCCAACATCATGCCCCCAATCAGTCAGTCCTCCAAACCACATCATTTTGGCCCCCTGGGGCACACTTAAGATCACTTTTGCATCTATCCATCGACCACCAGACCTTAGAGATCATAACCATCTCCTCTAATCGCGACTACTTTCAAAGTGATTTTGCCTTGGTTGTTTTTACATGTATGCTACCTCATGATTGGTTAGCAAAATTGTGTGCACACTTTTGACCTTCACAAGTATAGGATTGCAAGCCAGTTGATCCGCACTACTTGTGACATTTTCATATTTTCGAGAGCACTTACTAAACCTAAGATACCTAGAACACGATGACCATTGGAGCTTCAGTTTAGATTGAATAACCCAATCAACAGATGACTAAATGTTGGGGCTTGATTATTTCAATTTTGGCACTCCTTGACCCTCGACCTGTGACAATTTGACCTAACCATCCTCGTGAAGTGGTGTACGCACAATTACAACTTTTGCAGCGTTCTCACTCTATCTTCACCCTTTTCATCCACTCTCTATCAAATCAGCACCTGATTCTAGGTTCTCTTCTCTCGTCTACTGCTTTGAGGGGGGGATACCTCATCCATAATCGGGGCAACCAACCCTCACCTATTTTTGTCTTTCAGTTCACTTAAACAAACAAAAAGATGAAATCAATCTTATCCCATACCTGGGGCAACCGAATCCTATTTTTGTCTTGCAGTTCATTTAAGAGCAACCAACAAGACAAAAAGGGGAAAATGTAGACACCTAAATAGTGTCTAACCCTTGGTCACCTTCCCCCTTGGTCCATTCCTAACCCATTCCTAAAACATGCAATTACTAATTTAAAATAATAAACTTATTTTGAATTAACCTCCCTCCTTGGACACATCACCCATGACACCTCACCTAGGACACCTCACCTTGGACTAATTCCCATCTTATGACTCACCCAAGACCTATTCTTACTTCTCTCTAACCACCTAACCAACTATCGTGCATATTTAGCCCAACCTTTGACATTCTCCAATGGATAGTGCACTTGGCGGATGAAAAATGAGCTTGGTGGCTCTTTTTGCCCATTCTGCACCCGTCGACGTCGATTAAATGTCGGTCGACACCAATACAATCATCGATGTCGGTTATACTTAACCAAATTTTCTAACCCTTTGACGACCCCAATCACAATCAGCTAATCTCTGAAGCTAATCACGACTCTCAAATCCTCTTCCAGTGAAACAAAGTTCTCGTGCTTTTACTTTTTCAGTGTTCAAGGCTTCTTGGTGTTCTTTCAGGGATCAACATTCTTGGCAGCACTTTTTAGGCACTGAGGTCTTACATCAGACATTCTACACAGGGATTGCATGATATCTCCATCACCAGCAACAATCGAGACACAGCTTCTGCACCTTTGCCAATTCATATCACAGCTAAGTATTTGTACTATTTTCATTCTAATATCATTTCAAATATATTAGTATTCTGTCTTCTATCTATTCCAAGCATCCTTGACCCAACCTTCCCTGTTCTTCTTGGAGAGGCTGAAAAGCCTTCTCTCACCCCTTATTCCTTTTTCTTTGCCTCTGACACTCCCTTAGTCTCTCTTTAGGCAACACCATCTGTCCAATCAACCCAGCATAAGTTATCAGAGACCTACAGACCATCTTAAGACCCATCTAATCAACTTGACTAAATTGCTCTCTGGAAAGGTTGAAAAGCCTAATTCCTATTTCTCACCCCTTTTCCTGACAAGATTCTCAGTCCCTTAGACCCTAAACAATCCCTTGAATCCCTCATAGACCCTCAGATGTGACCAAATCTATTCTACAGACCAGAAACTAGACCTATAACCCATCCCTGGCCAATTGCCCTGACCAACCTCTTCCACTTCCCCTATCGACATCGGCAGTCTAACCGTCGTCGGTGACCTCCCTGACCGACACTGGCAATATCACCAACGTCAGTGACTATGTTTAGCAGATTGTAGCTTATCAGGTACGCATTTGCTTTTGGTTCTTTCTTTTCACATTTTTCATTGTTTCTCTTTTCTGTCTCTATCATATTCTATCTTAAACAGTGGGTTGTCATCCTCCAAGAAGCCTTAGCGCTTCTAGGACCAAGCTTTTGCTTGGCAATCCACCCTCTTATCAACTAACGTTCTTCGTGTTTTAGTGTCTATTTCTTTCAGGTGTCATTCCTCCACAGCAAAAGAGGAGTTCTCAAAATGTCTAGATTATGGTGCGTAGACTATATCCAAGTACATACAAGCTTTGACCATTCCTTTTAGTTTCTCATTTTCTCTTGTTTGAATGTGAAAGCGAAATTGCATAGAAACACCAATGGCAACTCTGAGTCAAAGCTTCTAGTTGTAAGTAGCCTAGGTATGTGTCATGAGTTCTTGCATCTCATTTGACATATGAGGTTGATATGAATAACTATGGTGGATACCCTTATCATTCACCTCCTTATAATCAAGTTCTTCATGATCCTTATTATGAAGGGCATGGCTCTTACCTTCCTCATGACCTATATTATCCCTACCATGATCTCTATCAGCCTTATGATGAGAATCAACAACCATGTATAGATATTTACTAATAGTATTGTGACTTTTACCAATCCTATAACATCTCTCATGAATCTTGTTGTCTTTCTAATCATACTTATCAATCCCCAAATCAATCCATCTCAAGCTTCAAGAAAACTCTATTTGGCTATGAAAAAGAGATGATAAGTATGGAAACTAGTAAGAGATATAGAGAGGAGATTTCCAAGAATGAAATTTAAATCTAACAGCTAATTTGAAGGAATCTAAAGAGGTATGTTAATATTTCATAAGGCAAGGTCACTCAAAGTTTAGTTTTGATATTCTAGACATTAATGGTCTAATAATAAACATTAAGAGAGGGTATTAGTTTATGAGGAACCCTAGGTTCATCATAATCATCATCATGTTCCCATAGATTTTTCATTTTCCATTCATGAAAGCCAAACCAATATTTACCATAGCCCTCAAGAATCCATTTAGACCTTCCCTAACTTTCCTACTTGAAAGTCTATCCAAGAGAGGCCTCAGAAGGATGAATAAGTATGTGTTGAAGAGACTAATCTCCATGTTTCTTAGCAAATCATATAGGAGACTTCATCTTCAATTTTTTAGGGAGAAATCTCTAACTAATTGATCCATCATTTTGAGGCTAATTTAGCCAAGCAAATTGAGTTTTCAAACCAGCATCTCCAACATTCAATAACAACTTCAAAGGAAACACAGTAGAATTTTTTTTTCTTTCCCACCCATAGAAAGAACAAGTGTGAAATTAGAGGTTTCTAACCCTAAGGTTATGTCTTGGAATCAAATTCAACAATCAAGAAATAAAGAATAATAATTAGGCATAAGCTAAGATGGTAAACTCAATATAAGGGAAAATATCATTCAGCTTCACCTCCTTTCCCCTCAAAATCCTAGAGCCTTTCCTTCATGTAAATCCATTCAAAAAGCAAAACAATAGAGAGAAGAGGTGAAGGTGATCCAAAAAGAGTAGCCTCATGATCAAAATCAGGTATCTATGGTAACTTCTTTAGACCTATCTCATCTTACTAAATATTTTCAAGGGTCTACTCTACCACTCTGAGAAAAATCCTCTCCTTTGTGAGAAAAATAAAGAATATGTAGCTAAGGAAACATAAACTGAAGGTGACTTGAGTGACCAAGAAAAATAAATCATGATTCGGACAGTTCTTGGTAAGGACAAACATGTTTTAGTCTTCCATAATGATGTAAAGATAGAACAATTGCAATAGAAAGCTGAGGTATAGGCTAAGATACAAGTACAAGAAGAAGTTTTATGACTATAATAAGTTGTTTATCATAAGTATTTTGATCACATATCAACTATCTCACATCAAGAATCTCCTCAAGAACTTATTGAATTGATCATTGATGAATGCAAGCTAGCTAAATAGGATAAGAGTCAAGGTAATTGTGAAAATTTATGGAAAACATATATAGATATTTTTAATGAATATCAACCTTTTAGGGTCTCACACTTCCCATGGAAGACCTTAAAGACCAATTAGTAGCTAAATCTATTCATTTTTGCTCATAAGAAGAGAATAATTAATAGAGATAAAAGAATGAATAGGTGTTTATTGATATACTACCTCAAATTTTTTCCCCTCATCACAAATATAATAAAGATATCTCATCATATAGCATGCCTAAAAAGATACAAAAGATCAAACATGAAGATCTAGACAAGTCACTTGTCCATGAAGAGTAAAATCAAGGTACAGTGGAAGACATATCAGATCATGATCAGCCTATGGATCAGGTAGAATTAGTATCTTTTATTCAAGAAAGAATAATATGGGAGAAAGATGATTGGATTTTGGATCCGTATCTTCAATCCATGTACCTAAAAATGGAGATAGGAGGCCTAGATGCATCATTAAGAAGACATGATCATCTAATTGCTCTTAGCTATACAAGAAATCTATAAAGAGATGGAAAATACTTTTCAAAGTTCCAGGGTGCATCAAATGACTTCCCATTTTACCTTAGAGGAAAGATTGTTACTTTAGGTTAGTTGTTCTAGGTTTGATTTATTTTAATAAGTGATTAACACAACTAGTAATTTTCTTCCCTTTTGTCTTGTTTTCTCTTTTCCTTAAGTTAGTTGTCCTTACTTTGCTTGGGTTAGTTTCCCTTTTGTTCTACATTTCCCTTTAGTAAGTACCTTGGGAACTTTATTTTATTTTGTTCCTTTTGGTCCTTATTTGTTTCAAGAGGATTTATCTAAGGGTTAGCAATTGGTTTTAGCTTTATCTCGATAAGTTAAACCAAAGATGAGACTCCATACCCAATGGACTAGCTAAGGTAACTGATCTAGGTTCTTAAGAATAGCAAGCATGCTTCCCTATGATTCACCAAATATTTTGGCAAAATTTGGACTACATATGAATTTTTTCCTAGAAATGGTTTGGGTAAATGAATATATTTATTGATGGAATGAGTGGTCCAAATATCTCACATTACTCACAAAGCTTTTGAAACACTTTAAACAATCTTAAAGTGAAATTTGTTGGTCTTTGAGAAGCAAATATTGAAGCAAGTCTATAGTTGTAAGGGAAGAAGATATAATAGGTTCTCATGGTGTTTCAAGCATTCATAGACATAAATCAAGTTTCATAGGTCTTATAAACTCATTTTGATCCTTGAAAGTTATTGTACAAGCATAGAAGAGCCAGACCATCATCAACACATCATGCAAAATCAAATAAGTTAGTAATATTTCACATTTAATAAATTCATTTGGGTAGCCTCTCAAGATAAAATTACATGGACATTATTTTTTTCATGCCTTGAACATCCTCTAAAAATTTCATGTCTTAATGAGCTTACTATCTCAAGATATAAAGCTTCAAAGTTAGACTTATAAAGTGAAACATACGTGGGAATATCAAGTTTAAGATTTGTAATGTAATCATTTGAATTCATTTGAAAAGTGTCCAAATATTAGGAGCTAAATTAAAGATTTAATAATGAACAATGATCTGAGAGATGTCAATGGGTCTTGAAGATCCAACACCACATGTTTGATCATGTATTCAAGATCAACGGTGAGCATCAAATCAAAAAGTTATCATGAACTCATTGATGACAAGTGTCAAGATCTTAAGTAAATAAATAAAGATCCAATGGTATGTATCAGCTAATAGATTCATTGGATTTAGGTAGATCAATGGTATGTGTTCACTTGTACAAAGTGGATCAATAGTGACTAAGAAATCAAAATGTTAAAAGATCTTCAGGGTGAATATGTAAGTGGCAAGTATCTCAAACACATTAATCTAGTAAAAGATATATGGTTTTCATTCATTCATATAGATTGAGATATATGGTGTTAATGAGGTCAAAAAGTCAAAGGTTTAATATCAAGATCTTGAGAACAAATAAAAAGATGATAATTAACACACTTTGAGAGGGCTCAGATCAAGATCGATGGTCAATATTAAAAGTCAAAATCCAAGGACTTCAAATGGAGAATAATTTTGACTTATGTCAAACCTAAGCAAATGCTTCAAAATCATATGTTTCCATTAGAGATCAATCAAACATTCATCAAGCAGATGTAGTCATAGTCAGGATGGTTATGATGAAGTCTCATCACCATTAAAGCACATTCTCAACCTTTGGTTCAAATATTTAGAACTTGTAGAGCCCATCTTTTGGAGTTACAAAAATGTTTCATGACTATGATCATTGATCTTTTAATAATATCTATGTAGATAATAAGTTCTCAATTTCCATAAATGCTTAGAGGCAAGAGTAGGTCTTTTAAGACCTAATATAGAGATCAAAAATGGACTATCATTTATTGATATAGGATTATACAGCCTATGGGTTTTCATCAATATCATAGCCATATGAAAACCAATAAATTAGATTGGTTTTCAAACTATAGTGAATACCTATGCTTAGATGGAGTAGGGTAAATATATAGTTATGGTAAAATGTCTCATCTATTGACATGGATATATCCCCAATAAAACATGTATTTACCACCGTTTAAAGTAGACATGGAGATAGCTCTATCAGGATCAAAGATATGAAGATTTTTTCATCACAAGCAAGCCAAGTGGAAGATAGCATAAAGTTCAAAGAAAATATATATGGTGGTTAGAAAATTAGTTAGAGCATTCAGTTTTGTTTAGATATTACGGATCTTTTTTCCAATAGACTTAGTCTTGACTCATCATCTACAAAACAAACCCTTTCTTCTAGTGGATCTCTCAACCAATGATAAAAATATTAAAGATTAATTGGAGCTAATGCATGATAATTTATTAGTGAAAGATCAGTCTTGATTAGATTAAAAAGTGGTGGAGCACTCATTGAAAGTGTCATCTCATTGATTGTTCTTGGTTAATGTGCTCCCTCTTCTCTCTTCTCCCTTTCTCTATATTACCCATTCTTTCTCATTTGTAAAAGGATGCTCATTTTTGGGAGTATTCAAGGACTCTTTGAGATATTAAAAGATATTCTCATTTTGATAAGGCTAAACATTATCAAAAATATGTAATAACTACCTCTTAAATAAATAAAGGACTTTCTTTGCTATTTATTACCTTGGATCAGTGTTTAGTGAGTTGTGTATGTTGGCCTTGTGAAGGAGATTGTTTCATATCCATTGTCCTTCTTGTTTACATCATTTAAGGTGTTTTAAAGCTATCTATAGGTCTATACTATTGTTCTTTCTACCATTTATGTAATCTCTCAATGAGTCTTATAAATCTTATTTACATTCATTGCTTCCTGAACCTAGTCTATGAAATACTTATGCAATTATCTTGATTTTGAGGTTATGTAAGCTAGCATTATATTATGCTAATATAATGTGGGTTAAAAATTATGGGAGTCTTCAATTTGTATTTGGTGCACCACCTTGTTTCCCTTATTAGGAGTCCTTTTCCCCTTTCTAACCCTTGTCCCTACAATAGCATTAGTATAGGTAATCTATCAAGAGGAAGTCAATCTTCTCCAGAGGTTCAACTTCACCATAATCAACCCACATCATAAGGTTGTTCCCATATTTTAAATAGGATTGGAGGAGCATGAATAACTCCCCCATAAGGTTACAATATGATGTCATAACAAATCCCACTTTTATGAATCATTGCTAAGATTGCAAACCTATCTAGAAGGCTTACAAGGAGTGTAGGGTCCACCATCCTTTGTTCATATCTCCACACTAAATGCATGAGATCCTAATATTTTTAGATTTTTTAGGGGATTATATGGAATAAACATCTATGACCTTAAGTTTGTTATTGGATGTCTCATCTTTATAAACCATCATTAAGATGGTAAACCTCTAAAACCTTGTTTAAACCCTAATATAGACCCAACCTTAGAAAAATGAGGATATTTTCACTCAAACACTCATTAATGACCATAAATACACTTGAAACACCTAGTAAAATTAGAGGAGACCCTTTTCATGGTACTATGGTGTATGGAAACTATATGGATCTATCATAAAATAGTAATTTTTTAAGAAATTGGGCATAAAATTAGGTAGAGGTTAGTTTAAGGAGTTGTAAATAATTAGAGGTTAAGTTTTGAGGATTTTTATATCCTCTAAAATCATAATATGTCTAAAAATATTCCCATTAATGCCTCTATATATCTCCTCCAAAAAACTAGTCTATAGACATGAAAGAGAAAGTGGCTTAGTTACCTAAATGAAGCAAGGTTGCAGGTGTGAAATGATTTAAAGAGTCAAATCATGGTGTGAAATACAATTTTAGTCTCGTAACATGCTTTTCATATTATATTAAGGTCTCATACAAGTTTTCATGGCTTCTAAACACATACAATCAAGCAATTGGGCCTAATAGGCCTAATATGCTTACTTGATCAATAGATGAACTCATAGGCATAGATAGACTATATGGGGTTATTTCACTATCAATAAACATATATAATTTCCCCTTGAAGTAGGAAATTTCCATGTTCATAAGCATTTATGAAGGATTTTAGCATTTATATGGATATCATCAACACACAAGAAGAGGTAGTTGGTTAAAACTTCATGGAAGTTGGTTATTTATGTCTATTCAATGCTTGTAACTAATAAAAGAGAGGAAATTGATTGAACATGGCATGAATATATCTTTCATGGGTCAAATGTTACTAAAAATAGGCTTTGACCATCTTAAGGACGCTCATTAAAGACATTTATGGAAGACTTGTAATTATCATGTGGAATAATTAATGATATTTTTACTTCTTCAAATACTTCTATGCCATTATCCCTCTTCTTATCTCCATATACTTCTATTTATTGAGTTTTGAAGGCCTAATTTGGTA
>JARHVA010003096.1:222500-267500 GCA_037957365.1 Torreya grandis | reverse complement strand
TTGACATAGACACTTCTTTTGACTTTAGCATAAAATTTAAAGGTGGGAAAAAAAATAATTATAGTAATACATTTATCATTTTTAAAATGAATGAGCAATTAAAGGCATTATATAATCACCATGTGTCCAATTCCTCGGTCATTCATAGTTCCACAAAGGCAAAAGAGGTGTGTGTTCCCCACACTTTCTGCACATAATAAATCTAGCAAAGACACTCCCCCATGAGTTTTTTTATCAACTGTGATAGGTTCAACCTCATCAACTAATCTTTTTTATCTTATTATAACCTATTAAAAATGTTAATAGGTAGTCCACATCAAACCTATCCTTAGTGCTCCTTAGTGGGCCATAGAATTTCCTTATATCTTATCTATTATGGAACAAGGAATATTCTCACATAATTATATTTTAGTATTGCATTCCATGATGAAAAAAGTGGGATATAATGCCTCTTGGATTCAAGAACCATATCTCCCTTCTATATATACTGTTACCTAGTATGTTATAAGGATCGACTCTATTTTTAATCAAATGATGTTAGAGTAATGCAAAAATGATTTTATATATAAATGCATTCAGTTTCCTTGAAGTTATTACATTTTATTTTTTATTTAATGGATTAACACTAATGCTATAGGACTATAATTTATACTTATATATAAATTTTATACATTAACTAAGATGTGCTTCCACTATTTTAGTTAGGTTATTTGATTCCTTTTACTTTATTTAAAGTCTATAAGGATTTGTGTGTAATTAAATACAAACCTATTTATAATTCTTTCATTAAAGGTGTATTATAATTAAGAATTTTCCCTTACTCCTCACACACTCTCCCTATGTGACTAAAGATCGATCCATCATGAAACTTATCATACAGTGGTGTAATTGTAGTATGTTTTAGTCCCAAAAGTGTTTGTATTGCTCCTTTAATAAAAATGATTTATTTATAACTTACCCTCCCTCTTTTTTTATGTTTATTTATGAACAATTTATATCCAAATTTATTTATAAATAATGAAGTGAAGTAAAGTAGATATCTAAATATCAATATGTTATAATTAGTCTAGCTATAAGTGTAGAAGTTTTGTGAGTCAATGATAAAATGGGTATTGGACATTTTATGGTACCACTATATATCTTATAGATATATTCCAATTAATATATTTAATACATCTCCATACTTATAGTTTATTCTGTATATTATTTCAACAATAATCCTAAAATGAGAAAATATAAGTCTCCTAATTTTTCTCAAGCTCACTCAGTACATCTAATCCAATAGGTGTAGTTGGGATAAAGATATTACACCCAAAAATATCTAGTGCTACAATGAGGTTACCCATTTTTAAAATCTAATAATTATTTGATATATTATCCTACCTATGATTAACCTAGAGCCTATTTTGAAGATCACTAGATCTGAAACTAGTCATACATGACTAATAATATCCCCATTACAATTTGATTATAAAGATAGAACTTATAGAGGGATAATAAGACATGTGGTTACACCTACTAACTCATCCTCTTATTTTACCCCTAATATACATCTACCTATGAAATCACCTATGGTATGTCTAGCCAGGTCCTCTATCAATATTTTGGGATTTGTCCATGATTTACCTAGGAACCTAGAAAGATACCTCAAAATATTTACACTAGGTGTGGGGTGTACCATTGAGATATATGTATCCTCATATAAAAAAACTTTTAATATTATAAATTTTAAACATGAGTATATTTCCTATAGTATTTTTCAATTCACTTAGATAGATGGAGTGTATGATTGGTTCCTAAACTTGATCAAAGGCTCTATCACAAACTAAGTCTAATTCATCATCACATTCCTCACTTAGTTTAGGAAATTCATCAATCTAATTGTGTTATACCAATAGTTTTCCCACATCAAAAGGGAACCCAATGAACCCATAATAAATTTCAATTATAGGTTTATAAAATGTATAGTCAAATCATTATGTTATATAGACCAAAAGTCCAATTATCCCTTGAAACATATAAGAATGAAATAGATATTTAGACTATTATGTTCTTGCATAGAGATAATTTAGTGGTATAATTACCTCTAGATTATGATAAGGCCATAAAAGTAGATATATAATTGAATCTTTAAGGTCTATTGGCACTATCCATCCTTAATATTCTACCAATTATGCCTAATTTAAGCCCCCTCTTTACCACTAGCTAGAATATACCCATGCCACAACTTGTGCCAGTGATTAACCAAATTTTTTTAAGACATGCTACTCCTAATCATCCCATAATCTTCCTTAACCCATTAAATATTTAATTATCACCTTAATATCATAATCAAATATTAGTCCATATTTTGAATGACATCCAAAGTTTTCCCCAAGAATCTCCTAAGAATGAATTGGACTTTATAAAATGCATGGTATAGAAGCTCAATAATGACTTCTTGGGCCACTAGAGATAAGTTTTAAATAATGGTGGTGAGTTTTAAAATGACAACTTAACCTACCATAGGTATAATTATTTCCATAACCACTATAACAAATAACTAGATGCCTCGCCTAATAAACTCCATAAGATAGGCATCGGTAAGTTAGCCTTGCCTAATTGGTGTGGTGTGTACAATATAGCCTAGCATGTTGAACTCAACTACATTAAATTTTATAATTCATTTAAAATATTATAAAAAGAGATGGAAGAGTATGAGGTATTCTTAAACAATCCTATGTATACTAATTATAATAAGACTTATAATGCTCCAAGATTCTTTAACACTTCCATGGTACTAGAGACATTGGACTTCCCTATCCATGAATACAATGACATATAAGATGCCAATAATGATTGTAGGCTTTCCAACAATTACAAAAGAGTAATTACATTATTAATAACCAGACACAATATAATCCCATTACTACATCAATCCCTCCTTAAAATGGTTCCATTCCTCCTTATCCAAGAGCAAGGAATGACCCTCTACCCATATAATTAAATAATCCTAATAAAACTAAATATACCTAACATATCACTAGAAATACTAGGCACAACATAGTATAGGACATGAATAAGATCAAGGAAAACATAAATTTTCATCATCTTACCTAGATCACTGAGAAAATATATCTCCTCTTGAATTCCCTTATAAATAAACTAGTTCATCCCAAAACCAAACATGCACACATTAACATTTTGATACACAATAATAATGCCAAGGTCCCACCTTTCCTCCTTATAGTTAGTCTATTTTTGAAGTTTTATCACCCAAATTTTTCACCCTTAGAATATTATTTAAGCATTCCAAATTTTGGGTAACATGGAGATAATCCTAGGTTTTGAGTGACCTAATAGGTGGACTAATCTCTAGTTTATAGGTCTAGCTTCCCTTGATCTATCAACTTGTTAGGAATATAGAGAGAACCCTACTCTAACAAAAGTGATGCACTAAAATAAATTGACCAATACCAACTAGATGCATGTATACATCAACCATGAGACTAACCTAAACACACACTACTCCTAATCTTCATATCTACATCAAAACTTCATTATGGAGGTTGTGATATATGTTTAGGATAGGAGAACTAATTAAGAGGTCATATAATGATAAATATGAGAATAAAACTCACTAAAACTTTCACACTTCACTTAAAAACTTAGAATGGTCTCAAATAATCTTTCAAACTACATATGAGTTTTATAAAGAACAACATGCCAAGGAATATTAAGCAAAACACTTGATAATATTAGTTAGTCATACACACACTAAAACCAATCAAAGGAGGTAAAATTAGTAGTTTCTTATTGATCAAAGGTATACAAATGGGTAGGTATTTTCCATACCTAGGTGGAAGATACATACAAATATAATCAAGGATAAATTTATAGAGAAAGTGATACTAGAAGAGAGAGATAAGGGTGTAGGTGTGAACCATGACATGTGTTAAATGATGGTTGCAATCAATAAGGGAGTTGCAAATAGTTTCATCAGGTTTCCAAAGTCATTTATTACTTCCTCTCTAATATACCTCTCTACATCAACATTTAATTATTTAGGTTGTGATATATGTTTATGCTATGAGGACTAATTAAGAGTTCATATAATGACAATAATTTCAATACAACTAACTCAAACTTTCACACTTTACTTAGACACTTGACATGACCTGCAAAGAAGCTTTCAAATTGCATATGAGTGTTAGAAGGGAAAACATGCCAAGGAAGATTAATCCCAAAAACTCACCTTGATTGTCTTTTTCCTTACTTTTTGACACCTTACATCTACTTAGTATCTTTACAAACTAACATCTCAGTGGTGATCATCAAATAATTCTTTAGGTGTCTTGAAAACCCTTTGGCTTCACTATGCTTCTCCTTGCTCAAATGTCCCAAATATTGATTTAAATTTTATTATTGAAACCTATCCTCATGTATGTAATCTATCAGTCATAATAGACCTAAAATAACTCATTTGGATCCATCAAACACTCACTAGGAATTCATTTTGCACCTGAAGCTCTCACTAGCCTAAAATTCCTTGTAGCCCTGAAAACATAGAAAGATCCTTGTGTAGGAAAATGTATGGATGAAATTGGAAAAATAAACATGAATTTGAGTACCCATTAGTCCCTTACATCTCTTTTAATATTTTCATGATTATGCATTGAGTGGAAGTGTACTTATTATACTTATTTCTCTCTCTAATTAGGCTTCTAAGCCTAGAAACTGAGTTTTGAATCTAATATTGTCTCACATGTGAAAATAATAATAAGTGTTTTATTAAATTTTCTTACCTCATGACCATTTTACATGTCAAATTTTAATTTTTAAACCGTTTTTAGATATGAGAACCTTAAAATGGCCAAAAAACTAGCCTTGCACAAGCTTTTTTCACACTACCTTCAATAATCAGACCTATAAGATCACTTTCAAGGTGATATGTATGGATATTTTAAATTAATGAGGTATAATACACCTAAATTCATCCTATATAATGTGGTTCATCTATTAATGAGGTCAAATACCCTATTTTGAGCCCTAAAACTCATAAAAACACAAAATTTAATGAGTTAATGTGGAACCATTTTAACAAGTGGTATCATAGCCCCAAAATTACACATATACCCCTTAGTTAGTTAAATGGGTCCAATATAATATTATAATGGAGTAACAAGTCATATCAGAGCTTTAATTTGGGTAATTTGTGAGGAGCAAAATCCTTGTTTTTTGGAATCATCAATATCTTTCAATCTGTTATGAATTTTGCATAATTTTTTTTACTAGATATGAAGAATATTTTAAGGAAGTCTTAGTAAAAAAATTGAGACTTTATGATTATTTTTGAGGGAGTTATTTATACTTTAGGTTTTGTCTCATTTCATCATATCTTCCAAAATATAAGGAATTTTTCTATGAAATTTTTACTGATGTTTTATTATAATATAAAAAAGCTACAAAAAAAATTATATTTTTTTAAATCATTTAGAGTGAGTTATTGAGATTCTATGGTTTTTCATATATTATTTATATATTCCAAGCATTACCCAATTCACTAATTCCTCAAGTTACTCCATTATCCTAATATATTGGACCCATATAATTAACTAGGGGGGATGTGTGCCACATGTCAACATCTCCATCAACCCATATATAGTAATATATCATATCCCTAGGTACATATCATAGGTAAAATAAAGTGTCATGGTGATACTATTCCTATATTTAATAATTATTTCCAAGTATTTTTAAGGTCATTCTAGTTCATCTCAAACACTTGGGAAGCCAATCTCTCTCAATTGATCATTACTAGTCTTCTTAGTAGCCAAAAATGTGCTTATCATTTTAACGATTGTTCATAAATCCTGGGGCCTTGATCAAAAAAATTACCATAAATCACATGTGGATAATTCCTTATAACATCTCAAAACATCTTGGTATCCCATGCAACTTGTCTATATTTTTCCAAGATTAAGAAGGTGCCTCTTAGGTTAGAGAGAATGCATTTACTAAGGTCAAGAGAGAGATTCATGAGTGAAGAGAGTCATCACCACTTATTTTTGGTTGTAAATACCTCAATGAGGTCTATATAATCCAAATTTAACAATTTAAAAATTATTATTTTTCATTTATCTCCACAAATCTACTATGGCCACCATTAGCTTCGGAATAGGGTTTATGAACATATCAATGTACATGACCCTAATTGACTATGTTTGACCATTTTCTCTAAATGTTTTTGAGTTTTAATCTTAAAGGGGTATTTTATATGATATATAAACCTATTTTATTAATTTCATACCCCAAAATTATCATTTATAGCTCAAATTTTGTGTAAATCCCCAATGTTATAAGTAGGCTTGAACAGTCTCCATTAGCCTGTAGGTTTTTATGGGCTAAGATCTCCATTTTTACTCAAAATTGGAAGATTATAAACCTAATTAATGTTATATTTAAATATAAATTTAATTTTTATATATTTTGTATATTCAGCTTACCTTGAACAAATAAAATTTTATTATAACTTCACATACACAAGCCTCTATAATTTGTGAGTGTTCAATCAGGGCTGCTAAGCCTAAAGGAGAGATCATATAGTCTTAGAAATTTTTAAATTAATTTTTATCACTAAGTTATTTTCCAATAGGTCTAATACCATCCCCATTACATTCTCACAAGCTTTACATATCTTCTCAATTCATTTATTTTATTTATTTATATATTTATAGGATTTTATTTATAGCCATTATGCAAAATTCATAGGATTTTATTTAAGCTTTATATATATTTATAGGATTTTATTTATTGTGTTAAAAATTTATTTTAAACCCCTTATCTATAGAGACTTCTCATGAGGCCATAACCTTGCTCTTTAAAGCCTGCAACCATATAAGTTGATGAGCTTATAGAGATTTTGGATCTTTTAAGGTGTAAATATGTTCATTTTTTACAATTTTATATGATGGAGGAACTATCAAGTTTTATTGGGAACATTTTACGACCACTTTTATGCATGAAACTTATAAAAACTTCCAAACCTATAATGCAAACCCTGTAACTAATCTCACATGGAAGTTATCTTGATGCTTGGTTTTATTACACATGTGAACCTAATGGATGGATATGTGAAATGGTTTTACATACTCATAATAACCTTCAACAATTCATACCATGATCCATATAGATCCAAATTTTATGAAAATTACACAAAACTGAGCCTATGAGGTTTAAATGAGGTTTAATACCACCTGTTGGTCTCAAAGATTGTTAATAAATATGGAAGAACCAATATAAGAACTAATGACACAAAACTAATATACATTATTCCACCTTCATCTAATCACAAGATCATACCATGACTCTCTCTCTCTCTCTCTCTCTCTCTCTCTCTCTCTCTCTCTCTCTCTCTCTCTCTCTCTCTCTCCTCTCTCTCTCTCTCTCTCTCTCTCTCTCTCTCTCTCTCTCCTCTCTCTCTCTCTCTCTCTCTCTCCTCTCTCTCTCTCTCTCTCTCTCTCTGTGCTACTTATACTAAGCATATGAAGTTGACCTTCACTAATCTGCCAAGGAGCCTGACAAAGATTCTGATTGCAAATTTTGGAATCTTAGGACCTATGGAAGATTTTTATCCATTTATATGGCCTAAAAAATGTGAAGAGACACCCCTTGACTATTATCATTTTCAAATGGATCTTTCAGGTCTATACAAGTGCCTATAACCACCTGTAAAAGAGTGATTCTCTTAATTTGGACATTGAACCTTAAAAACTAATATAATATAACATTATTGACATGTGTACAATTTAGATAACGACCTAAAAAGATTTTACAATTGTATTATATATATATATATATATATATATATTATATATATATATATATATATATATATATATATATTTGATCTTTGTTGGCTTTGTGGTGCATTGAACTTGACTATATGTACTTTTCCCTTGTATGACACTTTACCTTAAAGTTTGAAAATCAAACTTAAACTTTCCAAAAATGTATGAAATGTTCATTTAATTTAATTAAAGGGTAATGTGAATTTTATAGACACTTTGGGACCTATGAAACTTTTTTATCAAGCTTCATCACACCATGGAATGACTAGACTAGTATAAGACAAAGATAAATGATTACCTTAAAATTATCAAATAAACCTTAAATTTTGTTAATAATAGGTCAACAATACCATTTAAGACATCACAAGGCATGAAAAACAAGGTCTTTTATTATATGGGTTGATATTTTGACTTGGGGGTTTAAAAATAGTCAATAGGAAGAATCTTCATAACTATCTAGTTGACTCATGAGCCTCTACATATGTCATGTCTACCAAAAATTTTCAAAAATTGGGACTAACACCTATTAATTCAAATAAAATAGTGGTCTAGTAGGATAATATTTGAATTTAATGTAGCGGTCAAAGCCCTTGAATGTCCATATACATCTAAAATATGAGCCTAGGGTCTAACAATATATGGATATTCAAGTAGTGGAGATCCTAACATATTATGGGATGTTGCTTAATATATACTAGTCTAAAACCTTAAATGGATACATGGTCATAGACCATTTCCCATATGTGGTTACCTTGGATAGGTGTAACTAATCAGATCTATGTTGATAGAGAACCCAAAATAAAACACATGATTATATAATATAATGCAATCAATGAAATAGTGAACTTAGTATCCTCTGATATAGGTGTTTATACTATATCTATAAAATATACTAAAAACCAAACTGATAAGGATCTTGAATTTCTAGGTCTATTGTCTTTATAATTTAATGAGTCTCATTCTAAATAAGGTTCTATAAAATGAATCATCAACTCATTAAAGTAAATAGCACATAATTTTTTATAGGCTCTAATTCTTTCTTACACCAACAACCTAGTAGAATATGAATCCTTGATCTTAGGAATATATTTTGCATTGAAACATAGGGTTAAAGAATTGAGTGTTTAGAGATTTTGAACTAGTAGGTGTACCAGGTCATGAATAAGTTGCTATGTAAGTTATCTTATTTGAGGAAGTAAAAACATAGGGCATTGGGATTTTATATAAATTTTCAATTATTTCAATGTCATTCCCATTCCTAGAAAATAAAATTAGGTAGTTGATTCATTGGTAATTTCTACTATAAATTTGACACCCCTAAATGACTCAGGGCCACAAAAAAATCTCACTATAGTTCATCCCATGTCCCTCAGTACTAGATAATCTAAAGAACTTCTAGGTTTTTAAATATGAATAGTACATTTTATAAATACTTAGTAACTTGTGGCTATTTGATACCCAAGTTATAGATGAGGCAGAAAGATACAAACCTAGAAATGAAGAATGTGACTAGGATAATATTATGAACTTAAAAGAAAATAGATTTCCAAAAGGGATGGTCTCTCTTGAGAGAGTTTTGACCTTGAAAACCCACACACTAACCTAAGAGGCTAATACACTTAGACCAAAATTTTATAATGATTGATTTGAGATCATTAGACTAGATGCAATATGTTCATATTGGTCTAAATTTACTCTTGTTAAAGTTGAACTTAGAAAACTATTTCTTAAATATAGAGACATTATGGCTTGGTCCTATAGTGACTTTAAGGTCTTCAACCCAAAGATAATAACCCATACTATCCCACTCAAGCAAAACTAAAATCTGTTTAGATAGTGGTAGTGACTTATGAACCTAATATTGGAACCATTTATTCATAAAGAGGCCCACAAGCTCTTCTCAACTAGGATCACATTTCCAATTTATCACTTTACCTAGGTACTTAACTTACTACTAGTCCATAAAAATAATAGATAAATATTACTATGAGTGGATTTTAAAAATCTAAACTGAGATTATAACAAAGATAATTATCCTTTTCCTTCTTTAGATGAGGTAATATGCATGTTACATGGATCTCAGATGATGTACTTCTTAGTTGTATTCTATGGATATAATTAGGTTCTAGTAAACCTAAAAGACTAAACCAAGACTACATTTACAATCAAGTGGGGCACATTCACTTACAAAAAAAATTCATTTGGACTTATTAGCATAAGATCCACCTTTTAGAGAGCTATGGACTTTGTGTTCAAAGGTATGATAGGTAAATGTATTTTTATTTACATGGATGACTTGATTATTTTTTCAAAATGTAGGACTAATCATATTCACCATCTTTAGAAGATAATCGAAAGGTGCAAAATGAATGGTATCTTGCTTAACCCCAAAAACACATATTTGGTGTTATTGAAGGTAAGCTTCCTCGTTATATCATCATAATGGAAGTTAATTTATATTCACCCTGAGCATGTAAATGTGATTTCCAAGATAATATTTCCTAATAGTAAAAGAGTAATTCAATTCATTATTTTGTAAGATTAAATTTATAGGTAAATTCATATTTGGTTTTGTAAAAATTGTTAAACCTTTAAATCCAATGTTGAAATAAGAAGCAAAGGTGGAGTAGACTCTTATAGCTAGAGAATCCTTCTAATAAATCAAGGAAGGCATCATGCAATCACTATCCTTAATCAACCTAGAATATATGAAGTACTTATACCTATATTCCTTTGCATCAAAGAACATAATAGAAATAGAGCTTACCCAAAATATGGATAAAGATTAACACTCAATCTCTTTCATGATTACAAACTTGAAAGATGTGGATCTGAAGTATTCTTCCTTGGACAAGAATGCTTACTATTTTTTCAAGACTATGAATAAATTCATGTACTACATTCTTAGAAACAAGGTGTATGCCATCATCCTAGACCCAGTCATAAATATAATGATGGGGTAGAATGAGATAGGAGAATGTATAGGTAGATGGATGGTCAAGATACAAAAGTATTACATTTAGATAAAACATGTCAAGTTGAACTAAGGCCAAGGTATAACTCATTGATCACTGAAATTGACCCAAGGATCACATTGTTACAATTAAACATGTCTAAAATGATCCATCAAGAATGGTATGATCTAATTTTCCACTACCTCCTTTATGAAAATCCTCCTCCAAGACTCAATCAGATGCAAAAAATTAATCTCATGTTGAGTGTATCCCACCACATGATAAATACTAGATTTATCTATGGAAATAACTATGAAGGAAATCATCTTAGATGTATGTCTAAATAAGACTATAAGTAATTCATGACTATCTTCCATGATAAATTGGCTAGTGGCCATCCTTAAAGGACCAAAACCAGGCCTAAAATTCTATGGACTAGGTAATATAGTCCCACTATATTCAAATATGTCCATGCCCAAGTGCATTCATTCCATCAATGTTAGACCTTTATCAAGAAAGAAGTTTGTTTTGTAATGCTTTGTATCCTATGATACAAGAGTGTCCTTTCACTCAATTGGGTCTTGAGATCATCAGATTTATCAACCTAAAACTCATCATTTGGCCATTAATTCATACTTATAACCATATATTATTTCATAATGTGGATAAAGGCATTAATGACCAAGAATAACACAACTAAGGAAGTCATAAAGTTCCTTGAGGAAATGTAATAACATGATTTGGCACCCTAGCCTCTCTAGTTTGTAATAATTGACATGAGCTTAAGTTAGTGGAGTTCACTATAGGGGCTAATGAAAATAGTGATAACTTGAGGTTCTCATAGAACTACTACCTACAAGGGAATGATTTAGTTGAGTCAACCAACAAGAACTTAATCAATGTCATCAATAAGTCTACAAAACATAAGCCTAAAGACTGGTACTCCCTATTAAAACATGATCTTTGGGTTGACCACACTAGATATAAGCAATCCCTCAAAAAATCTAATTTTTTATTAGTATATGGGTTGGATCTCATCTTCCCAATGACCCTTAAATTTCCAAATTACAAGTTTTTGAAAGAATACATGGAGGATACTAAGAAGGAAAACTAAAGGTTGTTAGATATTATCCAATTAGAGGATACATGAGAATAGGCTCTATATAAATTCAATATACATCAAGCAATATTAAAAACATGCTTTGATAAAAGGGAAAAGGTTAAATCCTCTTGTTTTAATTTATTTCCTTCATTTCTTGGTTTTTAAAGTAGATAAAAGAAAATGAGTATTAGGGTGTATTCCTAATAAAATGCATGTGTTTATGACCAAAAAAAGTGAGAAATCATTTTTGACAAGAAAGGACTACCTACAATAAAACCACAATAAAAAAACTCATTTATTAGATAGGTATGAAGGGTGGACTACCTAGCAGTGATAGATCCAGGAAGTGAAATCTCCCTTAGATGGTTGTCAATCCACTACTCTAATGATAGAAATGTTCTAAAAATAAAATTAGAAGATAATAAACTGATACAAACATAAATATGTATACAAATAAATAAATGATATACTTGCTTGATATAAAATGTTACAATGGTAGGTCAACACCATGCATAAATATACCAAGGTTAGGTTCAGAGTGTCTGGGTGGGGTCTATAGGTAGATCAAGAATAGAAATAGGGATTTGATTGGGTAAAAGGGGAGAAAATAACAATCTATTATTTTCCTTGATAGAGATAATTAGCGATTAGGGTGATCGGTGATAGTTGGGTATGATTGATGATGGTTAGGTAATTGATAATAGTTTGGGTAATTAATGATGGTCATTACTAACCATCAAAAGTTGCCTATAAACTTTGGTGATTTTTGAGATGGAAGTGAAAGTGGAATGACTAAGGGGTAGGAGTTAGAGTGTGGATTTTTGGGTGAGGGGTAGTGTGTAGGTGAGCACAACAAAATAAAAAAACCTAATAAGGAAAGGAAAACACTAAAAACAAAAGAAAGATACCTGAAGAGAGTTGGGTAGTATCACAGTGCTTGAACCTTCAAAAGTTACGTGGATAGAGCTTCAAGATGCTAAGTACATGCATAAAGAAAATAAGAGATCTTGGATGTATATTTTTTGGATGCCTAACTCTCCCAAAAACCTTGTATTTATAACACAAAACTACTAAGTAAGAGAGGGAGGCTTGATGGAAAGTTGCTAAGTTAGGAGGAGATGAAGTTGCCTATTTTCATTAATCTTTAAAATCTAGCATTAAAGTAGGTTTCCATTCTTTAAGATATTAATCTCAAACAAAGATAGAAATTCTTTAAAATGGTTATGGCAAGTTTATAACCCCAAATATCGATGGTTAAGGTCAACCATAGATCGTTACCCTAATTGACAATGGTCAAGGGGACATGACCAAATGGGTAAAAAGGTCATGATTTAAGTGATGTGTTTAAGGAGGTGGTATTTATCATGATGAAGCTATAAAATATTGTTATTAGACTAGGTGGTCCATTGGGAAGAGAGTTGATTAAGGGTCCATAAGTCAAGACAAGCCTAAAAACTATCATGGTGCATTTTTTAGGTGTCTACATTTTATCCCTTTTTTTTATGTAGCTTTAAGTAAGTTACACAATAAAAATAGGTGGTTAGTTAAGGTCTAGGTCTATTTTCCCTGAGTATATGAGGGAGGAGGTGTTCCCCCTCAAACCAAGAGTCAATGAGATAAAGGTTGAATTGGGTCAGTTTGATAAGGAAGGTTACAAGGTTGGGCATGTGAGACACAAACATTCATATAAGATGTAATGAGTTGTAATGGAAATCATCATGCAAGGACTAACATTTACATGTTAGTTAAAAATAAGGTCAAGTTTTAGAATATATGATAACGTAAAGAGTCCCCAATTTTAGGCATAACTAATCAGGTTAGACTTATCATGGGTTCCTAACAAAAGGTAGTGTTGGCTTAGGTATCCAAGGTAAGAAGTTTTCTTAAGAAAAACATAATGGGGCAAGGCACACATAAGGTGGTGCATAATACATAAGTTTAATAGGTAAAAATTGGTCAAGGTGGTTAGGAGAACCAAAGTAAGGTCACCAAAAAGTAGGTGAATAGTTGGGTCTAAGGCCAATGTTGAGGTGGATTGGGTTAAAAAGGTGGGTAGGCTGGGTTGGGTAGATGACGTCTAAGTTGACTCCTAATGCATGAGATAAGATGATGTTGCCTACATAGTCCCATGGACAAGAAATCCAACAAGGAATTTAGGCCCAATGTAGCTCTAGGTGGGTGGGGAGAAAAGAACTCCTAGATAGTTGTGAGGGTGGTAAGGAGGATGGTATGTACAAGCATTAAGAGTTTTAGGGGAAGTAGGAAAAATATAGGTGGATAGGGGAAATGAAGAAAAATCACCATAACCATTGATGGTTAGGGTAACTGATGATAGTTATGAAACCATCTATGGTTATGGTGGTGAGGTAATCATCAATGGTGAGGGTCAACCATTGATGGTTAGGAAACTATTGATGGTGGGGTTGAAACACTAAAGTGATGGTAATAAGGTCAATGAGGTTGATGTTGTTCCCATTTATAATTTGGAGAAGTAGTGTTTTGTCCAGTGTGAGCAAAAATTCTATGTGAGTGGGTGAAAAGGTGGTGAGTTGTTAGAGAGGAGTGTTGTGGGAAAAAGGTGGAGTGGGGTCAAGATGGACATAGGAGGTATAGGTGGACAAGTGGTTGGGTGCAGATTAAGGTGGTGACATCGGTCCCAAAATGAGGTAGGGGTGTCTTAATTTTGGTAGTAAATTATAATAGTTGAATTAAAATGTTAAAAATAGAAAAATGTGTTAAATTATTAGGAATTAGGGGAGTGTTGAACTATGGGGCTAGGGTTTTGGTTATTTGTGTTGGGTGGGTATAAAATGGGGTGTTGGGAGTAGATGGTTTAGTGGTAGAGAGGTAATTAGGGTGTTAAGGAGTGGTTTTAGGGTAAGGGGGTTATTTTAGGGTTATAAAAGGAGGTCAAGAGGTTGAGGCTCGCCACCTATGGTCACCTAATAATGACCATCGATGGTTAGAGCCAACTAGTGATTATCGACAAAGGGGAAAAATTACCCTAAAGGGACAATTGATGGTTTGAGAGAACTGATGATGGTCAAGTGGTCGGGGCATGATGCTTGAGGTAGGTTGGGTGTGGAGGTTTGTGAGAGTTAGGGAGGAGTATGGTTAGGGTAGGATTGAGTGTTAAGGAATAGGTGCGTTAGGGAATTAGAAGATGTAGGAGATGGGCTGAGTTAGAAATGTAGTAAGCTATAGAATGGAGGTGTTTAGAAATAAAATAAATATGGGAAAGTTGAGATTAGATTTGAAATAGAGAGGTATTAAATAGGGTGATTGACTAGCCTTATGTGTGGTTGTAGGTGTGAAATCATATTCAATTACAATATCAAGTTTTAGATATTTTTACAGAGGTGAAGGATGCCATGCCAATGGAGGACTAGAGACACATAGAGGTAGTGGATTTTAGAGTGATGCACCACTACCAGAACTTACTTAGACATGTCACGATGATAGTTTCCTTCATCGAGAGATGGGACCTGGTGACTATCACTTTCTAGTTATCAATAAGGGAGATGATCATCATGTTAGAGGATGTTCATCAAATCACATGTCTACCCATTCATGGTGATCTTATCTACCATATATAGGGGGATGAGATTGATGAGTGCATGGAGATGTTTATGGATATGATAGAGGTGATGCATAGTTCCACTCCAAAGGGTTTAGTATTAGACCACTATATCAGAGAGCTCTAGGAGAGACATTTGCTGACTATGTTGTAGTTACCAGTTACCTGCTATGCATTGCTAGATTTTGTTAGATACCCTAGCATGTTGTTGGGGGTTTTGGTAGAGTTATTTTTGGGTGGGAACAAGTTTTATTAGTGTAAATATACATAGATATATGGTTGTTTAAGGTGTATATGCATTATGGCATCAGTGTGGGATTTGTACTTCACAACTAGGCCTATGAGCACATATGGGTTTTGAGACCCTTGAGCTTTCTAATAAAGTACTTTTAGCAGATAGATTATGTGGTTCTATTTTATCAATGAAGGAGAGATTGGGCCATGATAGGTGTTGGTGGTGGTTTGAGAGACATTGATTGGTTTAGAGGAGCCTTAGAGAGTTTAGTTCCTGGGGACATTGTCTATAAGCCATATTAGACTTGGCTAGTATGGGTTGGATATAGGTATCACACCTTATTTTTGTATATTAGGATATGGGCATATGGGAGGCAAGATGGTGAGATGGGTCATATCCCCTTTGAGCAGGTGTGGTGTCAATTTGGTATAGTGTAGGGTATCCCTCAAGATTTTATATGATACAGGAGGGAGGATGTAGAATTTTATTTACCATAGCCATAGACATAAGAGGAGGAGCATGATCATAAGGAGTTACCTCTAAGAGATGGGGATGATGCAGGTTATATAGCTAATCATCCTACCTAGTTGTAAAGGAAGTACATAGCCATTAATTTTAGTATCAGAGATGAGGATTAGTGGTTGATGGATGTTGACCTAGCATAGGTACCAACACAGGGGGATCTATAAGTAGCAATGGCATTGAAAATAGTACATGCTAAAAATACTATGTTATAGGGGTAGTTAGCCTCTCTTTAGGGATATTTTTCCACTCTATAGGGTTAATTGGGAGGCATTACAATATAGAGAGACCAAGTGCAAGCATAGGTCACCATTTTACAAGGTTAGGTGGCTAGTTTATAGGGATAGATTATGTCAGTGATAGGAGAGAAAGATTAGGTGAGGACCTTTCTTGGCTTGGTGACATAGGAGAGAGACTCTTTATAGAGGATAGGTGGGGTAATAGTGGCACCACCAAGTTTTGTGACATAGGCTAGGTATCTAATAACCATATATGAGTTACACTATTATGAGGGCATTATGTTAGCATAGTGTCTTAATGAGACATGATGGGTAGAGTACCAAGTTAGATTGATAGGTGGAGTAGTGATTGTGACCCTAGGTCAGTGGGTGATGGTAGAGGATCAGTTGATAGGGCCTCCACCAGGGATAGGTACAAGTGTAGGAGGAGCTAGTAGTAGTGGTGTAAGTGTTCATGGGTTGCTAGACTTTTGTTTATGATTTTGATATTGGACTCCATGTTGAATATGAAAGATGTATTTATGAGTGATGTGTGTTTCATTTATAAACATGTTTTGATTTTGTGTGTGTGTGTGTGTGTGTGTGTGTGTGTGTGTGTGTGTGTGTGTGTGTGTGTGTGTGTGTGTGTGTGTGTGTGTGTGTGTGTGTGTGTGTGTGTGTGTGTGTATGTATGTATATATATATATATATATATATATATATATATATATATATATATATATATATATATATATATATATAAATATATATATATATATATATGTATATATATACATATATGTGTATATATATAGACATATATATATATATACATACATATAAATACATATATATGTGTGTGTGTGTATACATTATATACATACACATATATATACATATATATATATATATGTATGTATATATGTATATATATGTGTATATGAGGGCATTATGTTAGCATAGTGTCTTAATGAGCCATGATGGGTAGAGTACCAAGTTAGATTGATAGGTGGAGTAGTGATTGTGGCCCTAGGTCAGTGGGTGATGGTAGCAGATCAGTTGATAGGGCCTCCACCAGGGATAGGTACAAGTGTAGGAGGAGCTAGTAGTAGTGGTGTAAGTGTTCATGGGTTGCTAGACTTTTGTTTATGATTTTGATATTGGCCTCCATGTTGAATATGCAAGATGTATTTATGAGTGATGTGTGTTTCATGTATAAACATGTTTTGATTGTTTGTGTGTGTGTGTGTGTGTGTGTGTGTGTGTGTATGTATGTATGTATGTATGTATATATATATATATATATATATATATATATATATATATATATATATATATATATACACACACATATATGTATATATATATACATATATATATACATACATATATATGTGTGTGTGTATATACATTATATACATACATATATATGTATATATATGTGTGTGTGTGTGTGTGTGTGTTTGTGTGTGTGTATTTATATATGTACACACACACACACACACACACACACACACACAGTCCACATTAGACTTCTCCTTGGTGGTCCTTAGTGGGCCATGAAATTCCTTCCTATCTTATCTATTATGGAATGATAAATTTTTTTACATAATTATAATTTACAATTTCATTTCATTATGGTAAATAGTGGTATCTCATGCCTCTTAGATGAAATACCCATCTCTCCAATCTATTTATACTATTACCTAGTATGTTAGAAGGGTTGATTTTATTTGGAAACAAACATTTTTGAAATAATGCAAAATTGATTTTTTTTAAAGGTATCTAATTTCCTTGAAGTTATTCCACTTTATTTTTAATTTAATAGATTAACATTTATGTTATAGGAATTTAATTTTTATTTTTTTGTATATGTTATGCATTAACTAGGATGTGTTTCCACTATTTTAGTTAGGTTCTTTGATTCCTTTCACTTTATTTGAAGTCTATAAGGATATGTGTGTAGTAAACTATAGACCTTTTTTCAATTCATTAATTAAAAGAGTCTTATAATTAATCATTTTTATTTAATCCTTATACTCTTTCCTTGTGTGACTAAAGCATGAGCCATCATAAAAATTATTATATAGTGGTGCAACTAGAGTTGGGCATGTTTTGGTTATGGAAGCATTTGTAATGATCCTTCAATCAAAAGACTTTATTTTTACCTTTCCCTCCCTCTCTTTTAATGTTTATTTATGAATAAATGATCTTTCCATTTATTTATAAATATTTAATTGAATTTAATTATAGTAATAAAGTTCAATATGTTGTAATTGGTCTAGTTAGAAGTGTAGAAATTTTGTAAATTAGTGATAAAATTGGTATTGGACCTCTAGTGGTAGTATTGCATCTGTTAGAGATATATTACAAATAGTATATCTAATGGATCTCCATACCTATATCTCATGCCCTAGATTGTCTCAGTTATAATCATAAATTTAGAGGATGCAATTCTCCCAATTATTGAAGATCTCACTTAGTGCATCTAATCCAATAGGTATAACTGGGACCTAGATCTTGGCCTGAACAAAAAATGTGTTTCCAAAAACATAAATAAATATTCAATATTCTAAATGGTGGTAGGGGGAAAAAATTTCCTCCATATAGGATTTATATGCATAATACATATTTAGTAATAGGATCAAGAAGATAATAGAGGGTATAATTCCCCTTGGTGGCAAGGCATGATAGGACAATTGGTACATCCTAAATAAAGGAAATGTGCCCCTAATAGTTTTAGGTATAATAGTGAGTCAAAAATATATATATATATATATAAGAAGTATTGATGAAATGGTATAAATTTATAGGAAATAAGAAAGTATGAATCACAAGGTATGTTAGATAATATACAAGGCATTCATGTAATAATGTAACCACAAAATAGAGATATCCATGTAACATTCAATATATAGTTAATATAAATATATGTATACTCAATGTAAATGGATCAATATTATAATTGGAAAGAAATAGAGATATCACCATAAAATCCATTGTATAAAAATAACCCTAATGTATGGTATACTACCAATGTGACCATGATCCATAAGGTGTGAGAAAAAAAGTAGCCACATAAAATCTAAAAGTACATAAACATATATATTATTTATGTCATGCATCTCACACACTTTAACAAAAACACATGTGTAAATAAAGAATATGTATACCTCTAACATAGGTATATAAACATGATATGTATCTATCAAAAAAAGATAAAGGAAATTAAATATTTGATTTAATGTTTTATAATGTTTTTACTCTTTTATAATTTTATAAAAGAAGTAGGAAAATCTTAAAACAATAATCCAAGGGACACACCCAAGAGGATTTAATAAAATATTAATTAGACAACAATAAAATCCAGGGGTGAAATCAAGACGAATAATAATAGAGTTCTAAATAGCCTAAATGTTCCCTTAGAAATCAATGTATTTTATGATGAAATGTGTGTGTGTGTGTGTGTGTGTGTGTGTGTGTGTGTGTGTGTGTGTGTGTGTGTGTGTGTGTGTGTGTGTGTGTGTGTGTGTGTGTGTGTGTGTGTTGTGTGTGTGTGTGTGTGTGTGTGTGTGTGTGTGTGTGTGTGTGTGTGTGTGTGTGTTTGTGTGTTTGTGTGTGTGTGTGTGTGTGTGTGTGTGTGTGTGTGTGTGTGTGTGTGTGTGTGTGTGTGTGTGTGTGTGTGTGTGTGTTTGTTTGTTTGTGTGTGTTTGTGTTTGTGTGTGTTTGTTTGTGTTTTTGTGTGTGTGTGTGTGTGTTTGTGTGTGTGTGTGTGTGTGTGTGTGTGTGTGTGTGTGTATGTGTGTGTGTGTGTGTGTGTGTGTGTGTGTGTGTGTGTGTGTGTGTGTGTGTGTGTGTGTGTGTTTATACTTAGGAAATTATAATAGTTATTGGAATGGGATTAATACTTAAATGGAAAAGGCCAGTGCAAAATAACAACATAAACTAAGTGGATAGAAGAAAGTCAAATTAAAAAAAAGGAAAGTGATAAATTATATAAGAAAAATAAGTTACATATCAACTCGATGGAGTAAATCACATTAAATATAAATCATATAAAAGAGAGAATATGTTTAAAATATTTATTTTTGGTACAATAATGATATATCAATGAAACACTAAGTATCAATGAGCATTAATAATGGATAATGTCATTTAAAGTATAATGTCATAGTCATGAATACTTACATGTGACACAATAAGTGTCAAAATAATTAATCAAGATGAAATCATGAGTATAGTATAACCTAAGTCATCAATATGAGATAGTCACTATGGAGAATGGGAAAATAATAGTCAATATCACTTATCATAAAGAAGTGAATGTAGTAGTCCAAATATGTCATACATAATGAAACTCTAAGAAAGTGGTAAATAATATCACATCATAGATTGTTAAGTATATAAACTCATGATATTGTAACTATGGAGGGGAGATTTGTCATAATAAGTGATAATCAAATACAATAGGTAAGTGTCGTAACATGTGAAATAAAGTAAGAAAATATGATGTATCATATGTGATGTCCAAGTATTGAAATATATATACATTGAAACCTATAATGTGACATGTGTAAAATGCTAATCTTGGATTCTACAATCCTCTGAGAGTCATCATAGGAAGGCTTTTATCCTTATATTTGAAAGATATGAAACTACTAGTTTTATCAATTGTTACTTTTATTCATTATAACCATGATTATCCCAATAAGGTATTGTAATGATCCAAAGATGGTACAACATATGATAATTTGTGCATGATAAATACCACATGGATGTATGTATCCTAATTTATATATGGTGTTAGTCTTGATATTTTTCCTTATAAAAATATGTAAAGTAAAGTAAGACTCATGACTTATGTTGAGTTGTCTTATTTACCAAAATATTATCTTTTTGTTTCCCTTCCATTTAAATGTCATTGATCAAAGGTTTTTCATGTAAATAATACATAAACAAAGGATCATTGAACCATATTTGAAACATTATTATGTGTGAGTGGTATATCTTTAGGAGGCTATTTTTTTTTTTTTTTTTTGGTAATTATTATTGTTGTATGTTTTAAATGACTAAGCTTGATTTCACCATGGTCAATAAGATTTTTGAGTTTGTTTCACAAATCAATGCATCCTTTTTTTAAATGTCTATTATCTTAGTGCGATAAAATAATGCATTTTATTTTTAATATCTGGATATATGTCATAAATTGGGATTTTAAATAGTCTTAAGTAACTAAGTATAAAAATGACAAAGCCCATTTAAGGAAATAGAGTAGAAGTTCATCAATAACTTCAATAACATGATCCCCTTGTTGTTCTATAAACCAAACTTGGATAAATGTGAAATACACACATGAAAATATTGTGAATTAAAAATCTTAAAATAATATCCATTCCCATTTATTCCAAGTGAACATAAATAATTAAACACAGAACTTGCAAAGCTCATGAAAGGAGGTTTCATCTAGCCTTTAAATTTAGGTTATATAGTTGCAGGTTTCTATGTAA
Source organism: Torreya grandis (assembly GCA_037957365.1). Lineage (NCBI taxonomy): Eukaryota > Viridiplantae > Streptophyta > Pinopsida > Cupressales > Taxaceae > Torreya > Torreya grandis. The sequence continues at coordinate 245,556 of JARHVA010003096.1, read as the reverse complement.
ATAAATATGGATAAAAAATATGAGGTATGAAATAATTTTATGTTAATTATAAACCATTAAAAGATATGATAGATAAATTTAATTATACTATTCTTATGTTTATGAATCTGATGAAAAGAGAATTAAAATCAAAGATCTTCTCATAGTTTGTTGCAAGAGTGGCTTATAGAAGATTAGGATAAACCATTTTTACTGCTATAAATTTTCATTCACTATACCACAAGGTTTATTTGAATGGTTGTCTATGCCCTTTGGCCTTTTAATGACTTTGGCATATTTCCAACAAAAAATGGATATAGTTTATGAACTACAATGACATGTTCTAGCAAGTCTTGATCTAACTCAGAGGAGATTATGGCTCATAGATGGCATTTATGGCCATTTTTTCATGAGGTGAGACATGAATATAGTAAGGTTCATCATCTTGCCATAGGCATGCATGTACTAATATTCAACTTCATTCAATCTATCAATAACATGATTTGAATCTAATTTAGGATTATTATCAAGATAATTCCATAATTATTGGCATCTATCTAACAATCATCGCCAATGTGTAAGATCCATCTTAATCATGATGTGGTGGTTATAATGGAAAGCAACTAAAAATTAAACTTCATAATTCATCCTTGGCAAAGTAATAGAGAGCCACTAGTTTACTAGATTAGTGGGATCAAAGTTAGAATTTGTGAATTCCCATTCAGAAAGAATTTTTAAAGTGTACAAAATATCAATGGCCTTCATCTATCTATGATATATTTAAATTGTAACATTTATATTGAGAATACATCATACTAGCTAAACTAGATATGAGCTATTATATTCATTTTACTAGCCCACAAATGAGGTGGACTTTTCAAAATCTCCATGAGTCTTTGTTTTAAAATATTTTCATATTGATGCTTCCCATTATTTATCCATAATAATGTATTCCATAAACAAATTGAATCTTGATCAGGTAAAGGTGAGGAAAACTCCATTAGAAAACACATACACCAAAGGACAAAAACTAAGTCCACTAACCTTATATAACACAAACTTATTTATAAACAAATTTCAATGAATGTTGATTATTAGACAATCTAGATTGGGGAATATATTTAGAAAACCTTGTACAATTTCATTCAGTTGAATACCTGGCTTTGGATGCAACCAAGAAACCATGTACCAACCTTGAACCTTATTATTAAAAGGCTAATGAAAACACATAGCTATGAACTAAGTCTATATGATCTCAGGGTATTTATGTGAGACAAAAAAATATTCTCTACATCTGATCTCTTCTAAGTAACATCTCAAACTATAATTAAAATTAGAATGCTTGGGTTACAAGATTATATTTATATAGTGTACCCATTTGACACTAGATCATTTTATTTGACCAAATTTAAAGTTACACATTTTAGAGTGTCAAGATATTATTCACTTGAAAAATCTTAGTACTAATTATTCAGTAAGAATTTCTAGAAATTAACCATTAACCAAATATTGAAATTTTTGGTTTCATCATGGCATTAATATCCATTCAAAACCATATGCAAATAATTATGAAATTCAAAGTAAAAATGCCTAATACATTCTATATACTACTATATTGAATTTAAGATTATAAGTTTTTAATCAAAAATAATGATTTCAATATTAGTGATGGAAATATCAAACATAGAATGATTCAAAATTATTCACCTATAAATGGTAGCTCTAGTGAAATTCATTTTGTAAGGAAAAAATTAAAACTAGTGAAATTAAAAAAAAACACTAAAGACTTATTTGTATACCTTGAATTATTTTAGAACATAAAAAACCTAAATCCTAGATAATACATTTTTCTATAATCCAATGGATTTTAAAAAAATCTAGGTAGGATAGTTAAAGGTTCATAATCCTCAATTCTTGGGAAAAACTATTGTAATAAAATTTATCATAATGATTTTTAGGGAATTTATCTTTCCATATATGTGGGATAAAATTAATAAACACTACCTCATAATATGTTTGTAGTATATAAGGTAGCATGCATTATTGTAGATGAACAAGAATATCAAACTAGCTTATTTCTACCTAATTTTCTCATCTTACCATTATGTTGACTTCAATTTTATTTCACGTCTTCTTATTATATGAGTGTGCCAAATTCCCTTGTGAGTGTATTACCAAGTGAGTTATTTTTATGATAATCTACTTTATAGTGAGTTTGTATCCTGAACTACAAAGATGCCAACAGGCTATTTTTCCTTATGCAAGGTCTTAGTATTAATATTAGTATCAATCCCAAAGGTCTTCATGGTATTTCACCATGAAGTGTTCTCATTTAGTAGATTCAAAAGTTCATCCATATTAAAAACAAAGGGTGAATTGGCACTTGTAACCTAATCATCAAGGTTAAGGTAGGGCATACTTTTATTTACAATTGGCTTCCTTTTCGGTGGTGAATAGAACAAAACTAGATCCAAAATTGATAGACTAGCTAAGGATTGGATTCAAAATTTTGTCTTTTCAATTTCAATATGGGTTTCCTTTTTATAGTTTTATAGCCAATCAAGACTATTTATGATTCTTAGGTTTTCAATAATCTATTGTAATCTAATTTTATAATAAATATAAAGTCATATTAATTCGGCCACAACCTCAATATCTATTTTTGACCAAGATCTTATGTAGTCAAGAAAATTAGTATCAGAGCCATTTAAAATATTTATGTTAAAATTTAATTTTTGATTATCTTGTTTCCTTGTTTAATTTGTATCCTATTACAGAGCTATTTATCATATTTTATAAAATGTTACTTTTAAAACAAATTCTTGTTTGATCATTCTATGGAAGTCACACATAAACTTTCATTATTGAGTTTTAGATCAAATAAATGGAAAAAATGCATAAGGCTATTGAGGTTAACTCAGCATACGAGATTTTAAATGAGGTTGAAATTGAAAGATTTTATGAGCTTCCTCAAAAAGAATTTGGTTAGTCTAATTTTTATGAAGGAGAGCCTTTCAACAATGTATCTAATATTTAACTGACTAAAGAAGCACTTTAAGGTAATATTACCAATTACAAACCTCATTCATTAAAATCAATTCAAGTATATAAGAAGTCAAATATGAAGGATGAGTCTGTCTTAGGAAATTTGTTATATAATTCTACATTTAAATATTATGTCAAACCAATAATTAAGGATTTTGAATTAGCTTTGGAATACAAGTTAGGTAAAACCTATTACCACTAATTCCTCAATCTGATATTGACTATATATTTAGTCATATAGATGTTCAATTTGTTTATTTTGGTCTGATTAGAGTTTATATTAAGCATTTAATTATTGAAAATATCAATCTTGTATCATATTTTATATTATGTGACAAAAGGTGAAAATAATTTAAGTAGATATATTAGTTGTCATATGTAGCTATATTTAATGATGGGGTTATTTGTTATAAGTATTACCCTAACTTGTTTGTAGGAGTAAGAGATAAGTGATGCAAGGAAGTGAAATCTGGATCTCTTGATTTCTAGGATTTATTTTACTTGATCTATGGTGTTAACATGTTTGGCCCTTTCCATTATGTATCCATTAATATCCATATTTTATATTCTATGACCAATATAAATTATGCTAAGATCATAGAAAATTTGGCTTATTCAATAAGGCTTAGTGGAATAGTCTAGTTGTAGAAAGGACTAGTATAATCCATTAACATTCCTATCGAATGGAAATTATAATGGTTAAATAATGTTTCACCAAAAATTCATAATAAATAAAATATTTTTTAAAATATTAGTGTCCAAATAATCTACATACTTTTCAGATCACTTGCTCAAAATCCTACTTTTGAGTCTCTAAGATCTAGTTTTTATTATTAGTTTGAAAGACCAAGTAGAATCCATGTACAAGGTAATCTCATGTTTTAACTGTGAACTAGGAATTTGACTCAAGAGAGGATGGTTAGTATTTTTTTAGTCCCAAAATGAAATAAACACAATAGCATAACATCTCTAGGCCTAGTTACTAGGGAGAACTTAGTTAACAAAACAAAATGGAAACACAACTAAAACATGAAAGAAAGACCTTCTTTAACCTTCTTTGGATGATCCAAAATGTTTGTTGTAGTGGCTTACTCAGTTTTTGCTCATGAATTCTTCATAAATGGAAGATTGGCTACCTCCATCTCTCCTTGGCACCTTGTTTGGCTTTGGCTTAGCTTGGCTCAATATTTGGGAATTATAACAATAATTTGCATGAAGTTTTTGAATCAATTCATCATTATAACTTTGGCATATGAGAGCTTAGAATTCAATAATAAAGGCATCTTATTTATATATTTTTGGAATGGTTTAGAATCAACCTAAACCATCCATCTCAAGATGGAGATGTGTGGCTAAGGATTAATCCAATTTTGTAATTAAAATTCCTAAATAGGCTCATTAATATTTGGGATAGATGGGTATTGAATAATCATGGAGGGTCTTAATGAGGCATGGGAGGGGTTAACCTTGATATTTTATACATTTAAGGTCTCAATGAGGTATCAGAGGTGTTAACCTTGATATTTTATACATTTATGGCCTAGGGATGTCTTCCCAAGAAATGATGTCACCTGATGATGCAGATATTCAATATTCATTTCCAAAAATAAATTATTCAATAAGTTATATGGAATTATTAATTAATTTCATGATTTGGTTTAATTATCTCTTAAGTATGTTTAAGCACTTTGATGAAAACCTTGGCTCTTTGTCCACAAATTTATCAAATTGGTCAGAATGTCTTGTTATTGGTCCAAAATTTGACTGGATTAGAATTAGGATGTGATGTCAAATGCATTGGTTCCATTATCCTATTTAAGATATTGTCAAAACAAAATAACAAAGGCATGTTTCTCATACAACATATTTAATAGAAAAGAGAAATCTAAGGCACCTAGATGCAAAATTAGCATTTTGACTAGAGATGATCTAATCAAAGTTAGCTAAACCATAAATTGCATTGCCCTATTTAATGATACCTTAGTCAAAATTAGTACTTGAATATATCAATTCTAAATATTTTAATGAATTTTAGTGTTTTTAGGCCAAATTGTGCATTTTGATGGAAATTGGTCAAAATCTTGATTGATGGTCATTGGTGGCTAGATTTAGGTGTTTATAGTTTGCCCTTATTTGGGAAGATATTTCAAACCATAGGCAAAGCAATGTCTTCTAAATAATTAGAGATGGCCTATATGAAAAAAATAAGATGATGGTTGAAGAACAAAGGTCCAAATGGTTTTTGGGAAGCCTAAGATGATTCCCCCTTGAGGGAATGGCCATCACATATGTTGATGGATGGTCCCTCAAAAAGAAGCAAGAAGAAAGGTGGAATTAACCTATGGTTGAGATTAATCCAAATGAGAAAATGTTTTCATGCATTGATTTAAAAAGGATATTAATTTTCCCAAAGGTGGTTATAATCAATAATAAAATTTCAAATAATGATTTTCCCATATGTGGTTATAATCATTAAGAGGACCTAGATTGGCTAAAGATGATCGTGCCCCAATTAGGGCTGATTAGCAAGCATAACTCAAGGATATAAATTGTAATATAGATTAGAGATGATCAGGCACAAAGTGATGAAAGAGATGAATAGAATAATAAGATTCATCAATAGAAATGATTTAGTTATACATGCTAATGAGGAGATGCTCATCCTTATTAGTAATAATACAACTAGAATGGTCAATGGGTTGATTTGATCAAGGGTGGGAGGATTTTTTAAGGTGCCAAGGAGAAAATTTTATGGCTCCATTACTTGTAGACCTTTTTGAATTGATTTTTGTTATGGCACATGATGGTATGCATCATGATAAAACACCATGAAGACTATCCTAAAATATGCATAAGGACTAACTCTCTATCCAATAAACAATTGAAAATAATGCACCAATTATAAAAACCATGATGATAATGTTGACGTATGAATATGGATGGAGTAAAGAATAATGTGCACAAGGAATCACCTAATGCATACATATAGACTGAGTCAAGGCAACATTACTAAAAGCAAAAAAACAAGAAAGAAAAAAAATAAAGAAAGAAACACATAGAAATCACACAAACAGATAAACAACTTTGAAATAAATAAACTAAAAAAAACTAAAAACAATATCAAATAATGACCTTGCCCTAGTAGGGAGAATTGAGGATAACTAACTAGGCTTAGACAAGATATATGTTTTTTGGATTTTGAAATATTTGAATGTTTTTATAATTTTGAGGTATCTTAACTCATTAGAAAATGACAAGATCCCTGCTCACAAAATGGAAAAATCATTTGGCTTAGGTTGCTCATAAAATGGTGAGAGTGTGGCTTGGGTTGCTAAAAAAATAGCAAGAGCCTAGCTTAGGTTACTCAAAAAATGGTAAGATCATGGCTTAAGTTGTTTATAAAAAAGTGAGAGTGTGGCTTAGGTTGCTCACAAAACTATGAGAGCATGTTTTAGGTTGTTCATAAAATGGAAAGATCATGGTTTAGATTGCTTGAAAAATGGTGAGAGCATGGAAAGGTGGACTAAGGTGGCCTCAACATGAATTAAGCATGGCCCACATAGTCCCAAAATGACCTTAAGTCAAATTAATTCCATCCACACAAAAGGTGGGGAGAAACCAACTAGGTCCCAACAAGTTCTCATATTTGGTAAATGGCCAGGCAAATAAAAACAACAATGGCAAGGTGATACGACAATGCATGATAAACAAATTTTACCCCTAGTTTTCCCATAGGTGATTATAACTAGGATACAATGGCATATATCAATGATAATAATTTTCCCATAGGTAGTTATAATTAGTAGCAAGACTAGTGAAACACTAATTTGCCCATATGAAGTTATAATTAAGCTCACATAAACCAACTTTGATATAGGATGGAAAATGAAAGATATCTTTCTAGATCAACTATCACACTACTTTCATAGATTGTAATTAAAACATGGATTTGATAAGATTTTAAACTTGATTGGAATCCCCATTAAAAAAGTGTGAGAAGAACTAAAATGAACCAAGATCAAAACAAGATTGGGTAAGATGACTAAAAATAGGCTTTGGTCTAGATAGGAATGAAATGATAGGATGGAATGGTTTTACTTTAGGATAATGATGGTTTGATAAATTAAATAAAATGATAAGAGGGTTTCCCGCAAGTGGTAAGGTGATTAGTTGGGATATGTGACAATGGAAAAAGGATATGTAACAACAATAATGTCATGGTAATGAAATGGTATAGTACATGTTTGGTTCTATACTAGGTATGATAAATTGCATATGATTATGTTGTTCTTACTAAAGTGGAGATGCACATCCTAATAAAAAAATGACAAAAAAAAATAATCAATCATGTTAATTACTAAGCCACACCTCATTGGAATAGTTACTCTATCAAGAACTTCCTGTAAATTTAGATGCAAATGATGTTGTTGAGATATTTGTTGGCTATTGATTATGATTCTTTCAAGCATTGAGACAATGCATCTTTATAGCCTCTGCAAAGGAAAGTGTGACCATGGATGATAAATATGGATAAAATTTGGATGGCAGGTTTGATTTGAAAATGGAATGGTCGATGATAATGGAATGTGTAGTGGTTGGGAAACAAATGAATATCAAGACGTTTAGTCACACATAATGTTATTAATGCCAAATTTGACATAATTTTGGTTGTGGTGGGGCTAAATACATTTGAATGTTCTCTTGATAGGATCACCAAAAAAAATTGTTGTTTGATCTTTTGAGAGTAGCTACCATCTGATTAGGTTATAAATATGAAGTTATTTTGATGTTATCTTTGATTCTATCTTCATCAAGTAGTGACATTTTGTGCTCAGCTATTAGTTCTTTGAAGAGGGTTTCACTAATGCAGTTGTCTTGATTTTTCCATAATGCCTTTGAAAATGTTTCACTAAGGAACATTGCATTTTGACTTTGATTTTCTTATAGCAATTCCAAAAAAAATTAACTATAAGATGTTAAGTTTGAACTTTGCTTGTCCCCTAGTGCCTTCATAAAGGTTTCACTAGGAGAGTGTTCTTCTACTACATGAATTTGGTCTTGGCCTCCTTACTCTTCTTTAATTTTTATGTCTCCATAGATGTAGTTCAATAAATTGTGATTTTCTCGGTCCCAATCAACACTTGTGGGAGGTGGAATGTCAATAATATGGTTATTTTGGTTGATGGTAATGGCGTATGGAATAGTAATGGAATGGGAGGCTACATAATCCTCATGGAAGATACTAGGAGAACTTGTGTCTAATTTAAGGTACTCATCCTCAAAAACTATATGTATTTAAATTGATTTACAAGGCATGCATAACTAGTATTGTAACAATCACAAGCATATTCTTCTTTTGAATCTGATTCTAACTCAATAGACTCTAAATCTAATGTTGAGACTAATGTTGATTCTGATTTTAATGCTAAATATAATATTAGTTCAAGAATAGAACCTGACTCTAATTTTAATTCTTCATCTGATGGGTACTCTATTACAATGATGTCTTATTGAATGTTTGGTATTAGACAAGTAATGACCTATGATGGCATAATGAGCTCCATAAAAATTGGTTTGTCAAAGTGAGACTCCTCTAAGATGGGAAAAAGGTCAAGAGATAACTCCTTTGAGATTGGATTGTTAATATGAGGATCTTTAAAAATAGATATATGGTCAAGGTAATGATTTTCCCAAAGGTGGTTATAATCATTAAGAAGTGACTCAACAAAGACTAGCTCATTAGAGTGAGACTCCTTGATAAAAGGTATAGAATCAATAGGTGATTCATCATAGGTTGACTTATCAAAAGTGGTTGGTTTTCTTGGCCTTGGTTTCCAATGAGTTGCAAAATACCAATTTTGAAGACATCTTGGTCTTCTAATTATTGGCTCAATTAAAGGACTGATTGGCTTAGTTGAGGTTTGGATTATATTGGTACCTAATGAGGAATGGCCTATGGTTGGATAATGGTAGGGCATTGGGAATCATGATTTCTCACATGAGTCAAAGGATGAAATCCTGAAATGGTAATGATAGGGTGGTGCAGAGCTTGGTTGTTAGGATAAGCTAAAGGATGAGGTCCTGGAATGATGAAGGGGCATTGTGGTGGAACTTGATTACTTGCATAATCCAAAGCATCCAAGTCCTCCTAATAAACCATATCATCCTAATCTTAAGTTGGATCATAAGCTAGTTCTTGAATATGTTATGTGTACTGATTATTGTAAAGAGGGTATGGATTCATATCCCAAACAACATTATCTATAGTTGGGTCTTCAAAGTCCTCACAAGCCTCTTCATACCAATCAGTAACTTGATTATGGATTTTGAATATATTTCCCATATGGAGTATTTTAGGGAGAATAATTAAACTTCTTAAAAAAACCTTTTTTTTAAGGGTTTGCAGTGGGATTTTGTGCATCCATTCTATCATAAGTTAGATTTTATGTGACTCCATCATAAGTGTAGCTAGACATATCTACATAAATGATAAAATCTCTAAAACAAAAGGTTTAGAGTTATACAAACTCTTAAAAACTATTTCCAAAGAATAAATGGTTAGAACTAGGTCTAACTTGGTTGAAAGTGGAGTTGTATCTCCAAACAATGGTTTGATCCTAGAACTGTATCTCAAAAATGGTTTGTGCTAAAACTTGGCATAAAATAGTCTAATGTAAAATTTTATACACAAAAAAAGGTCAAGCATCTGAATAAAAACCAAAATGTTAAAGGTCTAGGTCCAAGTGTTCCAAATAAGGTCTAAACTAGGAAATGAAAAAGAGTCGCTAAGTTTTTTGTCCAAACACAGAGTCAAAAGCTAGACTCAAACAGGCTATGATAAGAATTTTGGCTAAATGGGATCAAAATATAGACTTGAAACAAAGGAATGATGTGATTTGATTTAATTTAACAAGTTTGGAAACAACTTTGACATAGACCTAACACATGGAATCAAACATAAACATGATTAATTGGCATAAAGCATAAGGCAAAAAGGCTTTTGGAGAAAGACTATGTTCTCCCAAATAAAGGCACAAATAATGATGAGGATAGGCTTTGAACAAACCATCAATAGTTTTCAAATTTAGGTAATTTATTAACCAAATTTATGTAACCTAAAATATAAATATCAATGTATTAACCCCACAAATTAAGGCTTAAATAGAAATCAAACAATGTTTGAATCCAAACTTTGACAAGGTTAATTAAAAACTCAACATTGAAAACTAGGATTTGACCAAACAAGCTAGAAAAGATTGGACAACATGATGGCACAATACAGAGGTCTAGATGGCTAATGTAACACAGTTTGAAATAAATAGTTTTTGGTGTAATGGTAAATAAGTATTGAAACAAATTGAGCAGCCTAACAATGTAAGCATGCTCTAATTATGTGATCAAAGTTTTATTTCAAAGACTCAAAATAAAAATGTTTTGACATGTTTTAGGTAGCCTAAATATACCCTTCTCAAATTAAATACATGGTTATAAACAAATAATCAAGTTTTAGTCTCAAAACATACCAAGCAAAAATGACCAAAATACACTAAGTATAAAAGTTTTTGAACATTTATAAGGGAATCAATTACAAATTGACTCTCACATCATGATGTTAAATAAAAACACATAATTTGGTATTCATGGTACTTATCTTGTTGTAAAAAGGTCTAATCCTTTTTGTAACCACTACATCTGTCACTTGCTCAATATAGTGTAATGTCTAATGTGCAGATACATCACATGTGTATCTCCAACACTATAAGGTGGTTTAACTACTTAAATCTCCAATCCTAGTGGGAGTGGTTGTAGTCAATTCTTGGAGATGAAACCATGGGTCAAAGCTTCCCTAAAGAACCTTTAGGAGGTGATGAAGTCCTGCTCACAAGCCAAGATGCAATGAAATAAAATATATAAAATAAAGACTTTAGGGTCTTTTTCAAGATCACCCAAACTATTGCAAGTTTTTGGGGAGTGCTTTAAACAACATTCTTTCTATGACTTATACTAGGCATGTTTATAATAAGTATGATGCTTTTGATTCCAAGGGTTCCTTATTAGGTATATATAAAAAAGCATACATGCAACATCCTCCTTTTTTTCCAAAACAAATTCTAAGCTTAAATAACCATTGAAGACAAAATTTGACAAGTGTGTTCAATTTTAAGCCCCAAATGAAAGATTAGGTGGTGTTCTTTTGACACCTTAGTCTTAAGTTGTAACTTTGAAAGCATAATTTGTCCAAAGATTTACCTAAGCATCTAAATTCTTTGGTAAGCACCAAAAACAAGGTTCCCAATCCATTTTAAACTTTTAAAAATGTCTAAAAATCATGTTTTAACAAATTCCAAGCTTCATCCTATAATGAAAAAGTTAGAGTACCCTTTAGCTTCAAAACTAATTTTTAAATGAGAGAAGAAACTTCTCAAAATGAACTCTCTATTTTGAAATCAAAATTACACAATCAATCCTATTATTTCCCTATAAAATCATAATTACTAATCAACAATATCATTTTTATGGGTTAGACCAAATAGAAAACACAATATCATTGTTTAGCTATGAAATCGCTGCCCAAATTAATAATATCATTATTACCAGACAAAAAACACAAAATCATTGTTTTGATGACAAAATTGTTGCACAAGTGAATAAAATCACTATTTTTCAAAATCACTACCCAAAATGATGAAATCACTACCCAAAAGGATGATATCATTACCCAAAAGGATGATATCACCACTCAAGATGATGATATCACTATTATCGAGGATAACATCACTGCTTAGGTCCACAAAATTATTGTTTAGCAAAAAATTAATTTGTTTAATCAAAATCACAATTGCGTAACAATGATATCATACTAGAGAGAAAATTGACGTTTCCAAAAACAAAAATTCTATTAGAAAAATGGAATTTTAACTTTAATATTTCACTCTTTTTGGCCCTCTCACTCCAAGATCATGCATGGAAAGGATTAGTAGGTTGCTTGAAATAACTTTATGATCAAATTTGTGGAGTTATCATCCCTATGGGTGTGTCATTATCTAAACTAAGAATTTGACTCAAGAGAGGATGGTAAGTATTATGTTAGTCCCAAAATAAAAACAAAATGAAATAAACATACTAGCATAACATCTCTAAGCCTAGTTACTAGGGAGAGCTTAGTTAACAAAAAAAATGAAAACACAAAAAAAACATGAAAGAAAGACCTTCCTTAACCTTCCTTGGATGCTCCAAAATGTTTTTTTGTAGTGACTTACTCAGTTTGTGCTCATGAAGTCTGCATCAATGGAAGCTTGGCTACCTCCATCTCTCCTTGGCACCTTATTTAGCTTTGGCTTGGCTTGGCTTGGATTGGCTCAATATTTGGGTATTATAAACACTAATTTGCATTAATATTTTGAATCAATTCAACATTATAACTTTGGCATATGAGAGCTTATAATTCAATAGGCAAAGCCTCCTATTTATAGACTTTTGGAATGGTTTAGAATTAACCTGAACCATCCATCTCAAGATGGAGATGTGTGGATAAGGATTAATCTAATTTTGTAATTAAAATCTATAAATAGGCTCATCAATATTTGGGATATATGGGCATTGAATAGGCATGGAGGGTCTTAATGAGGCATGAGAGGGGTTAACCTTGATATTTTATACATTTATGGCTTAGGGATGTCTTCCCAAGAAATTATGTCACCTGATGATGCAGATATTCAATGTTCATTTCCAAAAATAAATTATTCAACAAGTTCCATGTAATTATTATTAAGATCATGATTTAGTTTAATTAGATATTATGCATGTTTAATCACTTTGATGCAAACCTTGGCTCTTTGTGCACAAATTACTCAAATTGGTCAGAATATCTTGTTATTGGTCCAAAATTTGACTGGATTAGAATTAGGATGCATTGTCAAATGTGTTGGATCCATTATCCCATTTAGGATGTTATCAATACAAAATAACAAAGACACTTCTCATGCAAGAGATTTGATAGAAAAGAGCAATCCAGAGCACCTAAGTACAAAATTGGTATTTTAAATTTTAAATGATCTTATCAAAGTTAGCTAGTCCATAAATTACATTTCCCTCTTTAATAATACCCTAGCTAAAATTGGCACTTGAAAATATTAATTTCAAATCTTTTAATGCATTTTAGTGTTTTTAGGCCAAATTGTGCATTTTGGTGGAAATTAGTCAAAAGCTTGATTGATGGTCATTGGTGGCCAAATTTAGGTGTCTACATAACCACAAATTTGGCCTTGGATTGATATTTTCTATCAAATCTCTTTCATGAGACATGTGCCTTATTTATTTTCTATTGACAACATTCTAAATGGGATAATAGATCTAATGCATCTAACATTACATCCTAATTCCAATCTAGTCAAATTTTGGACCAATAACAAGACATTCTAACCAATTTAAGTAATTTGTGCATAAAGAGCCAATGTTTGCATCAAAGTTCTTAAACATGCTTAAGAGATAATTAAACCAAATCATGATCTTAATTAAGAATTCCATGGAGCTAGGATCAAATAGGCTATGCTAGGACTTTTAGCTAAATGGTGTCAAAATCTAGACTTGAAACAAAGGCATGATGTGATTTGATTTAATATAACAGGTTTGGAAACAAATTTGACATAGACCTGACACACAGAATCAAACATAAGCATCATCAATTGGCATAAGTCATAAGGTAAAAAGGCTTTTGGATAAAGACTGTGTTCGTCTAAATAAAGGCACAAATAATGATGAGGATAGGCTTTGAACAAACAAATAATCAATAGTATTCAAATTTGGTTAATCTATTAACCAAATTTATCTAACTCAAAAGAGAAATATTAATGTATTAACCCCATGAATTGATTCCTAAATAGAAATCAATCAATGTTTGAATCCAAACTTACAAGCAGTTCTTGATAGAGCAACTATTCTAACAAAGTGTGGGGTAATAATTAACATGATTGATTATTCTATTTATATCATTTGTTGATTAAGATGTGTATATCCACTTTAGTAGGAATAATAGAATCATATTCCATTTCTCATACCCAAGCCAGAACAAAACATGTACCATACCATGTCATTGCCATGCCATTGTTACATATCCTTTTCCCATTGTCGCATATCCTAGATAGTCACCTTACCACTTGGGGGAAACCCTCTTACCATTTTATCTAATTTATCAAACCATCACTATCCTAAATCAAAACCATTTTATCCTATCATTTCATTCCTATCTAAACTAAAGCCTATTTTTAGTCATCCAACCCAATCCTATTTTGATCTTGGTTCATGTTGGTTCTTCCTACACTTTTTATGAGGAGATTTCAATCAAGTTTTAACTCTTATCAAATTTTTGTTTTAATGTCAGTCTATGAAATTAGTGTGATAGTTGATCTAGTAAGATATCTTTCATTTTCCATCCTATATCAAAGTTGGTTTATGTGAGTTTGATTATAACTACCTATGGGCAAATCAGTGTTTCACTGGTCTTGCTACTAATTATAACCACCTGTGGGAAAATTAGTATCATTGATCTATGTCATTATATCCTATTTATAATCACATATGGGAAAACTAGGGGCAACATTTATTTATCATGCATTGCCACATCAACTTGCCATTGTTGTTTTCATTTGACTAGCCATTTACCGGATCTGAGAACTTGTTGGAACCTGGTTGGTTTTTCCATTATTTTTATGTGGATGGAATTACTTTGAATTGGGGTCATTTTGGGACTTTGTAGGTCATGATCCATTCATGTTGAGGTCACCGCATTCCCCCTTAAGCCATGTTATCACCATTTTATAAGTAACCTAAGCCAAACACTCTCACCATTTTGTGAGTAGGTATCTTGTCATTATCTAACGATTTAAGATACCTCAAAATGCCAAAAATATTTCAAATATTTCAAAATCCAAAAATATTTATCTTTTCTAGGCTTAGTTAGTTATCCTCAATCTACCCTACTGGGGCATGGTCATTGTTAAGATGCTTTATTTTGATTTATTTTTAGGTTTTTTGTTTATTTATTTATTTTAGGTTGTTTTTTTGTTTATGTGTGTTTTTTTTAAATTTGTTTATGTGCTTCTTGTTTGTTTATTTGTTTGTGTGCTTGTCTATTTCTTTACTTTTAGCACTGTTACCTTGACTCAGTTTATATGAGTTCATTGGGTGATTCCTTACACACATTATTATTTAGTCCATCCATATTCATATGTCAACATTATAATCATAGCTTTTATCATTGGTGTATTATTTTCAAGTGTTTATTGGATCAGAAGTTAGTCTTCATGCACATTTTGGGATAGTCTTCATGATGTTTTATCATGATGCATACCATTATGTACTATAACACAAATCAGCTTCAAGAGGGTCTAAAATCAATGGAGCCATAGAACTTTCTCCTTGGCACCTTGGAAAATTCTTCCACCCATCTTGATCAAATCAACCCACTAACCATTCTAGTTGTATTATTTCTAATAAGGATGTGCATCTCCTTGTTCATAGGTACAACTGAATCATTTTTATTAATCAATCTTATTCTTCTATTAATCTCTTTTATCACTTTACACCCACTCATTTGTAATCTATATTCCAAGTTATATCCTTGAGTTATGCTTGCTAATCAGCCCTAAATAGGGTATAATCATATTTAGCTAATCCAGGTTCTCTTAATGATTATAATTGCCTATGGGCAAATCATTATTTTAACTTTTATTCTTGATTATAACTACCTTTAGGCAAATCAATGTCCTTTTTAAATCAATCCATGCAATAATTTTATCATTTGGATTAATCTCAACCATAAGTTAGTTCCACCTTTCTTCTTGATTCTTTTTGAGGGGCCATCTATCAACATATGTGATGGCCACTCCCTCAAGGGGGCATCATTCTAGGCTCCCCAAACATCATTTAGAGATTTGTTCTTCAACCATCATCTTATTTTTGATACAGGCCATCTCTCATTAGTTGAGAATACATTACTTTCCTATGGTTTGCAACATCTTCCCAAATAGGGGCAAATTGTAAACACCTAAATCTAGTCACCAATGACCATCAATCAGGATTTTAACCAATTTCCACTAAAATGCACTATTTGGACTAAAAAAACTAAAATGCATTAAAATATTTGAAATTTATATATTAAAGTGCTGATTTTGGCTAGGGTATCATTAAATATGGAAATGCAATTTATGGGCTAGCTAACTTTGATCAGATCATTTCGAGTCAAAATGCTAATTTTGCACCTGGGTGCCCTAGATTACTCTTTTCTATCAAATCTCTTGTATGAGACATGTGCCTTTGCTATTTTGTGTTGACAAAAGCCTAAATGGGATAACATATCCAAGGCATCTGACATTGTATCCTAATTCTAATCTAGTCAAATTTTGGACCAACAATTAGACATTTTGACCAATTTGAGTAATTTGTGCACAAAGAGCTAAGGTTTGCATAAAAGTGCTTAAGCATGCTTAAGAGATAATTAAACCAAATCATGATCTTAATTAATAACTCCATTGAACTTTTTATATAATAAATTATTCTAAGACCATAGAAAAGTTGGCTTATTCAATAAGGCTTAGTGGATTAGTCTAGTTGTAGAAAGGACTGGTATAATCCATTAACATTCCTATAGAATGGAAATTATAATGGTTAAATAATGTTTCACCAAAAATTCATAAGAAATAAAATATTCTTTAAAATATTAATGTCCAAATAATCTACATAATTTCTAGATTGCTTACTCAAAATCCTATTTTTGAGTTTCTAAGTTCTTTTTTTTTTTAAAGACCAAGTAGAATCCACATACAAGGTAATCTCATGTTTTAACTAGAATAATAAAATGTGAATGAAGGTCTTGATGTATCCCCTTTCATGATAATGTTTACCTTTCCCAAAGAAGGAACCATAAAGTTCTATAAATAATATGGCATTACTTTATATAAAGGTGGCAAATGGACTCTATATAAAATCCATTATAGGCAAGGAAAAGGTGAATTTTCATATTTCTCATATGATTTTCAGCCAACTACCTCTGAAGATAAAGATGCATCATTTAATTTCAAGAAACATAACTATGGGGCTAGGTACCATGCATGTTTTTAATAAAAAAATAATGATCTTTGTAGAAATTTCCATATAAATAAATAGTCATAAGGATAAGTAAATGTAATATGATATTTTAATAGAGATATTAAAAAATATACTAATTAAATATTTCCTATATCTGAGTCTGTGTAGTGTATTAGAGGATTATAAGATAATGTTTATATTGTTGTAAACTGGTCACTAAATAATCTTCATATTATTGGTGATAATTTGTCTAACATAGATGAAAAATTATCCAAAATAGAAAATAGTCTTGACTAGATAGAATAATATGAAAAGGAAACCCAGATGAAAATGGAAAAGACAAGATTCTTAAGCCAATATTTATCTGGTCGTAGATCTGACATTATGTATCAATTTTGGATCTATTTTTTTTATTGACACCATAGAAAAAGAATCCAAATACAAATAAAAGTTTGCCCTGGCCTTAACCTTGATGATCAAGTCACAATTACCCATAAACCCTTAGATTTTGAATATATATGATCTTTTGAATCCACCCACTGAGATCACTACATGATGCAATACCATGAAGACCTTATGGATTGTTATTAATATTAATGGATGTAGTAATGAAATGTTTATTGTAAGATATTTTTTGGGTATCACTTTAAAATGGTGGAATGTCATGGGAGAAACTTTATAAAAAATCTGAGTTTATAACCAAAAAGATCCAATGCTATCACTATTTTAGGTTTTGATAAATGAGTTTGTTCCCCTCAAGAAAATAAATAAATTGAGAGTAATAAGTAGTTATCCAAGATGAAATTATGTGATTTATCTTATTTTGAATAATATTTTGTCTAGTATTACAAGCCTCCTTATGAATCTAAAACTCATATGTATGATGTTGTGAAAATGTAGTTTCTTAACTCACCACCTTATATTATTGTTTCTCATGTTTTATATTATATTTATGTCGAAGGGATTAATATTTTTATATGACCCTTATTGATGTTATTGATTTCACTAGACAACAAGTAATGCAATTCATCACTCAATCTTGTGCTATCCAAAAGCTTAATAATCACAAATTATCTAATGTTATTACAAAATTAATTGAGACTTATCCTTATGGTTGAAAACCCTACATTACCAAAACTAAGTGTCATAATAAGTGTATATCATATAAGTTTCCCTTCTTTCTTTACTCACTACACACTTGCTCCACACCATAAATATCTTTATCATCATCATTTCCTATGTCCTACTTATAAAACCAATAAATCTTATATTTGTAACCAACATGGACATATTGCACCTAACAGTTCTTATAAAAACAATGCTATGAAATTTATGTACTCCACTAACTTAGTAACATGGTGGGCTATAGTAGATAAAATGAATATTTATATTATCAATAAGACATCTTAGTATCATTTCTTGAATAAGAATAAACTAAATATGAATAAATATAAAGTGAAGAAGATGAATTATAAAGTTTGGACAATTATGTTGAATAATTAATCAATTTGATGTAAATATCACGGTCCTAAAAATCATAACAAGATGAAGCAAGTAGTTTTAGACCTCCACGAGAGAGATATCCTCACTAACCATCCAAAGGAAGAGGAGATAGACATATTAGTAGAGGTAGATAACCTAATTTAAATTACATACCTATGTAGACTTGATCTAATAATAATTATTTTTTATCATTATTTAGAGCATAATGATAACTAGATCATAAATAAGTTCAACTACTTAATACAAGAGCAACAACTAGCACAATACCAAACACCTCAAATTCCCACATGGGAACCATAATGGATAATAACAAAAGAATCATCATAAAATAATTTTATATAATAATTATACATGAATAATTATTTATTTTAAAATGATAAAGAAATATATTTTGATAATTTTGATGACTTTGATGATGTTTTTCTTGATTTTGAAGGAAAATGTGATATAGGAGGATGAACCAAGATTGACACTTGGTATAAAATACCTTCAACACTACATAAAAATATTTAGGAAGAACCTCTAGTTAAAGAATGTGAAGAAGCCAAAGAACTCACAAAAATACACATGCATGATCCTTCTTAATGCAGACTGTTATGCACAATTGTTCTTGCCAATGAAGAAGCAAACCTTATATATATCACTCAGCTTATTAATGTAAGGTATGCATAAGTTATTTATTTATAAATAAATGTAAAATATTATGATACTCAAATAGACACATGAGTATTTAATTCATTTAATAAATCACCTGCAATAGTTTATTGGGAAAAATTAGACAAAAACTAGGTGTATAAATCTCTTGATGTCCAAGGAAATTCATTTACTATTCATTTTTATAAACATCAAGAGTTAATATTGATTCAAAGAAAGAAATTATTTTTTGATTTATTTTAGTATGATAATATGCTTGTACAAATCCTAATAGGAAGATAATTTATTAATAAATATTATCCTTATGGCTCAACACATAAGAATGTTTTATTTACATAACAAGGAGAAATAATTTGATCCCTAGACTATTTTATGCAACTAAACAATTTCCCAAAACCATAATCCAAAAAACATTAAATACTACCCTAGTAGAAATTTAAAAATTGGGGTAGTTAATTAAAGAGTAAATATGTTCAAATGATCCTCATAAGTTCTAACATAAAAGGATGCCATAAATGGAAATTAGGATATAGGAGGGAAAATCTATAAAGATTGGAAATAAAATTCCAATCCTAATGATCAATTATGAAGATATGAAAAAAGAAATCAAGGAATTGATAAAAAAAATCTCATTGAACCTTATATTTCCCCATATTATAGTTATGATTCTATGATCAATATAGATTATGATAAAAAAAGAGGAAATAAAAGGATGGTGATAATTATAAACCATTAAATTCCATTTATTGAGCCATATCCTTATTCAATTCCTAAAAAATCCTAACTTTTGTAGAGACTAGCCAAGTAAAAATATTTTCCTCGATTTGATTGTAAATTAGGGTTCTACTAGATTAAGGTGAAATAATTGAATAAGCCAAAGATAATATATGGTTATCCATTTGGACACTTTCAATGGAATGTCATGCCCTCTAGCCTCGTGAATGCATCTGCTTATTTCTAGTCTCATATGGATGAAATATTTCAAGGAAATTTTGATTTATTATGTATATATATTGAAGATATTTTAATTTTTAGTGAAAATATTGAGGTATATTTGGATCACTTAAGAAAATTATTCAACATTACTTGATTTTTCTTTTAAGCACCAAAGTTTAGTTATTCTAGTAAAAATACAATTTTATTGGTACAAAGGTGATGGTAACTCAATCAAGTACATTTAAAATAATATATTAAATATAATGTATTTATTTTTGAAAAATATTAGAATATGTTGTGGCATAATTTTTAACAATGTCTTTCTTTCACCATATTCAATTATAGATGTATCCATAGTAGGTGTATGATCCCTAAGTTGATGTAATCTATGAGAATCCTTAGGAACTAATGTAGAACCCATAGTTTTTTTTAATATATCTTATGAAAGATTAGTATTAATAGGATAAATACAAGTGAATGAATTATAATTTTTCATAAGTATTTTATCTTCTATAGGCACTAAAATACTATTAGTAAAAGTATGTTACATTTGAATATAAGGCACTTTATAGCTTAAGGGTGCAGGTAACATAGAAATATAATTATATAATCACACATATTCTCTTGGGAACTTGTTTAAAGATTGGAATACTTTGAAATTTATAATTATTCAAATTATTGGTGTTGAGTTGATCTAAGAAAGATTCTTGTAAGAATTAAAAGTAATGTAGGGATCAATTAGGTAAAGCATTGAACCACTATAAGGCATCATAATAAAATTGATATGAAACAACTTGAATATGGTTAATCTAAATAATTCATGATCTCATATAGAAATAAATATGAAATGAAGGTGTATTTGGTGATACCCATGGAAATTAGTTATTGAAAATGTGTATGATCAAAATTCTTATGGGAAATGCATATCAAGGACATCTCTAGGAATAATATTGGAAGATATAACATTGTTCATAATCCTAGAATTATAAGTCTTGAAATGGAGGAAAATAATAAGAAGTTGTCTCTATAAGTCACCCATGGAATGTGTATACAAATGGAAATATAAATGATCTACTAATTAATCCTATCTTAGAGAAGATAAATCCTACTTACACTTCTGATTGTTGATACATTAGATATTTGGGTTCATATGATTAATATAGATTTTCTACACCTAAACAAGGGTTATCTTACCACAATAACATCATTAAATAGGTTTCCAAAGCCTCTAGTAAACTAACACCCTTCAATAATCCTAGTTAGGTCCTATGTTTTCATATTCACAAAGTAAATGCAAAGGAAGTAAATTCTAATCTAGTGCTCACCAAATCTTGTCTCATAAAATGGGGTTTGATAAACCTAAAAATTAAACATGCATAGGGTAATCCTAATTAATCTATGTATAGGTAAAACCCTAATGCATGGATAGATAAATATATTCAAAATCCATTACTTATGCTACTTCTATCTACTAAAATAAAGGAGTAAAGTTAGATATACTTACCTTGACGATGAACTTATCGAGACTCAATCTCTCCCTTGGCCAAATGTGCTTCACAAGAGGTTGTTGTGGTTTGCAAGGATCACTAAGAAAGGCCAAAGCATCCAAGACTTTTCCACTAGAAAATATTCTTATACAATTGTAAACCTTAAGTTACAACTCCTCAAGTAAAATGGTATAAGATCATATTGTAAAAAATCATAAATGAATAATTAACTCTTGATGTCTCTAAGAAATGGTGAAATGAATGTGTATATATAGATAAATATAACCCTAAACCTTTGTGAAATTTTAGCCAATAGGGTCATCCCAATCAAATATGTATCATTATTGATTAAAAATATTAGGTCTTGGTCTAGGTCATCTAGGGGCCGACCTAGACCATAAATGTGTTTTATCAATTTGAGTACAGGGTTAATGGTGCTGACAGTGTAACGTAAACCATCAAAAATAGTTTTAGGATTAGAAAGGGGATAATGAAGTTGGTAAATGATTGGATTAGTGTGAAAGAGAGGATATAATACTTAGGGAACTATTTAGGAGAAGGTTTTATTTATATCAAGTGGTAGTATAGGGGACAACAATCGTGAAAGGTACCAATGCCTTTCCCACCCCTTTCTCGATGCACCCCTTAGGGTGTGTACTTAGAGATATTGAGACTCGATGAATTCTTGCAATAGAGAAAGCATGATTAATTGATAAAGTTTGAAAATATTATTTTTATATAAATTCCTCACTCAAATATCATCATGTACACTCAGGTTCAATAAGGGATAGTGATTCAAGAAAAGAACATTTTAACACACAATACTAAAGCTAAATAAATTATAGTATTTTAAAGCATAAAATAATTTAAAGTAAATGACTAAAATGGAAATAAATGAAAATGAAAGTAGTGTATGTGTACTTTGACTTACCTTTATCATTTCATGGTTGTCTATTGTGTTTATAGTTTTCATCATGGAGGGTGTAGAGACTTCTTTGGACAAACCCAAAGATACAAAACTAAAGAGCAAAAACAAACAAATAGAAGAAAATTGAGATAATTGATGTGTTGTCGATGAGACATATTTATAAATTTGGTAAGATGGAGTGACAAATGATAAGTTAGGACCAAATGGCCAGGTCAAAACTTATAGTAAATTGGGTAACCAAAACTCTAAGGCTACTAAATGATTAAAAAACTCAAACAAGTAAACCTTAAGTAAGAAAGGGAAACTCACCAAGTCAAACTAAGGATACAAGTCAAAATGGTAATCAAACATCAATGGGAAATAAGTAACAATACTTAAATAAATATGGGTAAACAAATGGTAAAACAACATCAATGAGTGAGCAGTAATAATCCTTACT